>CM044431.1:49020141-49037613 GCA_024363595.1 Xenopus borealis | reverse complement strand
CCCATCACATAGTTTTTTATTTATATAGCACCGACACATATAGACATCATTCCCTGCCCCAGTGGAGCTTATAGTATAAGGTCATTATCGCATTAACAAACATTAGGGATCAATTCATTAGCGGTCAGTTAACCTGCCTCTGTTTTTATTTTACACCCTAAAAAGAGATACAGTAAAACCAGTCCTGTCTGTAGTGAGTTAAACAAATTATATATATTTGGAAAAAATTAATTCTAGCAGTGCATTAAAACCCGCTCTCAGATTACTGTCCTTAGTAGAGCTTGGGAATTCTACTTCAAACATGAATAATTTTATTATTATTATTATTTTATTATTTTAGTTCTCAGATTTGTTAATATTTACAGTTAAGTAGTCAAACCTCTTATGCTATTTAATGGTTATTTCAGATCAGCCCCTAGAAAAAAAGGTTAGATTTTCTGGCTGCCATTTAATTAAATGTATTAAATCGTATTGCTCTCAGTTTTGCATAATGTACAGCAGGTGGATATGCGTGTCCTTGAAGCGGTGTGCTTATGTGTCTGGATTTATATTTCATTTATCAACAATTATCCATCTAAACAAGTTATTGGCATGAGTGCAAAGAATACAGTTACTTTATACAGTTTAAAGAATTAAGCAACAAGGCTTGCAGTCCTCAAGACGTCTTCATCGGTGTTTACATCCAATTTTCATTTGTACCTGAAACAGCAATGAAAATAGTGACATTAATAGAGCATCTAAACTATAGATAAATTATAAAAAAATATGGTTTGAATCAATGAGTCCTACTTAGCTTCTAGTTGATCTGATGTTCTCCAATTTGTTGCAGAAAGAAAAATATTATTTCTGAATACAATATCATAATTCAGTATTGGGTCGACATTGTGCTAAATGGATTAATCCAGTTGGATTATATTTTATTGCTAGTACTAGTTGTTGAAGTATGTCAAGTCCCAGAATGCATCTATTCACAATGAAATAAGGGAGAGAGGGGTTTTGAGCCTAGAGGATGTTGGGAAATGGATCATGAGACTATCATGGCTTCCTTTCAATCTGCTTAACTGGGCATGGGTAAAAATACAATATATATTTTTTTATATTGTTGCACCATTCCTACATTGGCCTAACTAAACAAGCTCAAATGAAAAAGGGGAGTATATTTTCCCTTTAAGATTACATATAATTACAAAGTTATCATATTCTCCTTAAGGGAACGGTAACATCAAAAAATGAATGAAAATTTAATGTCCTGTTGTGCTGCATTGTAGTGATGTGTGGGCCAACCCGATACTCGCGGGACCCTTTGGGTTGGGCGGGTTCGGGCGACCCTGCACTGCTGTTCGCGGGTGGAGGGCAGGTGCCACCTTTAAATGCCAGCTTTCGACTTCTTGCGTCTGGTTTTATAGCCGTGCATCAGCCCTTTTGTGACATCATCGGCGGGACGCGCGGGTCTATTTAAGGAACCCTGTAAACAAAGATGTGGGTGAGCCCAGGCTGAGGGACGCCGGATTAGGGTTGGGAAAATCTTGACCCGCACATCACTACTGCATTGGTATAACTGCTGTGTTTGCTGAAACCCTGCAATAGTTTATATAAACAAACTGCTGAAAAAGGAGAAAAGGCACAGGATACACAGCAGATAACAGCTAAGCTCTGTAGTATACAATGTGATTCTTCAGAACTAATCTGTTATCTAGTCTATATCCAATGCCTGAATGGCTGCCTCCATGGCTAAACAGCAGCTTGCTTATATAAACTATAGTAGTCTTTCTGAAGTAAATATACCAGTTTTACCAGTGCAACACAATAGTACACAATATTGTCATTCCTTTAAAATAATTTTCCTTTTAGCACCTCTTTTGTAATGAAAACTATCCCTCTGTTTCTTCCAAAATACTCATATAGACTTAAATGTTAAATTCTTACACCATCACTAGTAGTGTAGCAGTTTTATACTATACAGTGGGGCCTAGAAACATTTGGTAGTGGTAGCAGACTTTATTTACATATAAAACTAGGTATATGCCAGATATGACCATAGAATATTACTAGGGCTTGTATTGGATTCCATTGTGAGTTTATGACATATAAACAAATTTTCATTTAGCACCTTCATTAATGTCTTGCATATAGTAAATTTGTAAGCTCTAATGTTTGTGCAGACCACACTTTGTGTAGTTTCGCATTTCTGAATATGAAAAAGAGCTGTCATATTATTTGTTATTGCAGAACTCACCATAACAACAACATGTGACTTAGTACAAGGAGAAGTGTTTGGAAATACAAATACAAATATACCATCTATCTGCTGTTTCTTTGGCTAGCATTAGGAACACATTTGGTCTTTATGTACCTCGAACACAGTAGAAAATTAATCAATAGGTAGAAATTGTGTAGATGTTTTGTGAATTTCCTCTGAATTTCAGCTTTACAGACCCAGAAAACATAACAGCCTCGACTTGACAAATTAAGCAAACGAGTAAAACCCATAGAAAAAGAAAAGAAAGTAAACTGTGTTTATGATGAATAATGTACGGAAGGAATTCTTCTATTTAATACAAGCAGAGGATATATGGTGTGAAGCTGGCATCCACAGGGTGTGCTGGGAGTTCAGTTATTAATGGATCACTAAGGATTATATTACCCAGAACAGATCAGGTCTGTTAATTACTCAATGGTCATTTGTCCCACACAGCATTAAGGCTCTTGGCTGCTGACTGCCTATGTGAACAGTTTTAGGGGTATAATTTTCACAGCTGTAGTTTTTGGGACCATTTCAGGTTTTGATGTTCTTTAATGTATGTGATCTAAAGCCTGGGCTGAGATGTATGGCTGCCAAAAAGGAGATTATATAGCCAAATAAACTGCACTTTTACACGGATTGAGCAATTTTACTTCCATACTACACTGCGTTTAATGTTTCATCAACACTCTGGCCACATAAAATGAACATACCATATTACCTGGACGTGTTACAGGAAGCAGAATAAATTGTTTCTATATATTTGCACATTATTTAAAGAGCAAAGCTAATGTGCAGGAGAAATATCCACCCACCCTGTAAGAATGTTGTAGTGTGTGTTTGCATGCGTGTAAGTGGGAGAGGGAATATTTGTGTTTGTTGTGGTTGTGATAGGGAGAGACAGAGGTTGTGTGTATTTGTGAAAGATAAAGCAAGAAAGAGAGATAGAGAAATATATAATAAGGATGAATTTGTGTGTGTATGAAGAAAATAACAATAATATATCTGCACTGTTCTATGTGTGCAAAATAAAGTGTTTAAGTGCTACTATGTGTGAGAAAGAAAAGTGTTTACTTTCTAAAGTTAATATCACATCCAATACCACTGTGGGTAATTTATTATATATTGCTGTAAGACTGTCTGTGTGTGAGTGCACTGTGTGTGTACTGCTGGAAGTGTGTGTATGTGTGTGTACTGCTGGAAGTGTGTGTGTGTATATACAGACGGGGTTGTACAGAATATTGAACCCATTCCCATCATTCCAGTGGCTCTTCAACTTATTTGGAGCTGCTCACTTAGAGGATGCCCAACTGAGAATTCCTTTTGAGACATTTTCGGGTTCATAGATAAATGGAAGTGGTACAAAAATGTATTCCACTGTAGTTATGGGTACCCCAAAACAATGAATGCTCTATAAATTAGTTAATTGCACACATATTTCCAACACAAAGTCTTCAGTATGGGAACCTGTAAACTCCTCAAGGCTTCAATGGCCTCCTTGCTTCCATGGGCCCTGGAATTTGATCCTTAGGCTCAACTGGGCTCCATGCATCCAATCAGGCTCAGCTTGCTTGTTGGCACTAAGTACAGACTGAATGAAACGTATAAGTGCAACTACTTTTATGAACAGAGTTTAAAGGGGTGGTTCACCTTCAAGTTAACTTTTTGTATATTGTAGAAGGGCAAACTCTTCAATTGGTCTTCATTATTTATTTTTCATAGTTTTTTAATGATTTGCAATTTTCTTCTGTTTCTTTTCAGGTTTAAAATGGGGGTCACTGACACCATCTAAAAACAAATGCTCTGTAAGTTTACACATGTATTGTTATTGCCACTTTTTATTACTTATCATTCTATTCAGTCCCTCTCCTATTCATATTCCAGTCTCTTATTCAAATTAATGCAGGGTTGCTAGGGTAATTTGTACCCTAGAAACCAAATTGCTGACGCTGCAAACTGGAGAGCTGCTGAATAAAAAGCTAAATAACTATAAAACCACAAACAATAAAAAATGAAAACCAATTGCAAATTGTGTCTGAATATCACTCTCTACATTATACTAAAAGTTAACTCAAAGGTGAACCACCCCTTTAACTTTGCACTTTTCTCTTGAGCTTGTGAATGATCAATTTTGAGTTATGGCTCCAATATGTGATTAGGGTTGCCACCTTTTCTGGAAAAAAATACCGGCCTTCTTATATATTTATCTTTTTTCCCTATTAATAACATTGGGATCGATCATAATTTTTACCGGTCAGGTAAAATACTGGCCAGGTGGCAACCCTATATGTGCTCCAACATTTCGTCACACTCTCCCTTAGCTAAAAAAAAAAAAATATGTGTTATTTTGGTCATAACGTTGTCTGGGTTTTTGATAGTATAGAAAACAAACATTTACCATAAATGACCTTCAGTCTGAAAGCCTTCATTCACTCCTTCAAGCCTGTTTTCATGCTTTCAATCCAACATTTTGACAACCTATGTCTTAGGGTCAAGCAGGCTTCTGGTGACTGTCCTGAGACTGGTGTGACACAAGACATTTTCTGCACCAGCATAAAAATGCAAACAGACAGAATGCCAATCTGCTGCATTCTACATACTTCTTCATTCTTCTGCTGAAATCCATCCTGTGTGTGAACTGAGAGGCAGATATTGATGGTTTGGTAGAAGGAAACGGATTGCTGGTCTCTCAGGAAAAACACATTGTGTGACACTATCCTGAAGGTAGCATGACTGCAAAAGTGTATGTGCTTAAAGGACAAGGAAAGTGAAAATAAAGAAGTAGGTAGAAATGCTGTACATTATGTTTTTGGCTTCTGTACCAGCTCAAGGCAACCACAGCCCTTTAGCAATGAAGATCTGTGTTCCCAAAGATGCCCCAGTAGTCACTGCACATGCTCTGTGCTGATGTTGGTTAATGAGCTTAGGGACGGACTCAAAATATACAGAACACATAGAATAGAAATGTCACAATATAAGGCTGATTAGTCATTAATACAGATAATTACTAAATGGCCAGGGGCATTTTGGGGGCTGCTGTCGTCTGATGCCGCCCCCCTCCCGCTCTGCACTTATAACTTCTAGTGTCAGAGCGGGTGGAGGAGTGGCCGCATCGCTAGTGCAGCAAGCGCTATTGCACTCGCTGCACTAGAAGAGCCGAATTTCTGTTTTAAAAAACGGAAATTCGGCTCTTACAATTACCAGAGGTGGCTTTTTGCCTCATGGCCGGAGCGGCCCTGTACATGGCAGTACAGAAATCAGTGCAATCAGAATTTAATAATAATCCATGTAGCATCAGTTTATATTACAGGCCAACCTCATTTTCTGTTTGATAATTTGCGACAACCCCTAAGCTTAGCTGCTCAGAGCCCATGGGGCTAGACATATTGTCAGTTTCCCTGCTGCCTCCAGTCATGTGACTTGTGACAGTGACCTGTTCAGTCACTGTACTGCAAGTTGGAGTGATATCTCAATGGGAAGGTAACTCCCTAGTACAAGAGAACAGCTGCCTGGTAGATCTAAGAACATCACTCAATAGTAAAAGCCAAGTCCCACTGAGACTGATTCAGTTACATCAAGTAGGAGAAATAACAGCCTGCCAGAATGTAGTTCCATCCTAAAGTGCAGACACAAATCACATGACTGGGGGCAGCTGGGAAACTGACAATGTGTCTAGCCAGTGCCGAGCCAAGCTGTCCGGGCGGCCTCCACACTCCCCATTGTGCCCGTGCCCGCTTCCCTCCATGTCGGACCACTTTCCACTCTGGGCGCGCACCCCCCCCCTACATGGTGTGCACACACATGCGCAGAGCGCCAGAGGGGTGGTGAGAGGGGAAAAAGCATGAAAGGTGAGCACTGGAGGGGAAGTGAGAGGGAGGGGTAAAAGCTAGAGGGGAGAGCATCAAACATGGAGTTAAAATATTTAATGTTAAATATCAGAATTGTGCCTCTTTCAGAACCCCTACCTTGACCTTCTATATCAGGAGTGCCCATAACTTTACTAATGCGAGGTCTACTTTTAGTGATGTTGTCCCATTGTGATCTGCATCCATAAAAGCATTGTTGGCATTCTGTTTAATGAAAAATATTACTCAAATATTGATTTATGAGAAACTATATTGCTATATTCAACAAACAATTATGTCTTATGTTACCTTGACATAATAAATATCTGAATGAAAAGAATGAAACAGGAGGGTGAGTTAGACAAGCTGTTTGTCGACGGTGTCTTGAGATCTACTGATCACCAGCTAAAAGTCTACTGGTAGATCCCAATCTAACTTTTGGGATCCCCTGTTCTATATCTAGAGACTTCAACCAGCTGCTGGGTCTGGAGTGTTGCTCCACTATGAGAGGAAGTTTGTGTCTGTATATATGGGAGAATATTTGTATGTGCTGGTGTGTTGGACCGCTAGAAATCCGCATTGCCAATCAACATACAATGTGTTGATTTAAACATGATTTACACATACTAGTAACAAGCACTGCAATGGAAATACATTAAGGTGGCACCACTATAATATAAAAAGGTTCCCTAATGATAAAGTCATTGTGTTGAGTTAGTAATGATTTTTTTCCAGTCCCTTAGCCTCCTTCTCCCCTGCACCATTCCTATTATGAATGTTACTAAAGGCCTAACAATTGTCCATCATTTTGTTAAATTAATTACGGATGTTGTACCTTCTCCTCCTGGACAGCAATCCAAACCAGGAGAAGTCAGAATGGGATGAAGTTAAATTTACATGGGCTGCCGTTCATAGGGTACAACATCCATTACATAACAACAGGTATGGGATCTGTTATCCGAAAACCCGTTATCCAGAAAGAAATTATGGGAGGGTTTTCTCCTATAGTCTCCATTCTGATCAAATAATCTGAATTTTTAAAAACTATTTTTTATCTGTAATAATAAAACAATAACTTGTACTTGATACAAAATAAGATAGAATGAATCCTTATTTAAAGTAAAACCAGGATTTATTTAATGTTTAAATGATTTTTTATTCGGCTTAAGGTATGAAGATCCAAATTACAGACAGATTCATTATCTGGAAACCCCTGAGCATTCTGGATAACATGTCCCATACCTGTACAAACTAAAAACTAATGAAAAATGGATTACAAGCTCATGAGAAGTCACTGTACAGACTGGAAGCTGCTCTTCCTTTCAATTAAATCATTTGCAGCCTTAGTTTGGTGCTGGCCTTGCCAGACCCTGTCTCCCTGCTTCTCAGGTATAACCAGAACGGACTGGCACACTAACACCTCCTCCACCCCCACCCCTGCTAGCAGAACCAAAAGGGATTATAGGAAACCTGATCCATATAACTTCTGGGAAACACAAGCAATGCGCTGATCGACTCCAGCCAGTTTCTGCGGAGCATTCGCATACACCACGTCCTTATAGAACCATAAAATAACAGCTTTAGTTTTGCAGAATAAATAAATGTTTCTTAAATTATTATCACCCAACTCCAGGCACCTGCAACATTCTGCAGACAGAAAAAAAAGGTGTCTGTGTGTGTGTAGGGGGGAGTTACACAAAGGGAACCATTTGGATTAGTGAGGTGTTTTTTTCTTGAGGTGAAAACTTTGGTCTCGGGACAATGACACATATTAACTATTTGAATGCCCTGAAATCAGTACAGTACTGAGTTACAGTAAGTCACTGTATCATCCTGTACAACTACTTGGGATCTTTGTTATAGCCAATCCATGTACAGTAGGGGAAGTATATCTGCATATACAATGCCCCCCCATTATTTATGTCCCTAGCTTGGTAAGATTATTTATATTACTGTATTTAAAAAGCAACTATTTCTTATGTAACTTTAACATTTATAAATATCTGAATTAAAAGAATGAAACAGGAGGGTGTTTGTTGACAGTGTCTTGAGATCTACTGATCACCAGCTAAAGGTCTACTGGTAGATCCCAATCTACCTTTTGGGCACCCCTGGTCTGTAATATATCAATAAACTACAGGTTATGGGACCTGTTATCCAGAATGCTCAGGACCTGGAGTTTTCCAGTACAATGTACTGTTTTATTATTACAGAGAAAAAGAAAATCATTCTTTAAAAAATGGAATTATTTGGATAAAATGGAGTCTATGGGAGATGGCCTTCCCATAATTCAGAGCTTTTTTCCCATACCTGTATATGTTATATTATGTACACTTTGAGAAAGGCCTCGGAGGAGGCCGAAACGTTAGTCTTCCAATAATGAATACATTTTTTGATTTATTTTAAGACCTGAGAGTGCGGACCTTTTTGGATGGCAATGGTTATATTATGTACATATATTAATGTAGCTATATATATATATATATATATATATATATATATATATATATATATATATATATACACAGTATAACAATAGCTGAACAAAGGTGATAAAGAATACTACCATTACAGGTACATTACAGGTACTAATGATATAATTATTCAGTGCTTTTGCTCTATACATTTTCAGACCAACAGCCACATAATGCTGTTCTCTTTATAATTTACACAATGGTACAATTTAGATTCTGTTCTAAAAGAAGGACTGTAGCCTCTGCACTTGCCAGCATTTCCAGTAATAAAGTGACATTGCCATTTTGCAGAAACAATATCACCCCAGACACAGCACTCCCTACTTTGCTATTGGCAGAGGAGGTTGCTGTAGGACATGCCTGTTATAAGTAGTCCTTTCAAACAAGAACTATTTATATTTGTTAGGAAGTAAGCAAATCTGAAAAGATTCAACCGACTCTTGTTTTGCCTCCCTGTGCCCCCTGTAATGTGTAGAACACTGCAGCACTCTCAGGCAGAACATGGGAGTAGGTCCATTTACTGGCAGATGGCAGATAACTGAAAGAGATTTTTGAAGGCGCAGGAAAAACAAGTGCATGCATTGATCTGACACTGTTCAAATGTAAATATACCCTGTCTATGTAGATACCTTGTCTACATGGCTTGCATTCCAATATACCCCAGTGAGGACAGGCATGTACAGGAGTTGTCTGGCCTCTCTGCATGGTGACCTACTGCTCTCACTTGCTGGGTTTATACCTGGGAATTAGGGAGGAAGTAGTAGCCAGTCGCTTCCCTTTCTACCTATGTCTGATTTGTAATCTCCTGGAGAAAAAGCAGCAGGTTGACTCCTATCTTATGATTAGAAGGTGGAACTAATTGGGTTATTGCGTGCAGCCAGACATAAGAAGTGCTTGTGGGAATGTGAGCGCTTGATTGTAGTATCTAATTTAAAGGGCTCTTCGTCAGCCCCTAATTATGAATGAGACCTTCAACTCTTTACCTTTTCAGCTAATAAATCCCATCCTGACACACGAACAAGTGGCTCTCCCTATTGACACAGACATGGATCTGCTTGTCAGAGAGTGTCAGCATTAAAGGGGTAGTTCGCCTTGAAGTGTATGTTATAGAATGGCTAATTATAAACAACTTTTCAATTGGTCTTTAATTTTTTATAATTTTTAAATTATTTGGCTTCTTCTTCTGACTTTTTCCAGCTTTCAAATGTGGTTCACTGACCCCCATCTACAAAAACAAATGCTCTGTAAGGCTACAAATGTATTGTTATTGCTACTTTTTATTACTCATCTTATCAGTCCCTCTCCTATTCCTATTCCAGTGTCTTATTCAAATCTGTGTATGGTTGCTAGGGTCATTTGGAGCATAGCAACCAGATTACTGAAATTTCAAGCTGGAGAGCTGCTGAATAAAAAGCTAAGTAACATAAAAAAACCAAACTTAATAAAAAAAATTAAAACAGCTTCAAAATGTTTCAGAATACCCCTCTCTGCATCATACTAAAACTCATATGTGATTCTGCAGGGGCAAAACAGGGGAACCCTTCCTGGAGTCAGACCCATGGGCTGAGTTATTGCATGAAGGGGCAGTAAGGGAGCAGCACTGCTAGGACTTGAAATAAAATACGTTTCTACTATTGTATAGCAGGCACATAATTCAATATATGTCAGGCATAAGTGCCACTGACATCAGCGAACTTCATATGTAGCTAGTATTAATATTATAATGTGTATATAGGCGGACTGCATCAAAGGTACATTGAATCTGCCAGTTTAGCACGTCAGTGGGTTACTTAGCGCCTAGAATCCGTGCAGTTAGCGCAGGCTTCTCCCTTAACAATATTAAATCGACAATCAAAATAACAGGATATTTCAATAAATCGAATTCACTCCCAGTCTCACCAAAATCAGGGAAAGGAGTAAGCAGAAAGAAACCGATTATTGACCCCCCCTTTCCCTGTATGTGTTTATTGCTCCTGCGAGTGGCCATTGCATTAGTAATAATTCGATTCGTATTCATTTCATCAAGAAAAACGAAAATCATATTGGGAAGATAATTTAAAAGTGCTAATAATGCCAAGCCTACACAGATTATTAAAAAAAAAATATGTCGTTTAGGAACTTTTTGTGATTGTTACCGAAATCTTTATATTGCTGAAATGTGGCAATGATAAAAAAAACTTCGAAAAAATAATTATGGAGGGGAATGACTTGGAACACGCTTCTACCGATACAATAAAACAACTGTAGACAATCTGTCCCACCGCCTTGTTATTATTAGCCATCCCTAATAATATACATAATAATATTATATACAATAATATACATATAATATTATATATATTATATATATATAATAATATATATATTAAATAACTATACACAGCAGAAAGTCTCTGCTAAACGAATTTTAACAGATTTAAATGCCGACTCACGGCGATTTCTGGAAACTTCAAACAGGCGCTATTTTTGCGCTTGTTTCTGTATCAGCTTATGTTAAACAGGCGCATTACTGTTAATTGGGGGGTTTATTTTAAGGGACATTCTTATAGATCATTAATAGACAAAGGCTTTAATGGGGGGGGGTTGAGGGAGGCTAAACTGGAGCAGACACATTATTGAAGCCAAAATATTGAATATAAAACCTTCCTTCACTGGTATAATAAGTGTACATACCACCAAGAAAATAATCTTAAACAAACTTACAAAACGACAAATAGCAACAGATATGGAAACACTACGGATAATAGTCATTGTACATTAAAATGGTATTAGGACTACAATTATAATAACAGAATTATTAGGTACTTCCATATTGGGTTCATTGGGAAAAGGGGAAAGTGCAGCAATGGCATTAAATCAAACAGAATTCCCCGACGATGGGAGTCTAAAAGCCCTGAGAATTATCTCTAGAATAATATTATTGATAGATAACACGAAAAAGCCCCATTAATGGCTGAGCAAATATGTACACTCTGTTTGCTTTAAGAAAAAAGTGTTTACATGAATATGATATAGTCATTAGTTATTTATATCTCGCATTTGTGTTCTATTGTATGCCAAACTTGTACTTCGCTGCTACATTGTCAGCGCAGTATAATAATAATAATATAAAAATAATTAAAAAACTAGTTGAAAGGGGTTGGGGGATTCAGGGGGGGGGGATTCAGCGACAGGGAATTAGTAGTAGCAACGGGTGAAGAGTAGCAGAAAAGATTGATGAATAAGGAAAATAATGATACTGGTACCCCAAAAATAAAGCTACTGTTAACCTTATTATTGTGCCTAGACAAGTGCATCCCTGATACAACTCCAGCTGAAGGCTCCTGTTGTGCAGTTGATCAAGGTGGCCAGGGGGGGCCCATGGAATTAGATAGTAGGTGCCAGGCTTTGCCATCTATATACACTCGTTTATCAGCCAACAACTGCTTCTGCTTAGAACCATAGGGAATCAAGGCTCTGGTCGCTCTCAGAAATCAGCTACAACAACATCAGAGAAAACATCAGCAAAATCACAGAAAAATGATGATACATAGCAGCAGGTAGTCAATAAAGCATGGGATAATTCTGCATATTTGTTTGGTTGTTTTCAAACATACAATTTTGTCCAAACATCTGCTAACTAAATCAGGAAAAATAAAGCGCCTGCTAATAAATCTATAAATACACACTGTAATGATCAGGGATCCGCAATCACAAATATTCCAGAGAGCAGCCAGGCCAGGGATAATAATAACAATTATATTACTATGCCACCTAATTCAAAATATAAGTATACTGGAGAATACACTTTATGCAGGTTAAGGAACACGGATATCCTCATATTTTGGAATCATAAATCCAATTGGAACATAGGCACTATAATCAAGGAGTCTGTATTTTTTCCTCCCCTTGGGTAGTTTCTTCAAGGCTTTTTTTCCAAGACTCCCAAAACATATAAGCAAGTTAATTGGCAACGGATAATAAAATCCTAATAGAAAAAAAATAGAATGGTCGTGATAGGGATCCTAGATTGTAAGCTCCATTGGTACAGGGACCGAATGATAGTCATGATACACTTACATAGGTTGAAGCTGAACAAAGCATACTGCTACTACTACTACTGTTACTTTAAAACAGGGGCTACATTATTTTTAATAGCAGCTACGATTTAATTTCATCTAACATACTGTAACTAACAATATAGCCAACATCAGTAACCACCGATTACAATGTATATATATATATTAGAGTTTATTTGTGTCTTTCATAGAGAATAACTGCCTGTAACCAATGCCTGGTTTGCGGCGCTGCCTTCAGGATCGACGGTAGGTGGCGCTAGAGTGCACATCATTTGGCCACAGAGCTTGTGCTTGGAATGCAGTTTGACCTTAGTGCTCCTATTCTAAGGAATAGAACACATTTTGCGGCAACAACAAACCTACACATTTAGCGCTAATACATTTGTTAGGGTGCTAACGTTACCCACTCCACCACCCCGGTGATTCATTCCCTTTATCCATTTCAGTACCTTGCAGTGAAATCAGGGCAAACTGATGGATCCTACACTTGTCACCTCTTGCACATTCTCTCTGAGTTATAGTAGGACAGTTGGCCATGTTTATACCAAACCTAGGGCTGAAGTCCTAAAAGCAGGGTGCCCCTATATTGCTCTCATTGAGCAGGGCAGCTACAAGTGTCTGCAGGTGTCAGACTTTAAAAACCCAGCATATTGTACAAAATAGACCACAATGAGGACAGATTATGACTTCTAAGTATGTATTCTCCCTTTAGCCCACCCTGGAACCCCAATATAATCAGCTTACTTGTGCATTTGGGAGAATATCAGAATAAGTTTGACTAATAAAGACTGCTGGTTTGTCCTCCTTACTGGTAAAAATGGGCGGAATTATCCCTTTTCCCGACTAAATCCCAGTATTTTTGGGTGTTAAGAATAAATCTATCAAAAAACCACAAAGTTGGATAGAAAATGCTAAATTCTTAATTTCTTAAATACAGCGCGTCAGTGCAGCTAAATGAACTGAGAACAGAAAGAAGCATTAAATTCGCTTTGTCCTAAAGGTTTAACATAATCTACTATAGTCTCATATAATTATCATCGTGCTAGAACTTTATAAACGAACAAACGATAAAACGATACTTTTGCGGCAGAACCTTGCATAGTTTTTTTTTGTTTTTTGTTTTCACTTTAATTTAGCAAGTAAGAATAATGCTGAAAACTAACAGTGCAGCGAGATGTGAAATGAGATTTTATATATATATATATATATATATATATAATTTAACAATTTAACTCCCCATGCCATAGATTGTTTTACCGAAATCCCCCAAAAGAATACTCCCAAAATCTGATTCAAACAATAGGATGAGTATTTTCTTCGGAGATCTGTGAAAAATGTTTCTGCCTTTCATAAATATCCCCAAGGCTGTCTAACGCTTAATCCACACGATTTGCCTCCATATAAATCATTTGCTGCGGCGACTTTGCGCCACTTCTCATTCTAAAAAAAAGTAGAAGAAATATTGTTGCGCGAATAATAAATGGCACTGAAATACAACATTTTCTGTTTGTGGGTCTTTTACATAAATCTGATATATGTGGTGAATTAATAGAGATTTATTTTGGAGAGCCCTCTATCTGACAGCTCCGAATGAATGAATTAAATCAAGTAATCAATTAAATGAATCAATAAATCTGTATTTAAAAGATGTAACTTTTTTTATTAATTATTATTAAATTGTTCAACGACCAAGGCTATCATCAGTAAAGGTTTTCCGTCAAAAAGCCATAACCAGGCCTGTATATGAAATATTGCCTGCCCTTAGTAATTCCATACAATCCTATAGAAACTACCAAAGTCAATGCCCTGATTGCTATTTTCTTTTTATTACTATTTGCATAGGTACTTGGCTTGCTGAAACCAACTCAGGCAGCTACTAAATTCCTTTTACTCTGTAAATATATATATATATATAGTGTGTGTATGCTCTTCTAAAAACAAGCAGGAATTATAAGTTACACTATACTGATATTTTAGATACTCCAAGCAGTAAATAATCATATATTTGATATTCTGAGTAGTAATTATAACAGTTACACTATACTGATAATATATTAGAGAGCTCCAAGCTGTAAATAATCATATATTTGATATTCTGAGCAGTAATTATAACAGCACCATTATGTTCATAATAATATCGATACGCCATTTAGTAACTATATTAAACCCCTGAAAGGCTGAAACAATATTTGGAATAAGCTGCCAGGGATTGATTTATGCATGTTCCCTGTCCCTTGCATTTCTAAATGTTTCTGCATGTGTCTATACGTTTTAGCCATATTGATAATAAAAGGATTGTAATGCCGAGAACCCATTTGTAACATCCTTGAATAAGTCAAGGGAAATAGGTGGACTGGGTTGTGTTGAGGAACCACTGATTCACAGTTTTGGTGCAAATGGTGGGAGGAGGGTAAGGAATTGTTCCTGCATTTATTTCTGTGTGTATTTGCGTGTGTTAGATGGGAGACGGCTCATTATGCTCGCTGAGAGGTACCGGGATTAAAGGATATTTATGATATGGAGAAGAGAATAAATTAACAGCAGTTACATGAGAAACCACTTGTGAAAGTTTGCCTTGGGTTAATCAGCGCTGTGCTAGCAACTGTAATGACACAACTGAAATAACGGTACCAGTTGTATTTTGTATATAGTCAGCAGCAGATAAGATGAACCTCGTGCATGCAAATAAAATCATCTAAGCGCTGCCTGATTCCTCTCTGTTTGCAGCAGACTGGCCTGTCTAGCTAAACTGCTCAGACTCACTCTGACGCCGGCTCAGCCAGCACCGCACGGGCTCATTTATCCTCTATCCCACGGATGGCACAGAAATGATTTTAATTGAGTCAGAGGTCACTCGGTGTCACTTATAAACGGTTTGTAGAAATAACAGCCCATTATAGCTATTACCTGGAGCCAGTGTGCCCTTTTCTAAATCTTTCATATCGGATTGGATTGAGTATCTTCATAATAACTTGTATTTAAGTTAATTCTACCGAAAATATATTAGCAGCACAGGCCACACCACTTCTTTCATTTTCTTTATCCAGTGTATATTTATGAAGGATAAATAGTACTATGGAAAATTCCTAGGTCTGGGGGCATTCAAATTTAGGCTATACACGTGGTATTATTTTTCAGGTAGATACTTACTGGGGTAATATTTCCTTGTAGTTTTTATTTCACTCAATAAAACTATTCGCGGAATATGGTCAATAATCCAGTGTTTTAATATCAATACAAAGGGACTGCTTTCTGCTTCCCTAATGATAAACACAACAAAGAATATTTGAATGTGTTGGTCAGGCTGAGACCCTGGGGAGGCACTAGTTTCTAGTACCAATATAACAGGGTCATGAGTCATTATTAGAAGGGCATTAGTAATCGGATGAATTAAAATAAGATAATTAGTAACAAAATAAACCGGTTACGAATTCGGTTTCTCCATTGCTGATAATTAATTTTGTTTTTTTTTTGCCTGGTTTATTTATTTTTTCTTCCAGTTTGGCCCTGACCATAGAGTTTATTTCCTTTGTAAATCAAAAGAGGGGGGGGGGTCAAACTTAAAAAAACTAACATCAGCTACCGATTCACATTATGCATTTTTGTGTATGTGTGTGTGTGTGTGTGGGGGGGGGGGGGTTACAATGAACTAATGAGCATTAGGATATTCAATCTTTATATTGGATAGAATTGGAAGAATGCTTCTATTTTAGCTGTAGGTAATATAACAATGAATGGTTTATTTTAGCTGGAGATTGAGTATATAGCCTTGCAGCGGCCCTGTGTGGTATAAATGATAAAGAGATGAATAGATGAATATAGAGCAGGGCACCTCTAAGGGATCTAAGGTTGGCACAGCATGTGCCCATAGAGGATCCCAGGGAGAGGCAGCAGCACTTGGAGTGGACAAAGTGCAGAGTCGCTGCTTGTTTCTGTCAGACCATTGCCACTTGGGAGGTCTTTCCCCCCATTGTACCCACAGCTCGCACTTCCCTGCAGGAGGCTTTCTGGAGCGCACGGCCTCATAATTATGCCTCCAGCACAGGCTGGGATTTAATTTGATGCAGGGCAAGTGGTCCTTTGTGTGCGCTGGGGTTAGGAACAAGCATGTGTGTGAGATGGAGGGAGCAGCCCTGAGTGCAGGAAGCTAAATGCAGCAGAAAATGAATAAAATTTTCCCTATGGCACGACCCAAGTATGGGCACTACTTTAGCCCCTTTCTAACCAGCATGCCCAGGGAGAGCTGGCACTGAGACACAGTCTCCTCTACTGTGGTCTGGGGGCTCTTTCACTGCCAGCGTTAATTGTTATTAATGAGCAAAGCATTGCTAGTCTGCTCAGATCCCTTCCTCTGCCTGTGCTACTAATAAATACGGATTTTAGGGTGGTTTCTTTTGAAAACAACATTTTGATTTAAAAAGGAAATGTGAATTTATGGCATTTATAAAGCTGCAAACATCACCTTCCAGCTGAAGACAGCTCTAGCAAATTCCCAAATCTCCAGATCATAGAATTACACGTGTATATATGTGTGTGTGTGTATATATATATATATTTATATATATATACACACACATATATATAATTTAGTACTTACATGTTACATACTGTATCATTCTAAGTCCATAGTAATATTTTACATGTGTATATACTGTATAAATTGTATGGCTCTATTTTTCTAGTACACACACACACACACACACAAAACTCACACATATTAGGAAATTAGACTGTGACAGGGACTGATATGAATTACTTATAATACTCTGTATAGTGGTGCCTACACATACAAAGTCACACACACACATTATATATATATATATATATATATATATATATATATATATATACAC
>CM044431.1:48998069-49016053 GCA_024363595.1 Xenopus borealis | reverse complement strand
TCTATAGCTAGCCAACACCCGCTCTATTGTAGTAGGTCCCATGTAGCCCATAGCACACAGTCGCAGCTCACTTACCAGTGCTCAGGGCTCCACTGTATCAGACCCTCACTGCTCTTTCACAGAAACCTGCTGATGAGCCCATTATCCCGAGTGGAGACTTTGAGTGCGAGGTACCAGTGGGTCGGGCAGGGCAAGAAGTCGCCAGGCATGGAGGAAGAGAGTGGCACACAGTAGTGATCAGCAGTATCTAGTGAAGCTTCTTGGAGGCGCTTAGAGTGGAGGCAAAGGGTTTTCTGCTGAGAAACTCAATCTCACATACAGTAGCTGCTCCATCTGGGATCTGTCACTTCTGACAGCACCAAAGGGCACAGACAGATCTTCAGCACAACACCAAGCACAGCTCCAGATCTTCAGCACAACTCCACGCACAGCTCCAGCAACTCTGCCCTGTTTAATCGCACAGACTGTGGCCTGCACAATCGCATTTACACCCCTCACAGCTATAACAAGCCAGGGGTGTAGATTCCTCTCAGGGGGCCGGGGTAAATAAACGGGAGGGGGTAATATATGTATATATATTTATATGCATCCTCACTAACTTTCAGTTATGTTTTACTTAAATTTCTTATGAATTTCTTTTTAAAGAGCCAGTGTCGCACAGAACTGCAAAGAGCCCATATTATTGCAACTGACCCCCTCGCCCCTTCCCTGATCATTTAATTCGCCTGGGCTCGGTAGGTTTAATACTGGCACATTTCGTTTTACGAGATATAAATCTGATGGGAAAAAATCTTGCTTTGGCAAGGGGGCTCTAATAAGAGAACTCTTCTCAGATTAGGATTTCTTATGCACTCAATAAATCTGTGGCTAGTGAAAGTAATATACAGGCTCTGAGTGAGTCGCCTTGCAATAGGGGACACTTTATGGAAATGGAATCCCCAGCACAGCACTTTTGAATCTGGATTATTGCTGCACAATCAGGAGACGATCTGTTTACTGAGAGGAGAGTAAGAGTTTTCAAGTAAATGCTCTGGCCAGTAACAAGGGCATATTAAAACAAACAGTAGGAACAGCCTTTTAGCTAACAAGGCTCATTTTTGCTATGTGAGATTGCTCCTGATACCAATATAACTGCTAACTGTTTATAGCTTTGTGTTTATCTCCCAAGCAGAATTGTAACCCAAATCCAAACACATTCTTGTTATTGGGAGAATATCCCAGTGCCCAAGAAAAAAACAGAGGTGGATTCCTCTATTCCAATAAGCAAGAGCAACCAATTAACAGTTAGCTTTAATTGAGTTTCTGCAGCCAGAATGATAAAAACAGGAATATTATGGGTTGCCATGGGTTACTGGACTGGGCAAATATCCTACATGTTATTCAAAGCTTCCAGTCTTCTACAGCAAGGCAATATTTACCTTAGGGGGAGTCCGGCAATGAATTATGGTCTGGAAAATAATATTTGGCTCTGAACCACTCAGCTTCCCTTCACAGAATGCAATGGAACGGTCTCCTCAGCTGCAGGTTCCACAGACCTCCCTTCAAGTTCTCAAATTGTTGGGATGTTCCTTAAGTGGTTCACCTTTAGGTTAACTTTTAGTAAATTATAAAATAGCCAATTCTAATCAACTTTTTAATTGGTCTTATTGATCTATTTTTTATAGTTTTAGAATTATTTGCCTTCTTCTGACAATTTCCAGCTTTCAAATGGGGGCCACTGACCCCATCCAAAAAACAAATGCTCTGTAAGGCTAGACATGTATTGTTATTGCTACTTTTTATCACTCATCTTTCTTTTCAGGCCTCTACTATTCATATCCCTGTCTCTTATTCAAAGCAGTGCATGGTTGCTGGTGTAATTTGGACCCTAGCAACAAAAATCACTGATATTGCAAATTGGAGAGGCGCTGAATAAAAAGCCAAATCACCACATACCTCAAATAATAAAAAATGAGAACCAATTGCAATATTAATCTCTACATCATACTAAAAGCTAACTCAAAGGTGAACAGCCCCATTAAACAGTGGTGGGTAGGGGCCTAGTTTGAAGGCAAATGTGTGCATAATTTGGGGGACTTCACCTTTTTATTATGCTAGAGGGTAACACATTTTGAGCAATTTAGTTTCTATTTTTTAATGACTGGATTTCCTATTGTGCCTACAGTATATTAGCCTGCAACTACAAATCCTATGTGGGTGACAATGGTCACTGACACCCATTAACCAAAAAACAAAACAGATGTTGATGATTCAGTGGTATTATTCTTATTTATAATTGCTTATCTTTCTGTAACACTCTCCCCTGTTTATCTAACATTCTGAATTCCGAATTGCTGCCTGGTTGCTCCAGTAATTGAGATAGCAGTAGAAATTCCAAGCCTGAGAGCTGCAGAACAAAATTGTAAATATTAAAAGAAAGAAAAAAATCATTCAGGAAGACCAGTGGCAAATGGTCCTGTGTATTGATAGCTACATTATAGTAAAAGTTAATATTAGGGTGAACGGCACCTCTTTATCAAGGGCTCTGGGCACTTATATATGGGAAGAACAACAATTAAAGGAAATGCTGTCATATATTTGAAACTTAATTGTTCTTTATACATGCCTGAACATATTATACATTGTTATACAGAGATTCTGGGGGTTATGTAATAAAAGGCACCAGGCCTGGACTGGCAATCTGTGGGTTCTGGCAAATGCCAGAGGGGCTACTATAAAGGGCCATAGAAAATCACTAATCATTAAGTGGGCTGGTGGGGGGCTGTTTGGGCCTCTCTGTACTTAGGACCTATTTTGATTCTCATAATTATGAAGCACTCACCTCTGTTTTTCTCTCCTTCCAGACCAGGTGCTTAGCAGTCCATTACCCACTCTGCCATGGGTTATAAGCATATGCAACATCCAAAAGACAGCAGCATTCTGACAGCCTGGTTCTGTGTATATTTTATTGGTTCATTTCCAGTAGAAAATTCCAACGTTTCGGGTCACACAGGACCCTTTATCAAGCATGTGGTTACATCACTCTGTGTTAAATAGCGATCAGAGAGAAAGTCTGGGAGGTGCTTGGCGGGAACATTAATTAAGGTGACTCACACCCTAACTGCATATAATACAAACTAGTTTGTCTCAAGACCAAAGTATCCGAAATTTGGATGTGTGGGACAAATTCATAGATCTATTATGGCTTTATATACACAACCATCTGCAAGGGTCTTATCTTCAAATACTTTATCATTTTCCTTTGATATACAAAATGGAACTCGTCAGGGATGTCCATTGTCCCCATTGATTTATGTTTTAACCTTGGAGCCATTGGCCCAAAATATTAGGGATAATGAGAAAATACATGGAATTAAACTATGTTCATCGGAGGCAAAACTGGGACTTTTTGCTGACGATATACTATTGTATCTTTGGAAACCTGTGGAATCCTTACCCAGTCTTAAAATTGAATTAGAAAAATTCTCAAAAGTATCTCATTATAAACTAAATGAAAGTAAAACAATAATAATGCCTTGTAATGTACCAACTGAATTGATGAATCATCTAAAGAACTCTTGCACATACTCTTGGGACCTCAAATCTATCAAATACTTAGGCATACATTTAACCCCTACTATCAACAGATTATACAAAGAAAATTTTGAGCCCTGGATAAATAAATTAAAAACACATCTAGAAAATTTAGCTAAATTCGAATTTTCATGGATGGGAAGAACAGCCGCATTCAAAATGCTAATTTTACCCCAACTCCTTTATTTGTTTAGAAACATACCTATAAAGATCCCCCAAAATTTTTTTATAACATTGCAGAGAATGATCAATAAATTTATCTTAATGAATAGGTCTTCAAGGTTTTCGAACAAGATCCTAACAACCCATTCAACAAATTTAGGATTAGGAGTACCAGACTTAGAAAAATACTATAAAGCTTCCATTCTAGAACAATCAAGAGCAATATGGTGCAATGACGTTAGTAAACAATGGGTAACAATTGAATTAGAACAACTCCCAGATAAAGAAGTACTTTCATATTTAGAATCTAGAATAAATTGGAAAATTCCACTCAAAATTCCTAATCCTATAACAGCCAATATGATCCGAGTCTGGAAGGAACTAATTAATCTCAGTACTAAACATTCTCTTGCAATATACTCAGAAATACCACTGATTAACTTATCGAAAGCATTGAAGAACCTGTCATTAGAAAATTGGACAGAAAAAGGTATAAATAATGTGGAGGATCTACTTTCAGTAGATAAACTAAAACCGTTTCACGAATTAGTTTCTACATATAATATCCCAGAATCCGATAGACCCAAATACCTCAGAATTAGCAAATTTTTAATCAATCACAAACCAAATAATATTTTCCACTTACCTCAAATTAAAAAACTTCTAGCTCCCCAAAACAATAAGCAAAAAGGTATATCAATATTTTATAAAACCTTTTTAGAATTGAAAGATGAGGCCCCAAGATGGCAATTAGATAAATGGCAGGAACTTTTGAATATAGAAGTTGATCAAGAAGACTGGGAACGGGCTTACAGTCTTCTTAGGAAATCTACTCACTGTGTATCTCACTATGAAAATGTTTTAAAATTATTGTGGCATTGGTATTTGACTCCAGAAAAGATATCAAAATTTGAAAGTAACATTTCACCTATGTGTTGGAGGAATTGTAACAATATTGGATCCTTAGTTCATATATTTTGGTATTGTCCAACTATTGCAAAACTATGGGGTAAAATAGAGAAATTTTTAAAAAAATTACCTGTCTTTTTCACTACCATAACTCCTGATATGGCCTTGCTACATTTAAAAACATGTGATTTTCCTCCAAGTGAAAGATTCATTTTTAATCATGTGTGTATTGTTACTAAATTAACCATAGCTGAAAATTGGAAATCTCATTATGTCCCAAGCTTGGAGAATATTTTAAAAAAAGTTGATGATAATTTGATGGCCGAAAGGACATGGGCAATTAAAAATGGTAATGTACATACATTTTGGAAAAAAGCACATTTATGGCCTACTATCTTCAGAGAATCAAAACTCCATAAAATTTGAAAACTGTGATGAATAAACTCCCACACATGATTAGAAAGGTCTCCAATAAACTGCTGAAGATCTATATACCATCATACAATCTATTATATTATACAACTAATCCTGGACTCTGATACCATATGGTCCATTGCCAACCATCCTAAGAAGATGTATATATATTATTGAATACTACTATTCAAGAAATTACCATAAAGAAAAAGTAGCTTAATGAAGCTCTAGTTAAGTTCATTTTAGTACAGTTTAGTTCAACCTTATTTGTATATGTTTGTATTAATATTTTGCAACAATTATATTGGAATGTATAATGAACAGGATAATCTATAATTTAGTAACATATCTTAACTCATTCATTTTCCACCGGTAACCCTTTTCTATTTTTTTTTTTTATTTTATTTTGAATGATAATGTTGCCATATATAATTAACATTATGAGCATATAAATGTATGCATATTAAAGAGGAAACATCGGATTCATGTTAATTATTCTTTATCTGAAATATGTTGCATTAAAGGTCCAATTGATATATTATTGTGTATTAAAAATCTGCATTTATGATATATCTACCCTGAGATAACATGTCACTAAATGTTTGTATATTTATATGAAAATTCCAATAAAAATTATTGAAATAAAAAAAAAGACCAAAGTATCCTTAATAATGTGTCCAATAGTGTACATTAATCTGATACATTTCAACAACCTATATAAATAATAAGTGCTGTGCTTATTAACTAATAAATTACATTAGAAAACTAATAAATTACATTTGAAAACTAAAGCTTGATATTAGTCATTTCTTCTAGATATACTTGTATATCCATAATCGTGGAAGAATCTGAGACGCCTGTATTACCTTACTCACCTGTATTACCTTACTCGCACCTTGATCCATGATTTCTTAGGGCCCTTACACACGGGCGTTTTTACCTGCGCTCCCCTGCGTTGCGTTTGGCTGCGCTCAGCCGCAGGGGAGCGCAGGTATAGACGCACTCAATTATTTTCAATGGGGCTGTACTCACACAAACGCATGTAGGCGCCAAACGCAGGAAAAATGCAGCATGTTGCGTCTGAACCTGCATTCGGCGCTTACACGCGTCTCGTGAGTACAGGCCCATTGAAAAGAATGAGGTGCGTCTATACCTGCGCTCCCCTGCGGCTGAACGCAGCCAAACGGAACGCAGGGGAGCGCAGGTCCAAATCGCCCGTGTGTAAGGGCCCTTATGCAGCAGGTAAAATCAGCACTCAGAAATGTCCACATCCCAAAACCATTCTTATTACCCACACTGATCACTATTTAACACTGAGTGATGAATGTAACCACATGCTTGATTAAGGGTCCTGTGTGATACGAAAGTTTGCAATTTTCTACTGGAAATGAACCAATAAAATATACAATTTCACAGAACCAAGCTGTCAGAGTGCTGCAGTCTTTTGGATGTTGCATATGCTATTTTGATTCTCATTCCAGACCTGAAAGGCACTACGTTTGCCCAGGTGCAGTAACCCATAGCAACCAATCAGCAGGTAAAATTTACTGGTCACCTGTATAAAAGCAAGAATCTTATTGGTTACTATAGGTTACTGCTACTGAGCAAAATCAGTGCCTTTTATTACATATGGGGGTATATATTATTAAAACCAATGGAGTTTACAGGCTTCTAAGTTCCTTTCAGATTCACATACACTGAGGAGAATTTTTCAGGAGACCCTGAACCTTCCAGTATGTCCGTAGAGCGTAAGAATGGGAGGAAAACACAGTTCATGGGTTCTTAGATATAAACTGGGTTTCAAGGAGGAGTTTTTAACCCCAGCAGGACATTTCTGGGCTGCATTTATTGTGTACCTACACTTAGGAAGCACCTGCCTTGTTGACACTCACCTCTTCTAATGCTGATGATGGAGCCATCGCCTGGTTGTGACATATTTATATGCCACGCAAACGTGCGCCTGATTTAATTACAAGGAATTCTTGGATCTGAGTCGGAGGAGCGCTAAGTAAAGGCCAGAGCAGCAGGTGCAGAGCGCACAGTATTGAGAAGAAGCAGCAGATGAGACCAGTTTGTGATGATTGGAAACACATCTTCCTCAAACAGGAATTATCATAAAACTTTCACAGTTTGTTTAATAGTTCGCTCTTGGCCATTATAAAGCTGCCTGTGTACTTTGGGACAGAGAGAGAGAGAGGCTGACCCTGCTCCTCCTCCACACATGTCCATTATAAATTCCCATGGGATCATGTGGAGTGTGATAGGGACTCTCTGTATCTCTCTGGCCTGGAGAGCCCACTGCTATCAGCCCCTGCCAGGATCTCTGGCCTGTAACATCCGCATTCCAGCTGCGGGAATAGGCTGGAGCTGAGACTGGAGCTGAGACTGGAGAGCAGAGAGCTGATTAGACCCTAGCCAAGAGCAGGATGGCTCCTCGCCGTCTGATCTGACGTCAGCTTGTCTATGGGCTCTCAGCAAAGACACAGGCAGCAGCAGCAGCAGCAGCACTGGGGGAGGGATTTGGCCCCTAATCGCTCCCAGATGTCAGCAATCGCACATGGAACGACTTGTAGATTGCCCAGGAATGAAGGCAGAGCAGCACAGCGCACTCATCAAAGCCAAATAAGCTCTTGGAAATATGGAAGGAAACTTATTTCATAGTAAAGAAAAACATCTGATGCACAATAGGGAGGAGAGCCAAGCGCACTGATTGGATGGACGCAAAGGGGTTAAAGGAATGGCTCTGAGCGGCGCAGTGCATTGGGGGTAACTAACTGCCGCTCTTGGAAACTGTCAGTTCCTCACCAATGTGCACGTGTCCCCCACCCCGTGCGCGGTCGATCTGTGTGTAAAGCTCTCTGCTATTAATATCACCGTGTCTGGGGAATACCTGCTGCACGGATGGATAGAGCGGATACATGAAGAATTCCTAATTCAGAATTAAAATTTTCACTTGTCTGGGACTGCACCTACACTATCTCCGGCTGGATCTCTGACACAGAAATCATCCACCTAATTAACCACTCGATGGGGGCATTCTGCACAAGTAACACGATGTACAAACCGGTTTCCTTCACTCTTGACTCCAGAGAAAGGGAAATACTTCTGTTTAACCCTGTGTATACTATGCAGGAGTGAGGCTGGGGGCAGAAGAAACAACCTGCCTACTGGAAGTCGCATAGACCTGATGCTTCTCTGGCAGGACCTTACTAATGGCACCTCACACACTGAATGGGGCCCAGAGAGCCCCCAGGGCTGTTTATGAGCTCAGAATAAACCGATGAACTCATGCACTCATTAGGGCCATTATGGAAACGTGTCCTAGTTTAGCTGTA
This sequence comes from Xenopus borealis, assembly GCA_024363595.1. Classification (NCBI taxonomy): domain Eukaryota; kingdom Metazoa; phylum Chordata; class Amphibia; order Anura; family Pipidae; genus Xenopus; species Xenopus borealis. The sequence goes on along the minus strand of CM044431.1, from coordinate 49,007,660 downwards.
TTTGTTATTTCCTGGGGTAATAAAGGCTGCACCCATCTGCGTTCTCTTTTAAATCCAACCCCTATAAGTTCATATGTTGTCCTTCTTTTAAGGTAGCAGAGTTTGTGTGTATAAAACATGGTGAATAAATTGCTAGCTCTTTAAGCCTGAGTTTAATCTCCCTTTATTCCCGTACAAAAGAGAATGAATCAGTCAATTATTTTATACTGTGGCTAACAGGAACACAACAGGTTTAACCGTTCCGTTTACGAATAGGCTGTGCCCCCTGGGTACTCTCTATACTTCCAAGGTATTAAACAGTTTCATAATGAAACCTCAATTTTACATCCCCTCATTTTAAGTTTTCCCTAATTTTACATTGTTGCTTTGTGGTCCCATCTATATATTATGTATCATATATTTCCCTGGTTTTACATTTTACACCTTTTTTTTCTGGCCACCTGAAAAACATAAAATTGGGGTTCTACTATATATAAAGAAACCCACTCTGATTTATTTTGTTTTCCTCTTTTTCTTGCCAAATTTCCAAGTCTTCACCTATCTCAAAGACTTGACAGTCTCTTGTATTTAAAAAAAACACACACACACCCCTCATTATTTCATGGGTCCCCATAAGCATTACTCCCTTGTTCTATGTCTTATAATAGACAACACAGTTCATTATGCAATAACGATACACACCAAACAAAATCTACCCTTTCCCAATAATATGTTCACCACACTAGGCTTGGAAGATATTTAGATGAGTGGAATCAGGTCATCGAATCAAACAGGACATTAAACATCAGCAAATACAGTCTTTGGGGTATTCGCCCTTAAGTGTGCAACCTAGGGGGCACTTTCTGCCCTTTTGCTGTTGAACTTGGGGAGATGATCAGCACTTAAATTAAAATAGGAACTCGGTTATTTTAAAGCTTTCACAGCTCACTTTCTTTCTTTTCAAAACCTCTTTATTGAAATTAATAATGAATCCTGCAGACTTTTTCGTTTTAGGCCACAAAGTCCACAAAAAGACAACAGTTTGCTTTTCTAACAAAGTCCACTGTTCTCTGGGGCTATCTACATCACTTAGGAGGGATGCTGGGAGTGGTAGTTTCCACACATGGAGGGCTTCCCTTTACAAACCACAATTTAGTACAGTTTACCATTGTTATATTGGTAGGTTTAAAAAGTATCAAAATATATCCCACGGAAAAGTAAAAATCTGAATAGAAAGATCTTTTTTTTTCATATGTGTTTATATATATATATATATATATATATATATATATATATATATATATATATATATATATAATTTTGCAGGGAGCATATTCCCATGGAGCCCAGGCAGATGGGATTAGCATTCAGGCCTTGCCAGCCTTATCTTCCTGTGGCCAAGTTCTCCTAACAGCACAGCCCAGCATCTTGACATCCCAATCTACCAATCCATTTCCCTACAGCCCTGCTACACCATTCAGCTTTTAACGTCAAAAGCTACATTTTTGTTGGCTCCGGCCTGTCTGGGCTCTTGAGATTTTTTTTGCCGGGAGAGTGATTACTCTCTAGAAAACGGCAACATCCACATTACTGAGTAATTAAAGAGATTTCCTTAGCTGGCAACAACATTGCAGCTCCTAAAAAAAAACGAAATGTTTAAAGGTGAGCTTTTAATTTGGATTTTCAGCAGGGGTCCTCTTCGCCATTACTTGTTCCCAATATAAACCCCCCACTCTTATATACTTCCTGTTCTATATGTATATGGATATTTATATACAACGTGTGCTTTATACAGCCACTAACAATTGCAGATCGAGCACAATAAAAACTATGTGTCTGTAATGGAACACAATAAACACTTATTCTGCTAATGAATTAATAATGTGCAATGTGTGCGTGCGTCTTTGTATAAATGCAGGAGTATAGTGTGAGGATTTATTTAGCTTGTATAAAAAAGAATATATAATGGTTCCAAGGCAAATATGTTGGCACACTGCGCCGTTTAGCAATCCCTAGACCCACAAAAGGAATGCAGAAGGGATTGGAAACACTTGTAAACAAAACAAGTGTCAGGGCACAAGTCCACAGCTATAGGTCTCTGACCCCTGGCAGGGAAAGGCCCATCGCTTTGTTCGAGTTAGTTTAACCCCTAACCCTACACATGGAGTCCTGGAGAGAGACAGCTCTTATCTTACCTTAGACACTATTATTAATTCCTGTTCCCTCGCATGCAGCCTATTAATGCCATAATAATCAGAGTATCATTTTTCTGTCCTGCCTTCTGACAACCAGAATCAAGAAAAAAACTGTATTTACATTTAGCACAGCCACTACTGCTACAAATACTGTATTTGAATTTATTTTTTTAACAATTCTTTACATTTGGAAGGGCTTAAGCGTAACTGCCTCTAATACTGTACATATTACTGTACCATCTCTACTGATCAGTTTCAATGATTGCCTCTTATCCTGTAACCCAGGCATTGCATTCAATTAAAAATATGTTTTTCTTGCAGAGTTTAATACAGCACGGCTATGATGCATTTATTAGAATCTAATATTTATGACACACACACCCCTCTCTAACACACACAGTCACATTTAAATAAACAAAATTAAAAAAAAAAACACTCAGTGGTTTATTGATCACTTACATTTTTTTTACACCTTCAAATATTTAAACTCCGCATATCTGGACAGAAGTGCACAAAACAATTCGATGAAAACACTTTCAAAATGTTTAAGTGTCACCAAATGATCTGACAACATGAAATCCTTCCTTTTGTCACGGGGGGGGGAGCGCAAAAAAAAAAAAAAAACTAAGTGGGAAAAAAGTGCGCATTTCTGCCCGTGGCACGGAAAGAGTTAACACCGCAAACCGAAACAAAGTCGCAGCTGTTTCTGTAGAAATTGACTTTGTAACATCCGAGGAAGATTTTTCTAACCAGAGGCCACATTGTTTATTATTTTTGTAAGAGAGAGAAAGAGAGAGAGAGATACATTTCACATACACAGTAATGCCAGGGAGTCTTTGCGACAGAAACACTGTAACAATCACAAACTGCGACAAACAGACACAGCCCCTGAACCAACCTCAGGACTCCTCTTCAATTTCTGGAATGTTTCTCTTAGGAGGTCCACATTGGGGGGAGGGGGGGTCATTGGGACAATTGCACATAAATAAAAATGGACCATTCCAAATACATAGTTATTATTTTAGGACACGTACAGATACATAAAGAGTCTTCTCGCCTGCAGTCCCCCAGGGTCACTGTTTTAGCTCCAGAGCCCAGACATGTTGCGGCCAACCAGTCCTGCCTTTGGTTTTCTTATCGTTACTGCAAACTGTGCTTTTCAAAAGTTCGTTCTGGTAGGAAATGATAAAGGGAGGGAGAAAAGAAAACAGGAGGAAATATAGTTAGTGGAGTGACTGATTCCTTGACACAATCAGCAGCAGGAGACATTAAATGGAATGAATGAGCTCAGTCTACTAATGGGAACAAGTCCTGGCTTTGTGGGTTTTATCCGCTGAGTACATTATAGGCCCAGTCCAAGGTAACCCCAACACAGACCCCAAGTCATATCTTCCCTATAAACCAAATATTCTTTTTTTTTTTTTTTACAAAAAAACCCTAAATCCTGCATCCTGATTGTGAAAAAACCATGCAAACAAATCTATTTTATAAGCATTATTATTAGCTGGGATCAATTAAGAAAATAAAATATGATTATCAAAAAAATTATACCAACGGTGCATCGATTAGGGTGTTATTTCTTAACCCCCAAATGGCTCTTATCAATATTACAAATGTATTGATATCACGAACATAAGCGTAATCTATTTTTTTTCCCTACGACTAGAGTCAAAGCAAACAGTAGAACAATTCATAACCTAATTGTGATAATAGACATAATTCTGTCAATATATAAATAATAGTGAAATTAAAAGGCCCAGCCTCTGATTAAAATATGTGCCATCCTGACGGCACTGCTATTTCTTTCCTTGATCCAAATATCTGTATTTTTGCGTCTAACATAAATGAATATTTTTGAGGGGAACCCCACAAAACGCGCATGATCTTGAAATGTTGTACAGATTTGTGTTATGAATAAATAAGGAAAAGTGTCCCGTGACATTTTGTTCTGCAAACGGCTGAATACAAATATTTATTTCAGGAATTCCGTTTGAAGTAAGTCTTTCGAATTTGTGATTCATACGATACAAATGCTAAAGTTGGCTTCATGGCCATATACAGCCTGGGTTTCACTGGGGAGGCGGAGAGGGAATATTTTGGAGTGATCTGCACTGGCAACAGATGAACTGAAACCATTTCAGGGGAAGATTGATTGGGGCTGCACGATAATAACACAAGACAACATTCACAAGCGATCGATGGGACCGTGTGGGGATATATCGGGTTTGCAGTGGGACATTTTGTCTGTGCTCCTCGCTTTGTGGGAAACTCTCTGCTGGAAATGTGGCTGCATTATCTCGCCAAGCCACATAAACACTGCTGGGAGGGGGAATGAGTTATGGATGGCCTTGCTGCAAACATTAACATTCCTGCTCATTTCCAGCACAATTTCTATTTCTAATTTATTAGAACAGGTTTCTCTGTGATTTAATGATTTGCTCTAAGCCCTGTGTCCACGATGAAGCTCGTAGCTGGTTGTAAATAGTAAAATAAATGTAAATAATCGAATGGAAGAGAACCACACTCAGATTCCAACCACTATGAATGGCTGCACAATTTGAGTCTATAAATAACCATGCCACTTAGATTGCAAGCTCTGTGGGACAGGGACCTCCATCTCTGTATGTCTCTATATACCTGACAGTCTGTGTTTATTAGTTTTTAATTACTGTTATTAAACGTGATGTCCACCCACATTCTTTTGGCATAATAAATGATTTAACTCTAAGCAGCCTTCCCAAATGCGTAAACGAAAATGTTCAATGATTTTAAAACCATTCTGCTATTGACAGAACGATCTATCTGACAGTTTATATTTTCTGCTATGCCGGTTCTGACTCCGGAAACAATGTAGCAGAAGTCAGCTGATTAACTGACCCGAAGGAAAACTGACATCTGTTACATTGTTTTCAAAAGTCACACTATGAGAACATAAAGGGTGAAACAAATACTATTTTATACTGCAGCCACATTTGCAAAAAAAAATCGAACCACCGAGAATGTTGCTTAGAATTATTATATTCCCGCTTTCATTGTGCATAAAAAAAAGGTTTTGGGGAGTGTGCATCCCTTACAGGTAGTGCTAATGTAAATATAGAGGATAATTGTGTGTGAGGCCTAAAATATATTCTTTTAAATATGAAATATACAGAAATTATAGAAAGGCAGACGTTTAACGTGTGGCCCTAATACTGGTTCTAGCATGTGGCCTGGAAAGATGCGATTTCCAAGCCTGAAGGTGATAATGGTTTGCAGATAATGTATGATAAGAAGGGAGATTGCTCACAGGGTTGACAACTGTACAAACTGACGTTTCATCTATCTATCTATCTATCTATCTATCTATCTATCTATCTACACACATATAGCTGAAACTTTAGTTTGCACAGTTGTCACTATGAGCAATCTCCCTTCTATATATATATATATATTTGAATGTATAGGTATACACACACACATATTATAGAACAAGGAGTAAATGAGTGGACAAGTATAGTCAGGGTTGCATAGGCAGCGGCTCCTATTTCACAATGAGCAGTACTAACCAGTTCTTTCTTCCTCTTCTCCTCCTTCACATCTGTCTTTTTGATCTCTGCCTTAAAGGCCTCTGTCTCCCCATTCTGGTCGTCTTTGGCCAGCAGATCCATGAGGTAGGCAATGTAGCTGGTGGCCAGCCGCAGAGTTTTGATCTTGGAGAGCTTGGTATCCGCGGGCACATTGGGGATACACTCCCGCAGCTCGGCGAAGGCGCTGTTGATGCTCAGAGTCCTGCGCCTTTCCTTGCGGTTAGCGGTTCCCCTTCGCTTTACAGGCCTTTGCATCAAGCCTCCTGCACCGCTTCCCGGGACACCCCCGTAATGGGAGTGGTCGAGTCCAGCCGCGCCATTGGCGTACTCCGGGCTGTAGGACGGTGCCATGCTGTAGTCGGGGGGAGACATTTCGGGGTGGCTGATTAGCCAGCCGTGAAAATAAGGGTTCTCTTCGTGGCAGCGACTTGCAGCTGCTGCAGCTGCCGCAGCTGCAAAAGGATAACCGTCATGGTGCACCACTGGGTGGTGAGGAAACCCCCCGACCAGACTCATGTCAGCTCAATTGCTTACACTTCTAGTCTTGTCGTGTGGGCGCTTCTTGTCGTCCCACTGGCAATCTATGTGTAAACAGCAGACAGTGCTGGGCTCGTGTATTAAACACCTTATCACTGGCTCTCCATAAATAAATCCACACTCAGTCTCTCTCTCTTTCTCTTATAACCGAAGAGTTTTCAGAACAGAGCAAAACGCCTGCGCGTGTAGCAGCAAAACGTTGCGATTTCAAGTAAGCCGGGGCAGGTTGTTGATGGGTTCAGTTGGCTGCGGTGCGATTGTGCCCATAGAACAGCTGGATGCATGAGAGATCTCTTACTCACAGCAGCTCCGCTCCATAGTCCCCGATGGGATGTCGTGCAGCAAAGGCTTTGTGATGAGATTTCAGTGTGAGCTGGCACCCATTCCCTCACTCGGCTCCCTAATCACCCCACACACACACGCCTGCTGCTGCTGCTGCTGCTGGGGTGCGCACATCTGTCTCCTTGGCTCTATTTGTCGGCATGGAGATTAGTGATGCCTCCCTGTGTCCTCCTCCTCCTCCTCCTCGCACCCCATAGACCTGCACTCTGCGCTCTGCACTGGCACAATCTCCATGTACAGCTTCAGCTTTAGAAACTCTTGGGTTAATATATGTCGTCAGAGCGCCTTTCAGCCAATAAACGAGAGAGGGGGGAGGGGCCAAGTCCACCGGCCATAAACCCGTTTGATGTTCTCATTTCTAATTGTAGCGCTGCTCTGCGGAGATTGGCTGCCTCCGCGCAACCATAATAACATCACCATCTGAGACACAAAAAAACGCGTATCAGAGAGAGGTTAATGGGAGTGTGGAAGAGATTACCGTATTGCTTGTTATAGATCATATGTCTGCACCACACCATCACCAAAGCTAATAAGGTGGCTGCACCCAGCTCAGGTACTGGATTCCATGGCACCCAATGGGATAAATCATACAGGGACTGCAAATAAGCCACTGGGCGAGAACAGATACGTGTGGACTATTGCTGAATAGACAATGTTAGGGAAGGGGCTAAAGGGGGTCAGTTGCAAGAAAAAAAGGGCTCTTTGCAGTCACTGGCCCTTTAAAAAGAATACCATAAGAAATGTAAGTAAAAAAAAAACTGGCAGTTAATGAACATGTTTATATATATAAATGCGAGAGCTGTACTTTGTTCTTTGTTTTTATGAAAAGGTTGGCAATTCTGCAATTGAGCTTATACTGAAATAGCGGATTGTTATATAAATATTATTTTATTTTACATGGTTGTGGGATCTAGAAAAGCTAAGGCTATTTCCCCATAATCCTCCACTTTTATAGGTAACTCATTATGTATTGTTAAAGCATTGACATTGTTTATCTTGCCTGGTGCTTTATATGCCTTAAATATAGTACCCACAAGTTTGCTGTTGTCCATGTAAATAAATACATGGATAAAGGGATATGTACTTCACACCAACATAGGTTTTTTTTTAATGCAGCAGTTATACAGATGAAATGTATTTCAATGTCTTGATCATTGCATAAAGCATAAAATAACTAGCTTTATTTCCTATTTATGCCCCGTGTAGCATTCAGGTGTATTCATGCAGTTTATCTATAAGGATGCCTACTGTAGAATCTGCTAAGGAAATAACAATGATAGGGGAATGCCCATATAGACAAATAGTGAACATATTCCATATATTTCATACATGATCCCCTGCCACACTGACTAATGGAAAGTTCCTTGGGTATTTGAGTGAGCCGTCTTCTTAAAATTCGGGGGCTTTGTATGGAAGAAGTAGACCTATACACCAGCAGTTGCCTTTTTACTTCATTTATTTAGCACAAGCTTTCGGGCAGTACCCCTTCCTCAGGTGCAGTCCTAAAGGGGGCACTCCCCGAAAGCTTGTGCTAGATATGATTTGGCTTGGGATCAGCCGAGCAATTGAATGCACCCTATTGAATCAAGTAAATGGTATGCAGAAGAGATTTTGCTTTTAATATTTCGGGCTAGCTGTACCTTTCTTTGTCAATGAAATGAATGGTTGTTATTACAGTGGCTGAGTGCAATTCATATACAGTTGGGCATTGAATATAGCCATCGACGCATTCTGAACCTTATATTAATATACATAAAATAGTCATTCATTTTAGAGAAACGATATGCTTTTTCTCAGTGGCGCTTCCCTGACGTTTTGGACAATAGTTCCTATTAATGGCACTGTTCATGTCCCTGGTCCTAGACTTTGTAGTTAAGAATATTCGCCGCACTTGAGACTCTCACAATCTTGTCAAATTGGCTAAATGAAGGAGTCCTACTAATCAGGTTAACTTTCAGAGTTTTAGAAAAATTAACGCATTATCACTTTAATTCTTCCCTTCCACTGTTGTACCTTTATAAAGACACATACAGTATATACAGTCACAGTTATGTCAGATAAAAGAATCGAGCTAAAATAATCGAGCTTTGATTCACGAATTTGTCATGCACCATTGCTAATGCACCTAGGTTTATAAATATATATATATACATACATATATATATATATATATATATATATATATATATATATATATATATAATTAACGTAAAACTCACCATGTGGTTAGCTATCCTCATCTCTTATAAATGAACTAAAACCCACATGTTGCCAGTTTACTCTTTGAGTTTTATAAATCCCCAGCCCTTGATTAATGTGTATAGGCGGCATACATATTTAATTCCCATGTCCTGGCTGTTTTACATAGGTTTATATTTAGAAACTAAACCCATCACCTGGGTAAATTCCCCTGTCTTTTATACACCGACCAAATCCACGCATAGGTATAAGTTAAAAAGCTCAAATAGTGAATTTGTCCAGGCCTTAATACACCAAATAACCATCACACTTCACTAATTTACCCAGGCTTTTATCAATTTATATTACAACTATTTACTAATTCATCCCATTAATTTATTTATTAATTAATCCTATCACCCCACTTATCTACCCATGTTTTTATATACTTATATTGCAGTTAGTTTACTAACTCACCGCCTTCATTTATATTTGAACCAATCATATCACCCTACTTTTAATACATTTATAATTGTACTAATGTCATTCTATAATAACGAACTGTCTTAGCCATTTTACCTGGACTCGTATTATAAACTAATAATAATCTCCCAACATTGCAAATGCCTGTTATATGCTATCTAAAGCCATTACTTACCTAGGTCTTTATAAGTAATATCAAGTACTCCCTGCTTCATTTTATGAGTCAGCAGCAGTAATCCAGATTGAACTGGTTTATGCTGTTCAATATTTATAAATAAATAAATATAAAAAATCCACTATCTATTTGTCTA
>CM044431.1:48950599-48979469 GCA_024363595.1 Xenopus borealis | reverse complement strand
GCCTCTGTGTACCTGAAATGCCAGGGCCTATTTTGATTCTCAGTCCAGTCCTGCCCCACAATATTCCCATTTGAGAATTTTCATATATGCATGCAATTGCAGAAAACCCCCCACAACTGCAAGGATTTATTAAAATAAATATGCACTTATGTCAGATGCACCATTTGTCCTCAAAAAAGTGCTGTACTGTAGGGTTACCAGATCACTTTAAAATTAAGGGACACAGCTAAAAAATCCAGCTGGAAATGCTGCACTGATTGGAATGTAAGTTAAAGGGGTAGTTCACCTTTGATTGAATTTTTTGTTTATTATAGAATGACCAATTCTAAGCAACATTTCAACACTGTCTTCATTGTTTCTTGGTTTTTTTTATTGTTTTGCTTGCCTTTTTCTTCTTATTCTTTCAAGTTTTCAAATAGGGGACACTAATCCCATATAAAAAACATTTTCTCTGTAAGGCTACAAGTTTACTACCCAAGTCTCTCATTTAAATAAATAAATGCTTGATAGGGTAATTTGGACCCTAGCAACCACATTGCTGAAAATGCTAGCTAGAAAACTGAAAAGTTAAAAAAAACAAAAATCCCAAATAATAAAAAATGAAAACCAATTGCCTGAGAATATCACTCTCTCCATCATAATAAAATGTAATTCAATGGTGTATGTCCCCTTTAAAAGCAATGAATGCACACCTGCAGCATGCATGTATTAGAAGAGTCCCAGATTTTTAAAGAGTGGAACCTTACTCCACAGCATAAAAATGCCAGAAATGTAAATACAAGGGATGAATGGTAACACATGTTCATTCACCCACAAACCAAACAGCTAGAGCATATACGTGTTTAGATAAAGGGGTCTCTCATTTTAGTGCTGTTTGGTGAATCGGGGCAATGATTTTATGGGGCAGATTTATCAAAGGTCGTAGTGAAAATTTGAAATAAAAAAATTTGAATGCACCAAATTTGAAATTTTTTGTGTACTTTGACTAGGGAATAGTACAAATTCTATAAGAATTTGCAAAAAAGTAGAAAATTAAAATTTAGAAAAATATCATGTACTGTCTCTTTAAAAATTCCTATTCACCCATTCCCCATCTAAATCCCGGGGAATTGTGGTTTTAGCCTATGGGGAACCTCCTAGAGCTCCTGAAGTAAATTGGGGGACTTCCTGGAGTAAATTTTTGGGAAAAACTAAGAACCGAATTTGAGCGAATGCGCTATTACGTCGATTCTAATGATTCAACCAAGAATGGACCTATTTAAAAAAAAAAACTTTGACTTAATTTCTGTTGGTCTTTTTGAATTCAAATTTTAAGGTTTTTTAACTTCGAAATTCGACCCCTGATAAATCTGCCCCAATGTCTATATTTTAGGGATGCACTGAATCCACTATTTTGGATTCGGATGAACCCCTGAATCCATTACGAAAGATTCAGCAGAACACCGAACCGAATCCGAACCATAATCTGCATATGCAAATTAGCGAGAGGAAGGACAAAAAGCAGCCACGCACGAAGTGCGCAGTTGAAACATTTTTTACTTCCTTGTTTTGTGACGAAAAGTCATATGATTTTAAGGATTCGGATTCGGTTCGGCCAGACACAAGGATTCGGCCAAATCTGAATCCTGCTGAAAATGGCCGAATACCGAACCGAATACTGGATTTGGTGCACCCCTACTATATTTCAGGGATTATTTGCAGTTTGCAGTGGAAAGATTTGTTAAACTTGGTAAAATAATACAGTGGCTTTATGATCAATTATCTTATGATTCATGATCATAAAATAATTTGACGAACCGTAGATAAATTATTTTTTATGCAAGAAGCAGTATTAGACTATATAGTCCTTGAAACTCGGGAGATCGCTTAGTTAGGATATTCCTTAGTCATTGCATTGGTTACCTATACTGTATAGATATAGAATTATTTGGGTTTGCTACATATTATTTTAGTTATACTCAGTGTTAGGCTAGGGGCAGACGGGCAGATTTGTGGAGATTTAGTTGCCTGGCGACTACTTGCCTCTTCTGCTGGGGGTGGGGGCAACAATCTCCCTGATCTGCTGTAAAGAAGAATCTGGAGAAATCCTGCGGCTGAATGCAGCAAAACGGAACGCAGGGGAGCGCAAGGTAAAAACGCTTGTGTGTAAGAGCCCTAAGACAAGGGTGTGTGGAGCACACCAGGGGCTGTCAACCAAGGGTCCACCACTCCAGCCATCGTAGAACCAACCCAGCAGCAGAGTAAATACTATATACTGTACACATACTATATACTCTGGACTATTCCTTCCCTGTACATTTATTAATGATTTACCCATTTTTCTACTGATCTATGTTAAATATAATGCTATTATAAACGATTTACAAAATCATGGGCACATTCTCATGTTTTTCTCGTTAAAATTCCATTGACCCCAATGGTGAAATCTTGAGAAACATTTTTACAGCTATTGTATCATTTTTCCATGCTACATAAAATCCAGACAAAGGGCATATGGATATATTATTTCCAAAAAAATCTCCCTTATAAAACAGATTGATTTACAAAATGAACTAAAAAGAAAAACTAGATGTATTAGACACTGTTTTTCATGAATAGTCAAACGTTTTCATTAGATATTTACATATTTTATGGAATTCCCAGAAACCACATACCCTGTATTTATTCCTTTAGACGTTTTCTACTAATAATGAGAAACACGTAATTGTTGCTCTTATAAATAACTTTACTTCTCCTTCAATGCATTTTCTCTCTGACGATTGCCCATTATTGGAAACAGTAGCAGCTAAGAAAATAACCCAGCTATTAATGCTTACCTTACCGAATAATAATTAGGATTGGATAAATGCTTTCAGCTGTGAGCTCTTTCCTAATACCCCCTCAGTAACATTCAGTATTCTTCACATGTAGTGAATTAGAGAATTTAGAGGTGACTATTCCTATCAATACCAGGATATCCAATGGAATTACTCTCTATCCTGCTAAATTGTCCAGCCTTGGTGCATACCAGACCTTTGCTTTTTCAAAAGAAACTACTTATATTTAAGAAAAGTAGGGATGTTTCCGATTAAGAAGAAAGCCCCTGCGTGTAACTAAATGGCACTTTCTTTTTTTTGTCCATCTAGTTGTTGGAAAAAAATATTGATTGCTATCATATTCGATGCACATTTTTTTTAGAAGACATATTTTTAAAAAAATAAAACCAAGAGAAAAATAGAAGAGCAAACTATAAGAGACAGGTTTGTCTATCAAAGAAAAAAACTGCAGGATACAAGAAAATTATTTGATAGAGAATCATTTACCAGTTGGACCAATACAAGGAGCACTCGCTGAGGTACAATTGCTTGGTACAATCTGTTATCTGCACAATGCACCATAATAAAAATCCAGCACAAAGTGGTAAAATAATACAGTGGCTTTAGGATAATTTTTAAAAAATTGACAAACCATAGATAAAATTAACAATATTTAAAGTGAGTTTAAAGTGAGCAATTGAAGCTTGGGAGATTGCATAGTTGGGAGATTTCTTATTGCACAGTGTACAACAATGTCAAGAACAGGTCTCCCTATTGCTTTCCATTGCCCCGTGCTATCTAGCTTACACCTTTAAATTCCAAGGCGTAACCACATTCTGTCCACGTCTTGTCCCAGATGCATTAGTGCTTCCAAATGCAGACAGTGCTGCATACAATGAGGTGCAAATCTTATGCCTCTGGGTACAAAAGTTGGGCAGACCTTGTCCAATATAGGAAATGAGCCCTAGAATATTGCATTGACTACATCAGGGATCTCCAACCATTTTTTTCCCACTGAGGCACATTCAAAAGTAAATAGAATTGAGGAGAAACACAAACATGAAAATAATATCAGGGGGGTGCCAAATAAAGGATATGGTTGGTTATTTGGTAGCCTTATGTGAGGCTAGCAACAGACAAGGGTTTATTGCAGTCACAAGCTACTGGTCATTGGTCTAGAGTAGGGGTCCCCAACCTTTTTTTTTACCCATGAGCCACATTCAAATGTAAAAAGAGTTGGGGAGCAACACAAACATGAAAATATCCCTTGGGGTGCCAAATAAGGGCTGTAATTTGTTATATGGTAGCTCCTATGTGGACTGGCAGCTTACAGGAGGCTCTACTTGGCACTATTCTTCATTTTTATGCACTAAAAACTTGCTTCCAAGCCTGGAATTCAAAAATAAGCACCTGCTTTGAGGCCAATTAGAGCAGCATCCAAGGGGCTGGAGAGCAACATGTTGTTCACGAGCTACTGTTTGGGGATCACTGGTCTAGATAAATGCTGCTAATAGAGAATATATAACAGTTCATTGCCTTATGAACTAGCATGCAAACACAGAAACAAAATAATATAAAATGTTTAAGATGCCATAGTTATTACATAATTATATATAATCATTACGCTTAAAGGGATACTGTCTTGGGAAAAAATGTTTTTTGTTTTTTTTTTAAAAATGCATCAGTTAATAATGCTGATCCAGCAGAATTCTGCATTGAAATCCATTTCTCAAAAGAGCAAACAGATTTTCATATATTTCATTTTAAAATCTGACATGGGGCTAGACATATTGTCAATTTCCCAGCTGCCCCAAGTCATGTGACTTGTGCTCTGATAAACTTCAAACACTCTTTAATGCTGTACTGCAAGTTGGAGTGATATCGCCCCCTCCCTTTCCCCCCCAGAAGCCTAACAACAGAACAATGGGAAGGTAACAAGATAACAGCTCCCTAACACAAGATAACAGCTGCCTGGTAGATCTAAGAACAGCACTCAATAGTAAAAACCCACGTCCCACTGTGTACTATTCAGTTACATTGAGAAGGAAAAACAACAGCTTGCCAGAAAGCAGTTCTCTTGTAAAGTGCTGGCACAAGTCACATGACCAGAGGCAGCTGGGAAATTGGCAAAATGTCTAGCCCCATGTCAGATTTCAAAATGAAATATAAAAAAATCTGTTTGCTCTTTTGAGAAATGGATTTCAGTGCAGAAGTCTACTGGAGCAGCACTATTAACTGATGTATTTAACAAAAAAACATGTTTTCCCATGATAGTATCCCTTTAATAATTCAATGTCATGCAATAATGGAGCAAGAATTAAACAAATCCAATGTGACTTAACAAGAAGGTATATGCACCCTTTTGCACTATGCCTGCAGGTCTTTGCACCCCAGAATTGGCTTCCCTTATGAACACAGCACTGCTTGCATTCAGCAACACTGTATTCATGAGGGACAGGGAAGAAACATATTGCTGTGTTATTATCATTATACACGTATAAAATTTCCTATATCTATATCTTAATATTCTACATTCTGTAGGTATTGAGTGGCCCTTGTATTTTCTAGGCAATGTATTTAGAGGCATGCCAGCCTCTGAGAAATGGAATGCAGCCTTTGAGCAATTCAATAGCATTTATCTAATACTAAGTTGTAAAGATGAGAAATAATACTGTGCTCAGAACCTGAATGCTTTCATTCCCTAACTTTTAATTCTCCAGCAGTAAGGGGAAATCAGTGACCTCAGACGGAGATCAACATATGTGATAATGTGAATTTTAATTATATTGTACAACAATATTATGTGATAAATTATGTTTTCAAAACATTAATCATAGTATAACATCGTATTTGGAATAATGTATCTACCGATCTGAGCAACATGTTGGACTTCAAAAGAACCTGAAATGAATGCCTTTCTGCACTATTAAATATTGGCAACAGAAGGCAAGCCAACTTTTTGTCTGAAGTGCACCTTTTTTGCCATACAAGCTCAGTACATTCCTATATGCCTTTTACATACAATTTGAATGTCTTCCTCTGCAGGTTTTTTTTCTGGAAGCTCATTTGAACAGATTAAAGGAGAACTAAAGCCTAATTAAAGAAGTAGGGTAGAAATGTTGTACATTAAATGTTGTGCTTCTGTACCAGCCCCAGTCAACCACAGTCCTTTAACAGTAAAGATCTGTGTCTCCAAAGATGCCCCAGTAGCTCCCCATCTTCTTTTCTGCTGATTCACTGCACATGCTCTGTGCTGCTGTCACAATAAACTGAATATATATAATATAAATGTCACATTTAATATGATTATTAAGGGGAAGATTTACTAAGGGTCGAATTCGAGGGTTAAAAAATGCTCAAATTTGACCATGGGAATACTTTGGAATTATTTAATTGTTGGGGAAGTAAAATCCTTCGAATTCGATATTCGATTTTACCACAATATAAAAGAAAATATTCGATCGATCGGTAAAATCGTTGTAAGCGAACAATTCGAACCATTTTAACCATTCGATCACATTTTTTTTTTCCATCAAAAATAATGAAACCCAATTTGGTAGCTTTGATCTGGCGAACTAGGCAGTCGAATAAAAATTTAAAGGGGAAGTACTTCGACTGTCAAATAGTTGAATATTCGAATAGATTTTTATTAGAATTATTCGAATCATTCGATCAAATGATTAAAATTTTCAAAATTCACTCGAAAATTCGAATTTGAATCTTTTTGAAAATTCGATCGAACGTCAAATCCTTCATGTGAATTTTGTTAATCTGCCCCTAAATGTTCATCGGTCGATGACAGCTCAGAAACGAGCATAATTAGCATCCGATTTAATAATTAGTCCTGAGACGTGGCATTTCTAGCCATATTCATATTTAGGGTTTAATTCTCCTTTAAGGATTTGTTCAGAATTATTTTTGTCAGGAGCAAGTTTTTTACTTCTCTTAGTACAACATGCAATTATATGCAGTTATAGAGTTACCAATTATAAGCAACTTTTCAATTGGTCTGAATTATTTATTTTTTCTATAGTGTTTGAATTATTTTCTCTTCCCAGCTTTCAAATGGGGGGGGTCACTGACCCCCAGGGCCCCCATCAGGGGGGGACAAGTGTCCCAGGCCCGGGCCTGAAGGGGGACCCGGTTGCGCTGCACTTTAAGAAGAGCCGGGCCCCCTTACGAGCGCCTTCCGATGACTTTAGGAATGCAGAAGTGCCGAACAGTCAAAGTGCTGGAGCGGCGGAAAGACCCGAAGACACAAAGGAGCCGACACTGAAGTCTTGAAGCAGCAAAAATACCCGATGTCACGAAAGGAGCTGACACTGAAGTCCTGAAGCCACAAGTTCAATTCTACTGACACCAATGTGGGTTTTTTTTGTTTTATCCCCTTGCCACCAATGTTTTATTCTAATAATCTATAGGCCCCTGCCACCAATTTTTTAGAAAAAAAAATTTAAATATTTTTTGGGGCCTCAATTTTTTTTAACTTATAAGGGAGCCCTGACCATCAATATGTGTGTGTGGGGGGGGGGGTTATTTTTTTAGTGCTGATGTCTGTGTGGTCTTTTAACTTTGATGTGGAGGGGCTTGGGCACGTGGGGCCCAGGGGGTTTTGTTGTGTGGGGCACAGTGATTTCTAATGGCGGCCCTGCTTACCCCCTTACACACCCATACTCTCTCAGAAACTCTGTTACATCCTCATGTTTCCTACGCTTGAAACTGTCCTTTATATAAAGGAAATATTTCCCTTAAATTCACTCTTTTACTGTTTACAGGTTTCTAGCTTACTTTCCTTCTACACAACCCTACCAAATTAAAGATGGGGACCATTTACTAGTAAAGGCAAATAAATGACACCCTTTTTATTGGGTTACAAAGTATTTTATAGCCTAATGTCTGTTCACAACGCAAGTATGCTACTACAGTAAGTAGCTGGAACACATTGGAGCGGGCACACACCCTCACCAACCCCTAAAGATAGCAGCCTGGTGTTCAGTAATGGAGGATTCGGCAAACTCCTATTGGTCCTATAAAACAATGATACCAGCACTTGAGGCTTTTGCTTACAGGGAAAACCATTGCATTGGATTATTGTGTGGAAGTGCAACATTGCGGGGCAACGTTTCAGTGCATATGCTTGATGTCGCGTCTGAACCTGCGTTCATCGCTTACACGCGTTTCATGGGTACAACGCCATTGAAACTAATGTAGTGCGGAACGGAGGGGAACGCAGGTCGAAAACGCTCGTGTGTGAGGACTTTAAATAACATCAAGGGTTTTTCCTGCAAGCAAAAGCCTTGATTGTTGGTATCTTTGTTTTATAGGACTACTGCAAATAGAACATTATCTTTTTTTTTATTAACTCTAAATCACAACATATCTTATCCCGAGCTGCTCTTTGACAAGTAAATTGAACTTGTAGTTCGCTAGCATAAATATTTATATATGAATAGCACTACGTTCCGTGATGCAAATGCCATTCCAGTCAACTATGTAAATAGCTGTAAAGATGTTTAAATGAAAATGAAACACTGGCAAAATCTAAACATTTTTTATTGCGTGAACTTCAACCTTGGGGCTACGATGACACTTATGTGAATAAATAATTGATAGTGGAAGTTAAGGAAAAAACATGATTTCATAAAAATGATATGTAGCTGGACATTCCCATGGAATGATATCATCTTTAGCCATGCGAGTTAAGGGAGAAAATTGCTTATGACACATTTTGTGCAGGCTAGGATATGCTTTGTGTAGCATAGGCTTTGTGCAACGGAAAGTTGGGCACAAAGATGTTACCTGTACAATTTATTGTTCCATTGCAGATCAGCCCCCTATGGCACATAATTAGGTAATCTGCAAACACATTTTGTGGTCAACAGTGACAGAAAGCAAGATTAACAACTGAAAATGCATGTCAGGTAAGTAAACATTATAGGTTTTATATAAAGGCCCCAATGCAGTTGTGGTCCAAACTAATTTCCCTCAGCATCCACGTATTGTTAGATCTTGCTCATGAAACAGTTGCATTGTACATAAGGATTTTGTATAATTTATCCATTTAGTCTTTTTAGGAGCATTTTTTGGTTTTAAAGAGATACTGACACCAGAAAATAACCTTTTTTTAAACATTATCTTTGAATGCTATTTATAATTTTGCCATAAAAGTATTGGCCTGATGATTTTACATTACCTTTCTGAGCCCCATGTTCCTGTATGAGGGGGCTGCCATATTTGTGCAGCAGTAGTTGTTAGCATTAAAAACTGACAGACTGAGATGGGACAGGGAGGTTGGCAAAACAGTCAGGTTTAGGATATTCAAGTAATAATTACTTACAAAAGACAAATCAGCAAAAAATTATCAACATGACCTATAGGTAACTTTTAATGAAGGGTAATATTTAAAAAAAAAAAATTAGTGTCAGTATCACTTTAACTAACCTTTCTCATTTGTTCATGGTTAATATTAATTTCATCAGGGTATATTCCTGCTACATGTTCATGATGTTGGTAAGTCACGTTTGAGAATAATTTACTAATGCTGTAAGGTTCGGAAAAATCATCACAGAACTCTGCAAATAAAAAAGTTATGTAGTCTATATTTTCAGTGTAAGTGCCCTTTATTGTATAGCACCGAGGAAAATATTGGCACTATAAATATGTGATAATAATACAATATAATAATGTGCATTATTTAGAGAAGGGTTTTGTTTGTATGTATGTATGTATGTATAACTAGGGATGCACCAAATCCTCTATTTTGGATTCGGCCTAACCCCCCAAATCCATTGTGAAAGATTCGGCCGAATAGCGAACCGAATCCAAACCATAATTTGCATATGCAAATATGCATATGCAAATTAGTGAGGGGAAAGGCAAAAGCGTGCCGCACACGAAGTGCATAGATGAAAATTTTTTTACTTCCTTGATTTGTGTCGAAAAGTCACATGATTTTTTGGATTCGGATTTGGTTCGGCCAGGCACAAGTATTCGGGCCGAATCCGAATCCTACTGAAAATGGGCGAATCCTGGCCGAATACCGAACCGAATCCTGGATTCAGTGCATCCCTATGTAAAACTTTATTTGTAAAGCGCTGTTCAGGAGCCGCAGTGCTGTACAGTGCATAAAAGTACAATATATATAAAAGTATACATGGGGAGACAAATCACATAATAAATATTTACAGAATCATAGGACAAAGAGGTTAAGTGCTATGTGGTAAGAGACAAAGTGGGAAGGAGGTCCCTGTCCCGTAGAGCTTACAGTCTAAGTGGATGGAAGGTTAACATACAGGTACAAATTGGAGATGAAAAAGTGCACAAGGTAAGGCATAGTCAGTAGGCACAGGACTAGGCTACTGTTCTAGTGCTCCAAAAGGTAGGCTCTTAGTTTTTTTTTGAGGAGATTGGGAGAGGATTCCTTACAGAAGAATTCAAGGATGGAAGGAATTCCAGAGGTTAGGAGCAGCAAGATAGAAGGGTCTGAGACGAGAGGTGGCAGTGGATGTGGGCGGTGTAAAGAGAAGGTGGCTCTGAGAAGATCGGAGAAGACAACAGGGAACGTATAACAAGACAAGAAAACAGGTGTAGTGAGGAGCAGAGGAGTGAAGGGCTTTGAATGTTAGTAGAATGATTTTATACGCTATCCTTTGCTTAACAGGCAGCCATGCTAAGGATTTTGGTTGGCGTTGAGCAGATTCTTTTTTTAGGACAGAGTAGAAGAATCCTGTTAGCAGAGTTTAAGATTGATTGGAGGGGAGAGAGATGGGAGTCAGGAAGAGCGGTTAGGAGGAGATTGCAGTAGTCTAAGCTAGATAAGATAAGGGCATGGATTAGTGTTTTGGCTGTTGTTTGTGAAAGAAACAGGCGTATCTTGGCTATATTGCGGAGGAAGAAACAACAGGTTTTGGCAGTATTATTAATGTGATTAGAGAAGGAGAGGGACTGGTCAAAGATGACCCCTATGCAGCGTGCTGAGTTAACCGGGTTAATGGTCATGCCATCAATAGTAATGGTGAAAGGAAGAGAAGGGTTCGGTTTGGGTGGAAAGACGCTCAGTCTTCGCAAAGTTGAGCTTGAGATGGCGTTGGTTCATCCAGGAAGAGATAGCTACTAAGTAGTCTGCTATCTGGGTTTGAATGTCAGTGGTTAATGAGGGGGTGTCCAAATATATCTGAATGTCATCGGCATACAGATGATATTTAAGGCCAAATGAAGATATAAGGTCTCTTATAAGAGAGAGTGTATAAGGAGAGCAACAAAGGTCAAGTACAGAACCTTAGGGTACTCCCACATAAAGATGAACAGGAGGAGAGGATTTGTTTGTTTCTTTACTTTTTTTATGTACACGTTTGAGAGTCATAAACATAGTACAATAGGTAACGACTCCTTAAAAAGATATATTGCCACATACAATAAACTATGTGTGCTTACATACTGACAAACCGCAATTGTTACTCAACAGTGGGATTTTTGAAGCCTCTAATGCACAAGGAATCTAGATCTAAAATTACTTGTATCTTGTATTGCCAAAACGTTAAATCATATAATTTTACATGCATACTCTCTGTACAGTCATTATATGTCAGTGTCTGAATGTCTTGAGAGAATGGATTGCCTCCTTTTCCAAGAAGTGGTTGCAATCATACATTTCAGTAGCAAAGAAAAAAAGAAAGAAAAGCAATATTGTCATACAAAGCATTAAAGAGCAAGCCCCACTTTTCATTGCATGAACATACTGCATAGTAAATGTGTTGGGTTTTACACACTTACCAGTAGCTGCTGATAGAGGTATATTCAGTGAACCTGATCAGCCAAACAATGTTTTGGCGGGTGTCTTAACCTAGACTCCTGCACCAGGTCAGGTACCCGCAGCAGGGAATAACCATACTTTCTGTGGGACAGTCACAGCACACAGTCCTGGATTGTTAATGAAATGTCCCAAGTTTCTCTTTGATCTCCTGCACTGAACAGCTAGAAAAATATTCAACATTTCTGAAATGTAATTAAATAATTTATGCAGAGAGCCCAGCTGCACGTAGATACATTTGAAATAATTTAGGATAAGCAAAGATTAAATTGCAATTATTTATGATAAGCAAGTTTCTTGGAAAACTGTGACTTGCAGCTTAAAGGGCAATTCACATTCATTAGCATGTAATGTAATGTAATAACACATACAACATGACACCAAAACCACCATAAATGTGTTCATACTTTCCATAACCTGCCAAATTTTGTAAAATGAATGTAATATTTAGGGGGTGTTGCCATAAAACAGGGGTCCCCAACCTTTTTTGCTTGTGAGCCACATTTAAATTTAAAAAAGAGTTGGAGAGCAACACAAGCATGAAAAAGTCCATGTGAAGGTCAAATAAGAGCTCTGATTGGCTTTTTGGTAGCCCCTATATGGACTGGCAGCCTACAGGAGAGAATGTTTGGCAGGACATCTGTTTTTTATGCAACCAAAACTTGCCTCTAAGCCATTAATTAAAAAATAAGAACCTGCTTTGAGGCCACTGGGAGCAACATCCAAGGGGTTGGAGAGCAACATGTTGCTCGCGAGCTACTGGTTGGGGATCACTGCCATAAAACATGGTCAAAAAATGTTAGCCTCACGGCAGATCTTTTTCTCCCTCTTTCTGTTTTTCTAATGTTTGGTTTTCAGGCAGAAAGTTCCCAATTTCCTGGCTGTGTAGACAGACCACATGTAACCTGCCTGGGTACCATGAGGTCCCCCATAAGGTGTGGGACTGACCCCTCCCACTCTCCCTTGTGGTTTCAGAAGTTTTCTTCCATTGGCCTGTAGATTTGTTGTGATGGCACTTCTGGTTTATGAGGTCATTACTTCTGGTTTTGTGGATCCAAGGTCAGAAGGTAAGATTACTTTTTAAGGTCTGAGTAGGGTAGCGGATCTTGGTAGGGGGGCATTTTGGGTTGCAGGTGTGGGTTGGGTTATTGGTCAGGGGGTCTGGGTCGGGCATGGGTCTGTCTCTTTGTCGGGATGCTTCCATTCTTATCCCGGGTGCATAGAAGGTTCAGTTGATGTATAACAAAAAGACCAGAAACACCATGATGTTTTGCTAATGCACAGCTTATGTTTGGAACAACCAAAGTTAAATTTCAGATGCTGAAATATTTTGCTGATTTCCTTTCAAAGCTGTAATTAAAACACACCATTTTAAATAGGTACTGATTATATTTGCATATATTGGCAAGTGGTTGGATAGGTCAAACAAAGTAACTATATTCCATGTTTTTTTTCAGAGCAACAGTGGGACAAGATACTATTAAAGAAGTAATGTTTTGCTACCATGATGTTTTAAGATAATAACATGTCCAAGTACCAGGGCTTGATGGCAATACATATACACATGAGATTTCATCAGCTTGGGCAGGTTTATCATTAGCTGTACACTTACATCTAAGGGTTGGGTCAGATATTTTAACATCTTGATTACAAGGTATTCCCTGGAAGAGAGCAAGGAGTTCACACTTTAAAGTCACTATCTTTCCATCAACTTTTACAACTTTGCGAGCTATAGGGTACAACTGGGACAATAGATTTTTTTTCAAGGGGCAGATTGGCTGTGCTTTAGTTTAAGCTAAAAATGAGAATGTTTCAACAAAAAGGAAGGTGATGATTTACTCTCCCTACATTTACTTATTTGTATAGCACCAAACAACATCCTGCAGAGATAAACTAAATGAAGTTGGAAGCCTTGCCTATCTAAAAACAAATTTCCAAGGATGGTACCAGACTGAAGAGGTTCTCATGGGCTGAAAATACTGGATGAAGTTTGCCACAATGCTTATCAGGGCCCATGACTACAGCTTGTTTATAGTCATGCTGGAGGGAACTGCCTGAGAAACTTGCTAGAGAATTCTGTAGGCTGCAAGAAACTTGCTATCATTTGGAGCACACCTACTGTAAAACTGTCAATGCTCATTGCAAGGTTCAGATAAGCACAGGTAGATTAGCAGCAGATGAGTAGAATAAGCAACCCATAGCCCTGTAGTTAGAAATATGTGAAACTGCAGTTTTCATTAACATCTCAGTGGTTTGTATCCAGCAAAAAAATTAATGAATATGCAGATACAAGAAATCAATAAAACTTTTTGAAACCCTCTAAAATAAATCTATAATCCATGTATTCCTCTCATGGTATTAGATTTATGTAGTTTGTGTTTCTCCTTTACTTTTTAAAAAAAATTATATTTGTTAGGCTTTAGTTCTTCTTTTATCCAAGCCGGTACGTTGGCTACATCAACCTCTCATAGACTATACAGGTGTGTGATCTATTTTCCAGAATGCTTGGGATCTGGAACTTTCCAGATAAGGGATTGTTCCACAATTTGAATCTCCATAACATAAGTCTACCAAAAAATCATTCAACAAACGTCAGCCTTAATTAAATCCAATTTGATTGTTTTGCCTCCAGTAAACCATCATAGTTGGGGTCAGGTAAAAGGCACAGCTTTATTTTTACAAAATAAAAAATTGATTTCATTAAAATGGAGTTTATGGGAGATGGTCTTCCTGTAATTTGGAGCTTTTTGGTTAATAGGTTTCATACATGGAAATTTATTGTTATTTTGTGCATGACATCAGCTTGTAAGAGTTGCTTATATTGCTATGTAAGATGACAGCCTGGGGGGCTCCTGGTGCAGGTGACCTAGAGTAACTGGTGCCCTTGAAGGAGCACTTATAATTAGTTGATACTTCCTATTGACCAATGTCAACACATGCTGCAACAACTGGCCAATGACTCCTTAAGAACATAAACCTTTGCATGCTTCATGTAAAATGCAGTTAAGAGTCCAGGCCAGGGGTTGTATCCAGTTATATCTGTTTTTTTTAATAAACTGTTTAATCACATGCAATCTTTTAAATGCCAACAACAATTAAAATTGAATTGAATACTACCGGCAGAAAGCATGTAAGTGAATAATAAAAAAAAAACAGGTACTAAATTATATTTAAGGACAATTTGCTAGGGTCAATTTAGAGAAACTGTAAACACCGATCATTTATACCATACAAGGTTTTAGCATCACCTGCTCCTTCGATGAATCATAATAAAATTAAATGTGAAGTATTTTTAAAGACTAGATAATAACCTTCATGCAAATGGCTGGTGATGAACTCAGTTACTGCTCCTATTTCTTTCCTGACGCAGCATAAATTTAACCACAATGTAAAAGACATTAGCGCAGTTATCAATGCAATTTCCCAGTGTGTGTAATAACCAACAAGATGTATTATCATTTAAGAAGGAGGTGAGTAAATCATTGTTACTATGATCCACCTACTCCTTTCCTTGCAGAAAATGTGGAAGCACCAATTATCTTTGCAGTTCTCTTCCAACTAGATTTATATACGTATGTGTATACTGTTGTAAAACTATGGCCCGGAGGTGTTAAGGGAATTTATTTCAAACACAGCAAATAGTAAATCTTTTATACCGTTAACATTCTTCCTTTTATTTTAATTGAAGAACTTGAATAGACCAGATTATAACAAGATGTGACCATGAAGATGACTTAAACAGTTTTTTATGATTTCAGTGTTCATTTATTGTACTGCAGAGTTTACATTTTTACAGTTAAACAAATTCTGCTCTGCATAGTCAGGATAATACAATTATCTTTAAATGGACAAAGCACTGTGGCCCCTTTTCTGTGCAAGGAAATGGTGTGCTAACGTCTGCACACATAGAACTGAACATCCGCCGGTTAAGCAATTTGTATGAATGTCTCTTTATGAAGCATGGGGGAAAGATAACATTCAGATAACTTTTGAAATTTCTTGATAAACTTGGCAAGCTTCTCTTGATTGAACCCATGTTTATCTTGGCTGTGTTTCTCCAGCCTCAAACATATGTATATGTTGTAAGGGGAAATTCCTTAAAAAGTAAAAGTGGCTACCTTTTTTTTTCTTTGGGAACATTTTAAGGTGATGAAGACAAGTATCTAAGCAAAGCTTTGACTGGTTTGTGACTTTCGTTAAAGCAAAATAGTCTCAGGAGGTCTCCCCACAGCTTCCAGCAGGGGATTTACATATTTTATTTAAAGGAAAGAATCATTTATAGAGCACTTTTCTCCCATGGAACTTAAAGTCCTTTTTTAAAGCAAGCAATGCAGCCATTTTGGGTGCACTAAGTATGCTGGGACTTGTCCAAGGTCAAAGTATCTGCCACATAGAATTGAACCAGGGTCTCTATAACGAGATCCCACATCAAACGATCATCATTTAACCTCTAGGCCTACTCCTCCACTTATTTATCTTAGTTGTATGACAAAACATGTGATGTGTTGCAGCATGTACAAGAATCATTACATTAAAGATAAAGCAATTTGGACATAATCAGAAAAGGGATAAATCAGGAATGATACCAGAAAGAGGACCACTGAACTAGCAAAACTGATTGGTTATACATATGTTTATGCCTGTGCAAAGATGCATTCGGCATCTATTAATTTGTTGCATGAGTCAAGGGAGACCTTTATATCACATACCAGGGGTAAAAAACAGAGCTCCCTTTATGCACTGTTCCTGCTTGTAATTTACATCAATGAAATCATAGGGTATCATGCTCATTAACATGAGAGTGCAATTTGAGTATAGAAAGCTTTGTTTCTATTTTTGCTGATGATACAAATGGATCATGATACAATTGAGCAGAAATATAGGTTCCATGCAGGATGCTGCCACTTTGCAGAGTGATTTGACTAATTTGGAAAACTGGGCAGCAAACTGGAAAATGAGGTTCAATATTGATAAATGTAAGGTTATGCACTTTGGCAAAATAATATGTTATACACTAAATGGCAGTGTGTTTCCTTAACCGAGAAGGATCTAGGGTTTTTTTTTATAGGTAACAAGTTGTCTAATTCTGGGCTGTTTCATTCTGTGGCCACTAAAGCAAATAAAGTTTTGTCTTGCATAACAATTAGATCCCTAATAAGACCTCATCTGGAGTATGCAGTGCAGTTTTTTGGCTCCAGTCATGAGTGCAGAGACGTGCAACTAAACTGGTTAGAGGGATGGAAGATTTAAATTATGATGGTAGACTGTGAAGGTTGGCGTTGTTTCCTCTAGAAAAAAAGGAGATTGCGAGGGGACATGATTACACTTTACAAATACATTAGAGGACATTATAGACAAATATCAGGGGTCCTTTTTAACTATAAAGAGGATCACCGCACCAGAGGCCACCCCTTCAAACTAAAAGAAAATAACTTTTTGAAGCAGCATAGGTGGTTCTTCACAGTGAGGACAGTGAGGTTGTGGAATGCCCTGTCTGGTGATGTTGTGATGGCTGATTCTGTTAATGCTTTGAATGAGTTCTTGAAGAAAATCACCAGCAGCACACTGTATAAGCCGTAATAGTGCTCAAAGTAGAATTTTTTTGTTCAGCCCATATCATACAAAAAGTCAAGCTTGATAAAGGACCTGTTAGGCCTGAAAATATTGCCTTTTTGTATGATATGGGCTTAACAAATAAATTCTACTTTGAGCACTATTATGGATTATACAGTGTGCTGCTGGTGATTTTCAAATGGATATGACCCTGTGACAGGAGGGGGTCATTTGGTACAGCACCATGCACGACAAAAGTTTTTGATGTGATTGGATGATTTCTTGGACAGGCATACTATCAAAGGCTATTGTGATACTAAATTCTATTGTTCGTATAGATATGGGTATATTTAATTTATGTGAAGGTATGGAGGGCTGTGTGTATGGATGCTGGGTTTCATTTAGAGGGGTTGAACTTGATGGAATTTGGTCTTTTTCTAACCTGATGTAACTATGTAACTATGTAACCATTTATAACCAACATATTAAAAATAATTGTACATGAATTGTCAGGTGTTATCATGTTTGATCATTTGCTACAAATGCAATTATACTGGAATACTGGAAATAAATGTTATTTGCAAAGCCTTAGCTCATTGTAATTATGGTAATACGACTACACATACGCTTTTTTTATAAATATTTGTTTGTTTAATTAATTTATTTTATAAACACTTCCAATAAAGTAGCTGTTTGGAGACTGGGAATATCTGGCATGGGAATAGTTTTTTATAGGTCCTAGAAATTACTAGTAAACCCAATGGATACACTACACTATAATCATACAGACATCTGCAAAAATTTCCCAGCAACACTGAGGTGTTGGTTGACCTGTACCCGAGATCCCAAGTTCTTCTGGCTTAACTGATAATTGATAATATACAGCATTTACTGAGAAATAGCTTGTCTGGTTGCCACATGAAGAATTGAAAGTGACTCCACACAGTAGTTCAGTAGGAAACTATTTTCTCCTACACTCCCTGCTCAAAATAAACATAGTGTATGCCACTAAATTGCATATAGATAAAACGATTTAAGAGATAAATATCTAATATCAATAGTAAACCAATGCAATGTATGTGCATACATGCATGCACGCATACATATCATGCCCTTGCTTCCCAAATTCAATATCAATAGCGATGAGCCTTTAAATTCAAGATGGTTTATAGTTTAGCAAGCAAGTTACCCACTGTAGATTTTGAGGTTTTTCCCTGTACTGTAACCAATAAAAGCCTTGTCTTTTGGTTCCTTTCTATAAACTGCAGGTTGACTTACAATTGGCCGAGTTTGAATGAATATGGATGAAAAGACAACATTGCAGTGCTCTTTGCCTAATGGAATAAGGTATACTCATGATATTGACCAAGTGCTGTACATTTTTGGGTCGGGATGAAGACTATGTGGACATGCATTTTAAATATGACATTGACATTGGGTTTTCAAGTGCAGCAACTAATGAGACCTACATTTATACATTTGCTACATACAGTATAAGATCTGGGTCTACCATTTAGTTATATTTTATACACATAAATATATTGTGGAGGGGACACATAGGATTGGTAGCACCTGTAGCTTTAAATTCCTGTGCTTCCTATTTTCTTAGTTACTGGGCTTATTAGCATGTTTATTAGCATACCTTGTTAGACCACAGGTTGATGACTAGTGATGGGCGAATTTATTCGCCTGCGTGTCCGTTTTTGGACGGCCATTGTCCATTTTTTTTCTATGCCGGAAATGGACGCGGGCATCCAAAACGAGACGCGGTGGTGTTTTGCGAGTTTTCAGCTGAAGGGAAATGCCGCTGATTCGCTCATCACTATTGATGACCATTTCCCATCACACATATAGGGGTTTATGCAATTCTTTTTTTTTTTACTATAAAATGTGAATTTTTTATTGAAAAAAACCCTCAATTTTTGCTAGATTTAGTATACCCAGATGATGGAAAAAGTTAGAATATGAAAATCCGGTTGCATAAAAGTCAATGGGATAGGTCCGTATGCTATTTGGAAGTTTCTGTGGTCTGTGCTGTAAATGACTATTTCAGACTTTTTGGTCAAAATTTTGGGACTTTTCGAGAAGAAGCCTGAAAAAATTTAGCGATTTTGGAAAAAAAAGAAAACATTTTATGGTTCTGGTTTTCGCTTAGTTTTATCGAGTTTTTTTTTGTGATTGAATCATGTTTTTTTAACAATAAATAAAGTCAGATCATGGATTCTAGTTTGGTCAGACTTTTTTATTTCAGAATAATCAGATAAATTCGGATTTTGATAAATAACCCCCAAATTGTTTAGAAAGGGTTGATATTTTTTCTTTGGTCTTCATCTGTTGATCTAAGTGGATTTTCCAGGGAGCCTGGGATCAACAAGGCCGAGTAAATCTGGTCTGCCCTAAAGGGACAACTCCTCTAATGAAAGTCATTGAACATGGACCCCTGAACAAAGTTCAGGCAGTTAACAGGACTAGCTACTGTTATAACATGTTCTAGGAAATGTGAGACAGCTAGAAGAGCAGCCTTTGCTCCAAACAGGAGAATAATAGTGGTAGCTCTCCCCTAGACACTGTTAGCTATCCCCTAGGCACAGTACTAAGAAGGCATTCAGACAACATTCTTCTCCTTGATCTACTGCAAGCAGGGCCCAGATTTACATAGCGGGTGCCCCTAGGCCCACTGACATTCGTCGCCCCTATACTCTGCTCTTTATTCACAAATTTTCATCTTCAGGACTGGAACAATGTTGATTGGGCATGGGAAATTTAAAAAACTATTGTATCTCCTGCGTATCCCCAGTGTTTCTGAACCAATGTAGCAGTATGCTGCCCCCTAAAATCCTGACAGCCTAGGCCCGGGCCTAGGTGGCCTTTCCACAAATCCGGGCCTGACTGCAAGGTGAACCTTAGGATCCCAAAGCTGTCTCCACAGTGGTGTCACAGAATCTGGCTCTACTTTAATTGAGTTCCTGGTACCTTGCTTAAGCTTACAGTAGAACCCCCATTTTACATGCCCTGATTTTAGGTTTTCCCTCATTTTACATTGTTGTTTTGTGGTCCCACTTATATTCTATGCATAATATATTTCCCTGATTTTACATTTTCCTGGATTTTACACCATTTTTTTCTGGTCCCCTGAAAAACATAAAACGGGGCTTCTACTGTATTTGTATCCTGATCTCCTGTTGTGATCCCTGCCTGCCTGACTACACTTGCTTTCTGTGTTCCTGACCCTTGCCTGTTCCTGACTATTCTTCACTCCGTAATCTGACCCTTGCCTGCCTGACTGTTCTGATCTGATTATCCGGTTTTGACCTTTGTCTGCCTCCGCTTGTATCCTGCCTGCCCCGACCCAATCTGACTATGATTCTGTTTACGCCTTGTACCGTGACCCTCAGTCTAAAAGGCTCTTGTTTACAGTTGTGCCCCTCTGCTTGTCTAGAACCCCTCGCCTTGCACCTCTCGTTTTAAGACCTGGCGGCATCAGATTATCTGAGGGCTCCTCCCAAGGTGAAAGGC
Source organism: Xenopus borealis (assembly GCA_024363595.1). Lineage (NCBI taxonomy): Eukaryota > Metazoa > Chordata > Amphibia > Anura > Pipidae > Xenopus > Xenopus borealis. Next base: position 48,958,796 of record CM044431.1, on the reverse strand, counting down.
GGCTGTTATAGGCAGAGGTATGAGCTGAGACCAGGGTGCTTGGCATTGGTTCTAGATTTAGGGTGCCAACCATTACATTAAGGTTACATAAGTATGTTTTTCTACAGTTCCCATGTGAAAATAGGTAACTACTCCTGTAAATTCCTCCTTGCACAGGTGTACAGCAAGACTTCAAAAATGTGTTTTACTTTCCAGAGGCACTTACTGACCTTACTAAGAAGGATTATAAATATTATTTAATGGACTAAACATACATACACAGGGGCGGGGATTAACATAAGTTATTGCAAGTTACATTCCTTTCTGATTCTCAGTCTGTCTTGAAATCCAATGAATCTCGAAAGTTTGTTTTGCCAGGACAGTAAAGGGTAAACAGCCTGTGATAAAGAACAAGTCTTCTTGTATCATGGTGAGAGAGCTACACATACTCTGAAGTGTTGCCTTCTGCAGAAATGATTTACTTACAGAGGATTGGTCACTTCATCAATCTGGACAGTTTCAGCAACAAACATTTTACAGCATGAGTTATGTGAGTCTGGCAAATATGTTATTTCAGGCTGTTTACTAATCCAGTAGAAGCTTACACCAGAGTTGCACAGAAGGACGGTGTCTGTGCTGATTTAAGTCGCTACATTTAAACTTTGTGTACCAATCAATACAACAATTTGTGTATACGTTATTATCTAGTAAGTCTGGTCATAAATGTATTCAAGACACACAGTATAGGGGCATGTTTATATAAGGCTTATTTGTTTTTCCTGGTAAAAGTTTAAATTTTCCTCTTTCCAAAAGTTTTTCCCAAATTCTTTTTTCATCTGATTGGTTGCTATTATCACAAGACCTTTGTCTTTTATGCCTCATGGTATATCTGCTTTTAATGACTTATGGAAGCCTATAGAGTTTCTCTGCCTACAGGCATCTTTTTGCAGAAAAATGCTCAAATTTGCAGACCTAAAATACACATTCATTTCAGGTTTCTATTCATGTCAATGACATGAGGCACGGGGTGGGGGGGGGGGGGGGGGGGGTGCTCCAGTATTTTGCTGCATCCTTGAAATGCACCTGCGGGGGAACACTATGGAGAGAATGTGTACTTATTACATTTCAGATTTAACACACTTTTAAAGGGGATCTAAATGAAAAAAATAAACATTAGCCTATTAAGCATATTTGCAATTTACATTTATTTAGCAGTTTTAGCTGATTTTTGAGATATTAGCAGTTTTATACTGCTTGGCAGGATTCAGATCGACAGATCTCCTTGAAGGCAAAGTATCACAAAAATTTAAATGTAATATAAGCTTCATTATAGTGAAATAAGATATTTTCTAAATACAATCAATTTTAAATAATTTGTTGACCCCTACCATCAAAATAATACAAACTTGAAATCAGGACATGCTTTTGCGCACATGTTTGTAATGGGGAATATCTGTTTGTTTTTTTTGCCCATGGAAAAATAGTTATAGTAGCTCCCACAAAGGGGGCAGAGTTATGAGAGGTCAGGGTGGAGTTGTGGTTGACCTTAGTATAATGTGTGTAGATCAGAGGCATGCCTAAAATCTCCCCAATTATGAAAAGGATGTGTTTGCAGGTATGGTATCAGTGCAGATATGATCTGTTGGTGAGCAGAATTCCTACTACATTGCCATTACCTTGGTCAGACAGGGGGCCCAGGGCCCATCAGAGTTGCTTGCTTTGGGGCCCCACACCTCTCCATGCCCTGCCCCAGCGGTGAAGACACGTTAGATACCTCAGCCCCCCGCCTCAGCCGCAAACCAGCTCCAGTAAATATGTGTATGGTGGAGATGTGCCATAGCTCCTTTTTCTCCTGTGTGGCAATATAAAATAGCGTAGCTGAAATATAGAATATGTAACTGAGTATAAAACTTGATAATTATGAGCCTTATAAAATCTGCCCATTGTTTCATATCTATTTACAGTAATTCCCTATTTCCATAAACATTCCCTGAATGATGTGATGTTTTTCAGTTGGAGAGATGGCCAAAAGGACTTTATTATTATTTTTTTTTTTAGCAAATGCGAAACCTCATTATAAGCACATGTCATGAATCTCCGAAATGTTGTGTATTAAACCAAATGTAATCAGATGACTGGGCATTTTCCAAAGGATTCTTTATGGCTTTATTGCAATGAACCCCATTGTCAGATGTTCCAGGATTAACATCTGCTAAAAGCATCATATTTATCATGCAGGTGTTTCAGTGTTCCTATTTGTATATGTTGCACACAGCGCCTGAGAAAGGCTTCAGTGGGGTCGTTTTACTGTCGGAAACCCTGAAGCTGTCATGAGAGTTATTTTGTGGCAATAACAATGAGAAGCTATACGTGTCTAAAACTCTATAATGAGGTGATCATATCAACCCCGATGACAGTGCTTCAAACTTAAATCTGGCAAATTTTATGAGAAGGTCTGATTTTATCCAAGGGAACGGACCTCCACTATATAAGGCAAGTGAAAGTGAGCAGTCAATAATGTAGGTACATCTGTGAAACATGTAAGAGTTTGTAAATATGAATACAGGTCAGCAAGAAGAAAAACAGAAGTCTCCTGCAAATATATTCAGGATTGCAGTCCTACTGCTCTCTTTTTTTCTTTGAATGTTATCCTTGTTCTTGTAAAATGCCCGACATGAAGAAGTAAAACATTTTAATATGATGGATAGATAGATAATGGTTCAAACTATAAAGTATGTTGTTTTGCACCATTTACTATGGCAAGTGGCAAAAATTTCCCAGCAGATGTTGCATTAACAAATCTTATTCATTAAAGGTATTTGTGTCAAAAGGTGCTCCTTGCACTTCCGTAGAGTTGCGCTCTGTCTGTCCTGCTCCCATATCCAAACTGACCGCATTTCGCCTACTGGTAAAGGAGACCTAGCTACATCCACCTTTGAAGGTGGGGTTAGTTCTACGGTTCTCGCAGGGGTCTAAGTTAATGATCACAATGCACTTGTAGGTGCATACATAATTTTGTTGTTGAACACTGAACATGATGGAACATTTTCATAGCAATTGAGTTCAATTGGAAATTGAGCAAAACTGTTTGAATTTTGCATGCCTCGACCTGCAATTATTGGCTAGGACAACTCTCACTGGCAACTGCGATCATGCGGAAACTATGGGAAATGTACTGCATTGTTGACAAAAACAAGGATGATTGCCCCCAAAACTGCACTTTCCACACTGAACATGTGGGTCCTCAATGACCTGTCATATATCAAAATAAAAAACCTAAAAATGTGTTCATACTAGAAGGTCATATCAACCAATATCCTGCCAATTGTTGCATTAAAACTGAATACGACTAACCACTAATTCCAAATACATTCTGTATTCTTTATAAATTATAGATTATGATGTTTGAAATTAATTTTGATCCCTAAATCATTGCTTCCACCTTTATAAATGCACTGGTAAAACTCAACCTGTAGGAATCTACAATGGTATTAATATTTGGTACATGCATGCTTGCATATTGTGGACATCTTAGAAGCAAACAATGTGCTCTGGATTAATCAGAAATTAATAAACATTATAATATAGTAAGTACTGCTAAATACAATGTGTGTGTGTGTAGGATTACAATTTCTGAGCAATTATTAATAGGCTTCTAGATTTTTTAGGAGGGATAGTCCAAAGCTGGACCATCTTGTCTGGTATAAAGGGATATGTTTATAAAAAAAGACTGTGGGTCTCATTTAACTGTAAGATTGTATCTACCCAGGAATTCAGTGGTTAAACAAAGCTCATTGCCCAGCAAAGGGAAACAAATGATAGATCTTGACTAATGTAAACTATTGCTAACATAGAGATTATTCTTTTATGAACCCTTTATAATAATCACAGGCAAGTAATGATCAGAAATTATTTTGGCTCTTCCCAAAAATGAAAATGTATACAGTGTATTGCAATAAAAGAGGATGTTTTTTTTTTAATTTTTTTAATTACCAGAAGCAATCATAACTCCTTAATCTCCAAAAATCAGTTCATATGTGCTTGGTTATTTTAAATATGGATATACAATACACAATTGTCAAGTACTGGTACAATAACATAGTTACATAGTTAATGCGGTTTTAATAAAAGACAAGTCCATCAAATTAAACCCCCTCAGTGCACATATGCAGTATTCACATACTTATATAGACCTATATATACACTTGCATACTATACTATTATAAACTATCGGTCTTACAATTGCAATAGTCTTTGATATTATGCTTGTACAATAAATCATCAAAGCCCCTCTTAAAAATATTAACAGAACCAGCCATCACAACACCAGGCAGTGCATTCCACAACCTCACTATCCTCACTTTGAAGAACTACCTGCACTGCTTCAAATTCTATATCTATCCATAATGTCCTTAAATGTACTTTAAAAATAAAAATGTGCCTTTTGTCCAGAGAAAACAACTCAAAACAACAAATTGTCTTCAGGAAACCAGTTATCTTGAAAGCTCAGAATTACAGGACTTCTGTCTCCCATAGACTCTATTTTATCCAAATAATACAATTTATTTTATAAATAATTTACAAAAAATAATAAAAGAGTACCTTGTACTTGATCCCAACTAAGATTTAATTAATCCCCATTGGAAGCAAAACCAACCTATTGGGTTTATTTAATGTTTAATACCTTAAGTCCTAAGGTCTACCTTAGTAAACTTATGGTATGAAGATCTAAAGTAGGTAAAGATCTGTTATCCTGAACATTCTCAAGAGTCAAGAGTGAGTTTATTGTGATTTCATCCATATATGTTTGTACAATAATCAGTGCAATGAAACAACGTTCCTGTAGGACCATGGTGCAACACACAACATAGAAATACCAGACAACAGACAAAAAGTGCAAGTTCAAAAATGTGCAACTACTGCAAGACAGGATAACATAGTGCAGGGACAGGACAAGACAGTGCACACTCATAAGATGTAAAGTAAATAATGTTAAACGTCAGACATGATGAGTGTATCATTGTGATATCATAGTAGTGAGAACATGATAAAGTGCAGATGTGCTAATAGAGAACAACTGTATCCAGTGGCTATGTATACAATGGTGTACAGTGGCGTACAGTGGCTGTGTAACATTGTGGTATATAATAAGTTCAGATGGATTGTGTGTGTGTGTGGGACATCTATCCGGTCCCTGAGTATTCAGGAGCCTTATGGCTTGGGGGAAGAAACTGTTACACAGTCTAGTAGTGAGGGACCTAATGCTTTGCTACCTTTTTCCATATGGCAGCAGTGTGAACAATGAGTGTGAGGGGTGTGTTGGTTCAGCCACAATGCTGGCAGCTTCACAGATGCAGTGAGTGGTGTAAATATCCATGACTATTCAGTGAATTCCTGCAATTTGCTGCTGGTGGATAAATTTGCGAAACTGTTGTGAAAATTCATCCAAAAAAGGACCTGCGCTTCCAAAACGAGGCACTGACGTTTTGTAAACTTTCACGAAAAATTATCATTAGATATGCATGATTGCTGTACCGAAGGAGTGTTTGCCGATTATAGACCTGGACCTTAGTTGTTCCGACTTCCATAGCTTCACAAAAATACAAAAGTAAAAAAGCACAGAACCACAAAAAAAGCACCTTGTGATCCGGAGAGGCTGCTGCATTCTACAGTTGTGCCGCCATCTTGCCCACCACTAGGCCCACAGTCTCCCCCGGGCGCCCCACGTCACCAGGCCAGCAGTCTCCCTGCAGCTCAGCAGTCTGCCCTGCAATTCAGGCCCCCAGCTTGGTCCCAGGTACCTCTACTACTTGAGTCCTCGGCTTCTGTCAAGGAGGTAGGCTCTGTGTGTGCAGATTTTAATAGTGCCCTGGGAGCCCTTGAAGATGTGTCTTCCCTAGGGGAGGGTGGGTGTGGCTATTCTGAATATAAGCTCCCATACATTATTTTACTAGTGTTTCAATATATACTTGGAATAACAGAGATCGTTATTTTTCTAATTATCTCTTTATAGTAATAATAATTATTATTTTCAACACATAAAAGCAAACAATAGGATTTCCCAACGTTTGGGGATTTTTAGGGCCATTTTGGTTGAAGAAAGTTGTGAAGTTCTTCACAAACAGGGGAAAAAGAGTGAAAAAGAGTGAAAAGGTTGAAATAAAAGCTATGTCAAATTTTGAACTAAAATAATATATGAAGCTAACAGATATTTCCAACTCTTTGGCTTTTGTAATTATACATATCTGAAATGCATGTAACTGTCAAGACTGAAGTCAAAGAGAGAGACCATGCATATGAAACTCTAATATTCCTGACACCCTACTGACCACGTTTATCTCACCCAATGCAATAGTCTTTCTGCAGGAAATTTCCAGCCACACTACTTTACTTGAGAGTGCACTTGAAAGATGTAATCAGTTGTTTTCTTTTCTTAAGCTTCAATAAAACAACCCCATATTATAACACTGGTGCCAACAATTGTAATAACTCTCTTAGTTCCAGTATGCTCCGGCTGTCCAAATTTATTTTAACCTGCATTTTACCCTACAGCTATGGACACATGCCACATTCAATACTTTATGTAATTAGCAAAAGGGTTAGACTAAACTAAAAATTTTCCCTACCAACAAAAATCCTGGGCAGGTTTTAAAAATACATCTTGTTAATCCTTTATTTAAAATACTACGTTAAGACTTGGCAGGAAATATTCCAACAGTTAATAATAGCACAGGAAATAATAATAACAGGGCTTTTAGCAGAATTTATTCAGTGTGAAAGTGAGAAAGCTTGAAGTAGATTTTGAACTAAAATTTCAGGTTAAAATTGGTAACAGGGCCAACAGTATGTATTATGCTGTATATTATATACTGCTACATGCGTATATTAATCAATAGAGACTGGTATAAAATATACCAGATCCCAGCAGAGCCTATTTAAATTCATTGATTAGGAGTATAACCAACTTGCATTCAGCCAGGGCTAGAATTGCTTCTCCCCATTGATTTTAGGCTTTGTTTCTAGAGAACCCAAAGTTTGATGTACCAAAACAGGGGTCCCCAACTGGTGTAGTGCCAAATTTTTTTTGCAAGGACCGGTGGGTCTGGGGTGGTTTGGAGGGGTAATAACTTGCACTCTGGCATCCAATTCTGGTGCACTGGGTTAATTCTAAGCTAGGCTCATGGCCCAGTTCACGACTGGCCGCAGCCCACTTCTGGGCCACGGCCCGGCGGTTGGGGACCCCTGTACTAAAATGTAGGGTGCTAATTTTTTCAACAATTTTAGTTTTCATTGCAGAAAATGGGGTATGGCACAATCCATTTAAGTCAATGGGTAAAATTCAGCTGGCCGGATATAAACTTAGCTCATACAGTGGCCTCTTTATTAAAGGTCAAACTTTAGAGCTTTTTGAAACCATGATTAAACACTATTTCTCTAAAACCATGAATGCTATCAAAGTTATTAAAAGTTTCTGAATATAAAATGTATGAGCAGAAAAAGACACTGATTGATGTGCTAAAAAATACCAAATCTCTAAAGATTTTAAAAAAATTTGGATTAGTGAAAAAAAAACTCTAAAATTCTGAATGGTTAATAAAAAGTCCAATAGTATCAGTACAGCTCCTATTGACTTCTATAGGACTGCGATTGCTTTTACTTGGCAAAGTTTTGTATTAGAGTTTCATTTTATGGGTTTTCCACTTAATAAATCTAAATTTTGAGGTGTTTTTGATTCATGAAAAAAAAATCAAAATATTAGTCAGTCAGTCCCATAGAGTTCAAGTGATTAAGTCTCAGGTACATGAAAGGAAGGAAAGAAGTCTGTGCCCCGATGAGTTTATAGTCTAATCTCTACAGAACAGGGCCGCAATCAAGGGGGGACAGGGGGGACAAGTGTCCCGGGGCTGAAGGGGGGCCTGGCAGTGCTGCACTTATCGAAGAGCTGGGACCCCCTTGCAAGTGCCGAAGCCCTGCTGTCGTGCTGCCTGATGGCGAAAGTGCCAAACAATCCTGAAGCGGCAGAAAGACCCAAAGTCACAAAAAGAGACGACCCTGAAGTGAAGCGGCAAAAATACCCGATGTCACGAAAAAACCCGACATTGAGGTCCTGAAGCTGTGAAAAGACCTGAATTCCTGAAGCCACGAGTTCAATTCTATTGACACCAATGTGGGTTTTTTTTTCTAATACCCTGGCCACCAATGTTTTATTTTAATACTC
>CM044431.1:48930290-48946714 GCA_024363595.1 Xenopus borealis | reverse complement strand
TAGCAGCAGCTCAGTGTCACAGGCTGGGATTCTATATAATACAGAGGGTGCCTGTTGGGCCCAGGCTGACTTCCATGCTGCTTCAGTGACTACAGTGAGATTAACTGCAGTTAAACTTCAAATAAACAACTAGAAACTAACAAAAGGCAGCCCAAATAGTTCTACCCCCAAGCCAATAGTTTACTGAGGAATTAATGTGTATATACTGCAGCTAATAACATTATATTACAGAGAGCGAATTGCCTCATGTTTCTACCTGCTCAGAAGATAAGGAATTGAACTGCTTTTTCCCCTGACATCACATCCCTCTCTCACTCCGCACCCGGGGCCTGGCCATCTCTTTCTTAAACTCATTCCTTCTCACCTCTCACCTAAACACAGCTACATGTGATTCTGCCCACCTAGACCAGTATAATTTGGCTGCTGGTCATTGAGATCCTTTGTCATTCAGCCCCTGCACTTATAGCTTCAGGGCTCTGATCTATTTTTGGAGAAAATAACTCACCAATCATTAATTTTACATTATGTCCAATGTGTGATTTTTGTGGCATGATGAAAATGCTCACCCTACTCTGTATCCCATATTTATTGGGATGAAAACCCCAAGACTCCTTTCTCTGAATCCATGACTGCTGAGTCCCGTCCCCTCTAAAGTACTGAAACTAATGAATGCTATTTTTATCTAACAGTACTATCCAACTAGGACACAATTCCTACAGCGCTATCGAATGTAAGGTTCAATTCAGGCAAGTAAATATCTGCATAAAGAGACTGTGGAAATGTTTTATAATACTTATTTGTGTGCATGTGTTTATTTGATACACCAGTAAAATTAAAAAAGGGGAAACATCACCACAGGCACAGTTGTATTCATTGAGGGGTCTCTGTACTTCATTTTGTGTATTTTGATCCATGCCCTGCATGTAATAAATGGCCCTATTAGTCTGCTGCTTACAAGATTAACACCCTAATGTGGTTATTGAGATTCCAGCTATAGCAAACCCACCAGCACAAAATGATTTAACAATACAAATATGGGACCTGTTATCCAGAATGCTCAGGACCTTGGATCCCATACCTGTATAACTGTAATAGCAAATATATTGTTATGATCAGCAACACAATCCCATTAAGAAGATTAAGTATTAATCATCATGAAGAGAGCTGGATGAAGAATTATGTGCAGAATGACTAAGATTTTAAATTTTTTTTCCATAGGGTCCTCTATCAGGGTAATTTAATATATTAGCTATTTAGTAGGTACTTAAAGCAATAATTCTCTGATGCAAAATGATGTAGGTAGTATATATTATAATATGCATCATCTCTGAGGGGGACATTAACAATTTGTCATTTGGAAAGCCCTACAATGTAGATGTATGCAACACAAATGAGAGGCTTTGTAGAAATTGACTTTAGCAAGCATACAAAACTTCAGTAGTAAGACCCCAAAATGTTAATATAACTTTTTATAAAGTGTTAGAGGTCTTATCTGGGGTGAGTCCTGTTAAGGGAGTTCTTGGATTTTTGGTGTGTGCGTGCCTGTACATGTGCATTTTGGTATACTTCATGCACAAGTTGACACTAATGGGTAGGAGATACTGTAGGGTGTATATGGAAGGGATGATAGGTACTACAACAGGAAGTTGGCCACTGCTCCGGTAATAGCAACTGAGAAAGTTATTCTCATGACTAAACATTTTAATGGTATCTCCCATCATTCCCAAGTCCTGACTGGTAGTCGGTGAGCTAGCTAATACAAATTATGGGAACCATTTAGGAGTTTTAGCCTGAAAACAGTATGCCCTTCTAAAACGGTATAGCGGAATGTTAATGACAACTGGGGTAGATTTATCAAGGGGCAAATCTCTAAGTAAAAATACTGCGAAATTCGAAGAGTCTAAGACAGTTTTTGATCAAACAGATTGTTTTCATTCGTTCGTTCGATCAATCTAACTATTCGAAGGATTTTCCACCAAAAAAAGTTCTCCAAACAGTACTTCAATATTCGAATGGTCACATTTTTTTCAAATCGAATTTAATCGAATTTTGGCCTAGTTGATATAGTAGTTGATATAGTAGTTGATATATAGTCAAAATACCCTAAAATTAATTCAAAATTCTAATTGAAATAATTAAAATTTTCACTTTGATCCTTGATAAATCTGCCCCTGAGTGGGACTGGCCAGATGCAGGATGGACTTAACTTTGAATGTACTACAGTGTATGCATAACTGTTGGTTTTTTAAAGGAGAAAGGGATTGTATGTATTTATTATGTGACCACATGCTCAGTGAATTTAAGCTATTTGTAGTGAACTCAGAGTGTAACAACAGAGGAAGCAGACCCTATGGTTGCAGGGGGGGGGGGCGGTAGTGTTCAATATATCTTGGTAGAATAGGTCAACTTACCTAAGTTTTGGGGCTCTAAATTGAATTTGCTGTGTGGTCCTGGTACATCTAGTTCCTCACTTTCGATGAGCACAACTTTCCCTTTTGCTATTAGTTCATAGTAGTAACAGTACCACTGTTAACCTTTAGTATATGCAATTTATATATTTTCCTAGTGTATTATTGCTCACTGCTACAAGGCACGGCCAGCACGATGACATATCCAATAATTCTTATGGCCCATCAACAATATTAAGGAGTAATTTACTTAAAAGCAGCAAGAAGCTGACATGAGTCAGCTGGAGAAGGTGTGAATATTCATCATGGTAGCTTTACCCTGTTCTTACAGTGACAGGAGTGTTTATTTAAGTTGTTATGAACTGAGAACACTATAGCCGTGTCAAAATATTGGATCTATTTTAGTACAAATATTCATTTTTCCATTTTTGCTCTTTTTGGGCTTTGTAGTTAGGCCTCACTATAACCTCACTTTCTGAATATCAATTATCATGATTTTTATTTTACAAAATATTTCCCTAGCCTGACTTTTATATTTCAAAGTGTGTAACAGTGTAGCTTGTTATGTAGGTCATCTGGTTTGCTTCAAAAACTCATTCACTGTACAATACAGGCTCATATGTGCCTGGACTGGATACAGAGCAACTTTAACAGGCATTTGAGAAAAAGCGGATTAGATATTTCTTTAAAAATGCATGATATTTCTTATTTTTGTTTGGACCCTCTATGTTTAGGGTGCATTAGAGGTTTATTTTGTATGTTGACCACTTCTTGGCTCAGAAAATATCTTTGGTAAAAAGATTCTTTTTGTCATTATTATTACTTACAGCATGGTTTAGCAAATGACAAAGTTTCAATTGCTGCACCCATCCATCCAACCAAAGAGTCTTGAACTTCACAGCTTGTTCTTGCTTAGTTTAGCTGCTAGGATTAATGAAAAAAAATCATTTATTAATTAAATTAATTTGTCAGTTATTTTTGTTATATATAATTGAATTAATGCATACATTTTTTTTATCTGGCTACATAAAATATGATGTTTTTGTTTGGCTCTGTGTGGCTGTACATCTCATATTTTTGGTATGATTCATGCTTTTTCAATAGATTGTACATTTAGTCAGCTAAAAAATATTTATTAATTCACAAAATTTACTGTACATTAGACATCAAACAGGAACCATACACAATAGTTCAATGAATATGGATCTTTGCCTATTCTTTTATTTAGGCAATATATTGTTTTGTTAATTCTTGCAAAAAACTGAATATTCTGAAATGCAAAACAATTCAGAGATATTAGCTGTCATTCACATTTACATAAGCCATTTGCAATAAATTATACAATGAAGATTAATACAGATTGTTAAATATCCAAAAGCTACACACCAACATCTGATTTAAATCTTAGAGTACTGGCAATTATAAATGTACTATTTAAATTGGTGTCATTATTGTCCTACCAAGAAGAGTGTAGAGCAGGGATCCTGTTGTAAAAAGAGTTGGGGAGCAACACAAGCATGAAAAGGTCCCTTGGGGTGCCAAATAAGGACTGTGATTGGATATTTGGTAACCCCTATGTGGACTGGCAGCCTACAAGTGGCTCTGCTTGGTACTGAGCCTGGAGTTCAAAAATAAGCACCTGCTTTGAGTCCACTGGGAGCAACATCCAAAGAGTTGGAGAGCAACATGTTGCTCACGAGCTACTGGTTGGGGATCACTGGTGTAGAGGCTCCAGATGTTTTTATGCTTCTTGTTGGAGCCCCTGGTTTTGTAAAATAACCTTTCAAGCATACATGAGGGACTTATCTCAGGGAGCCATTTTTATATGTGGGAGGTAGTGATTCTTTCCATTTGAGTGAGCTATTTTTTGAGATACAAATAGACATTTGTTAGCAAATGTATTTTGGTGTTACATAAGTAGGCCCTTAAAGACCATGCTCATCAGGCAGTGTTTGGAGTTTCAATGCAAAGTCTAGTGTATTGAAGACTTGCATAATGTATGAAATCCCACATCATATATGTGAGGGAGACTTGCTGTACATGATATTGGTAGCATACCATAAACCCTGGAAATATCTGGCAAAACATAGCAGGAGAGTAATATGGTCTATCCCAAAATACAGTTGTATCATCTTTTCCTATGAGTAAGTGCTCCATAAGGCACAACATGTTTTTGGCTGTTCTTCTTGCCCTAATAAATTACTTTTTAATCTCTTAACTATTCCCACTTCTGCTTGGATTTTATTGATGGTTCTTTGCATCTAAATTACTTTCTACGTTTAAGTAAAGCCATCTAATATTCAGGGCTTTACTCACTCTAGCACATAGGCCTTTGTCCAATATATTAATATCAGAAGTAAAGTCACATTTTGCTTACTGCTTATAGAGCCACAATCAAAAAATGTCACCAGTTAACGGAGAAAACCTTTGTATAAAACCCCTCCCTTGACCCAACTACTACCTGTGAGAAGGTAAGATCTTTTTTCATGAACTGCAAGTAGATTGTTACTTTATTTTTTAGAATTTGGCCTGTTTAGTTTGAAATAACAAAAACTATACATATTTATTTATTAAAACAACATGCAAAAAGTAGGTTCAGCACAAGCCCTATTCAATGAACCAATGCTGAAAAGGGTATATATAACTCTTTTACAATATGTATTGAATGACTACATTCTAAAGTTGATAATTTGATGCACAGGTTCTGTGTTTGTCAAGGACAAATTAACCACACACATAGAACTCAAAGTTGGGTTCACATCTTGCACTTCCAGGTTTACTAAAATGCTTACAAATAAAAGTTCATTGTCAGATGCAATTTTCCCTTGCGAATGACCATATTTAATTGAATTTAATGAGTTTCATATAAATTATTTGGGGCTGTGGTATTTGGTAAAAAACAACCACATGGCTGACCAAATTTTAGTCACTCTTCTCTTGAATGGCATGTAGTACATGATAATACTGTTAGGATCAGCCAGGATTCTAAACCAGTGGTGTGTATTCCTGGGACTCTGCAATTTCCAGCTGAGCCACTGGAGGCTCACATGGCTGCTCCTGACCAGTCCTCCTACTTATGCATTCATTGTATTTTCTGTCTGCTCCCTTGTCTCTATCCACTCATTAGTGTTTGTAATTCTGTAGACCCTTTATAAATCTGCCACTGACCTATGCTCCTTGCTTAGTCATTTTTCTTCTTAGCCCTGATCTTCTTGTTCCTGTTCCTGAGACCCTTCCTTGTTCCTTGATTCCCAGCCCTTTTCGTGTGCTCCTGTCGTCTTCTAGACTTTCTTATTGGATTTCCCGGTTGTGACCTATGGCCTGTTCTTGGACTCTGTCTCTCTGCTACCTGACCAAACCCTTGGCTTGATCACTGAATTCTGTTTGCCTACCGCCAGATTGACCATGGCTGATTGCTGGACTCTGCCAATTCCTCTTTCACTGACTAGTATAGATCATTATATTTTCATTGTGCACCTGTTTTGTTACTTTGTCTCATTAAATCTTGTATTACTTCACAATGACTTTAAGACTCAGTTCTGCTATTTACGGGTATGCCCTGGGCTCCCCACCATACAGGATCCCATTTGATTAATTCAATTCAGTGTCAGATCATTACAAATACTTTAGTTGAAATACCAAATTCCTAAACTCTCACAAAGCATTTATACTGTTCTTGATATTATTTTTACGGGTGACAACTGAGGCAAAGTGCACCATTTCTTGACACTGTAAAACAAATATTTGGATCAGGTGGCTTTCTGGTCATCTAAATTCTTGATATTTAGCTGTGAAATAATCTGGACACATTGTCCCTGTTTATACAACAGAACATTTTTTTTAATGAACAGAATCTATAAGAATTTGTTTCTCTTAGCAACTGAGCACAGGTGGCTATTTGTGTAAACTTGTAAGATTTAAAAGCTTTGTATGTGTGACTGAAAAAGGAAACATGGCACAATAAAGAGTCTTCCGTTCTTGCTCATCAATTCTATGGGTATTCCATGTCAAATAAAAGCTACAACAATTTACCATTAAAGTACACACTGGAAGTGCCAACATTAACACTTCTTAATGCTGGGAAGTAGCCAAATAATTTTTCACAGCAATATTTAATGCAATCTAAAATCTCTTGTCTGTTAGACATGTCAGCTGGTGCTTACTTTCCTATATTTGGCCACACACTAGAATGAAGAGTACAGTTAAATGCCATGACGGTTTTCCCTTTTTTATTTTCTTTCTTCTTCATCTTTTTTTTTTTCTTTCATTCTCAACATGATAAATGATTTCCATTTGCTTAAGTGCACATGGCAGTTTTAGCTTTTCGACTATTCATTCTAGTTAACCTGTAGTGACATATAGTATTAATGCTAACAAAAACAGATTAGACATCTCCTTGTTTAATTGAGCAAATGTATCAAAATTACACTGAGTAAAATATAAAAAGAGAGAGAGAAAAAAAAGGAGAGTACAGAACTGAAATATAATTGGTGTCATGGCATATATCCAACATTTCTGTTTCTCAGCTACATTTTTCCCAAAGTCTAGTAACATTTTTCTTTTTTAAACTGTAGCCAGTTTAAATACAAATTGTTGCCTGCCCCATTAAGATTTGTTTCTTTCCACATATGAATAAAAGTTTTTTCAGTGTAAATTCTGCAACAGTGTAATTTCATGGTTTCAACTGAACATAGTTTATTAAAATAATGAAGAGACTCTATCTCTTTATGGCAGTAATTACAACACAGTTGTATAGTGCCATCCCTTCTAATAATTATTCTAATAAAGGTCAATGTATTACAGTTTTAAATCATAACAATTTTGAGGTACAGGTATGGTATCTACAATATTATCCAGAAACCAGCTAAACCAGATACACATGATGTTCAAAATTAGGGAAAATACCAGCATTTTCAAAAATAATTGAACATGCTAAAAATGAAAAACATAGACAATGAACGTAAAGTGCTTGGGAAAGAAACCAGGGCAAGTTCCATTTTTTTCCAAGTTTCCAATTTTTTTGGTTTAGAACCGCTTCAGAACCACCATACTTACACCTTTTTATTTTTTCTACCAAAATTGTCATTAGTATAAGGAAAATACATATGATGACTAAGACTTATGATACCTCTCCCCATTGTTGGGTTGTCCCTTCCATGGAAAATGCTGTTTTTATTTTAGGCCCACTGCACTTCACACATGTCCTTCTGGCTTCTTTCATTTGGATTTTGAACACAATAGGAGGCCAGAGGGAGGAAAAGATTAGGACTATCCTGCCAGTGAGAAAGTGTTTTAAAATGAAAATATTTTGCAGCGTTTCCCTGCATCAGAAACACTACTATAGTTCAGATAAACAAGCTGCTGAGTAGCAATGATGGACATTGAATAAAGGCTATATGGCACAGGATAAGTAATGGATAAGAGATAACATTATGTTCTACAGAGCTTATCTGCTATCTGCTGTGTAACTTGAGCCTTTTCTCCTTGGCTACACAGCAGAATATTTATATATGCAATAGTAGTGTTTCTGAAGCAAACACAGCAATTTTACTAGCGTAGAGCAACACTGCATTATAAATTTATTACTTTAAAACAATTAATTTTTTTTTGATGTTACCGGTCCTTTAAGATATTTTGGCCATTGAGAAAACAAAAGTTAAGCATGGGAGTGGTTATGTATAGATACATTGAGGTATACAGGCCATTTTAAAGTAAATATGGAGCTTAAATGTGAAAGAGCAGCTAAAACAGAGCTTAATTGAAGCACTCTTTTTCCTTTATTTAAAAACTATATAGAACGCTGACCATCAATAAAGTCTGTGATAGTGTAAGTTGCATGCATCCAGATGTCCCAGGTTTAGGAGTATTCTGATGGGCATGATTGATAAAAGGTCCCAAGCCTGTATATTTTGTTTCACTTTATTTGTAGTTTTTTGCCATGTTTATAGCATTACATTTTCCAAATGATACTTGTGCCAGGCAGTAAGACATACATTATATGCAGACAGCAGAAATGTAAATTAAACTAAGAATAGGAAAATGATTGGGTATAATATGCAAGTATATATAAAATATTTTAATGATATAGAGAAAGTAATTGCAGATGGCAATATGTTAATAATAACAAATACAAATGGAAACATATAGAACCAATGCAGAACAGTAGAAAACAACACTGTTGACTTTGAGTGGAACCTTACAAAGGCTCTATAGCTTCACAGGCAAAATGTATTAATAGTATTTGTTTCCACACTAGTTGAACAACGACCTCCTGTTGTACTTCATTCATAGCTGTTTTTGGATGGGTGGCCCCTCAAACATGTCTACATTTATAGAATTATGTTTTTGAGCAATATTTAACAAGCTGTACACTGTATTAAGTGGCATTAAAGAATATTATCAAATTGGAATACATATTTAAGTAAATATTGTCCTTTAACATCTCTTGCCTTGGCACACACTACTAAAAAAGTATACTTTTATGAAATTGGTTTATTTACATGAAGCAGGGTTTTACATATGAGCTGTTTTATGCAATTGAGACCTACATTGTTTGAAGGGTATAGTTTTCCTTTAAGGATGGTGAGCCCATTTTACAGTTTGTCCCACAATATGAAAAAGGACGTTTTTCTTGACCTTTGAATAATTTTTTAAGAACAAGTGTGGCCGTAGAAGGTAAGATATTATGAACATGTAGTTTGTAATGTTTTGCTATATATTTTCAATTATAACCAATAATATTTTATTTGCCACCTGGTAGAGTCTAATAAAGTTCAAGAAATGTGATGTGTAGGCTTAAGTTAAAAATAACAAACTGTAGTCAGCTGCAGTCTATGACTAGTCTTTTGTGTTAATAACATTAATTCACTCGCAGTTGTGATTTAAAACTTGTTCATTATGTCTTTCCTAGAAAAAAGGACTAAATATGAATAGAGGTGGCAAATATGAATACAATACAAGATATTTGTGAGTGCTGAGTTAGATACTAAGTATGAATACCAGTGAAGGGATAATACCACTTTTATTCAATTACATACAATACAATTTACTCTATATTTATATCTCAAGGTCCAGTCTAACCTTCCACTATCTTGGGGGATTGTTGCCAGAAATATTGAAGTCCTCTTGGGAGTGGAATTTCTGAGAAAAGACTGCTATGTTTTCTGGAAAGTAAACTGCTCCAGACTTAACAAATCAGAAAGAGACTTTTAAACTAGAGAGAGGGCTCATGTAAATGGAAAGTGCAGTGCAGAAAGTGCAATTTACAGCTGAATCACCAGGTTTTTACCCACAATGCAGAGCCCCCCCCCCCAGAATTCAAGCGTCATTGGGAGAGCAAAGGGTTGTTGAACCATGATTTTATGTTATTTGTGTAAAGCATGCTGGAGTACTCCCAGCCTAATCTGACCTTCTATTTATTACTATACCTCCTCGTGGAAATTCACCAGTTTTTCCAGAACAAAAAGCCAGCATATTAGAGAAAATGTAAAAGATAATTTTGCCAATTTATAAATCAGTGTAACTGCTGTGGAACTGGATTTTTCATATTTGAGAAAAAGAACAGAAGACTTTCTATGATTTTGACTATTTGATGTACAACATGGCTCAATCCCTATAACATGATAAAATGTAAACAAAATTTTTGAAAGGGGCCGTGAATCTACAAAAGTGAACTGGAGGTATATATGAGAATTTCCTTTATTGAAAGAAAGATGGGATGGTTTGTTGATTACATTTGCCACATTATTAATCAACCGTGTTTTGTTTGCACAGGAGAGAGAATCCTACTTAGCACTCCATTTGCTCCACATTGGCTGAATCTGTCCCAGCAATGGAAAAATGCTGGGCACTTAATGCATAGAAAGCCAAGCAGGGAAAGCTGTGAGGTGGAATAGGGATGCTGAGAACAGAGATCTGGTCTTTGTAGTAGTGTAAGTATATCACATTTTGGTTAGTTTGAACTGCTGTTAAATTTCAAGAGTATTCTCAAACCATATGAAGAAATAACATTCTATAAAATCCTTATCATAACAAGTACATTCATAATTAATATACAGTAATTATACCAACATTAACTTAGCACAGAAAATGGAGCCCTAGAAAACCTTTGTTTAAAGGTTTACTAGGAGGAGAGACTATAAACAGAATTATGGTTCTATGGAAACAGAAAACAATTTTATATATGTAGAAACAAGAGACAGTTCCAAATATGTCAGTAATTCTTTATTGTTTTCATCTGCAGCTGCTTTAAAGCTGTTTTTAATGCAGTTATCTTGATTACTTCTAGAATGAATCAAGTTCAGTAAATGAATAAATACATACGTGATATCCGTATTATCTGTACACTTTCTTCTACGGCCCAAAAGCACTTTTACCATATCATCCACTCTATCTTCCAAACAGTAGTATCTACTGTCTAAACTCCTGCTCCAGAAACCACACACAATCAAAATCATGACATCTTGTACTAATGAAATATCACCCTTATTTACTTTTACAAACATAAAAATATGAAAATGGAGCTGGGTTTAGTCTGAAAATCTTGATAATGGGCCCGTGTTGCCCGAAACATGTTGTGTGGTGGCACAATAAAAGCAAAATAGCAGGTACTCTGCATGTGATTCATTTCCTCGTTCATACACCTTGTACTTGATGATTTAGTCTGAAAATCTGACTTTTTAGGGGTTTGTGGTTAAAAGCTCAAAAAAATAGAGCGATTTGGGAATAAGTCTGAAAAATTTGAGCAATTTAGGGTTTTGCTCAATTTAATCGAGTTTTTCCAAGACCCAATTGATTTGGTTTATTTTATTGATAAATAAGTTCAAATTGAGCATGGCGGTTTAATTGTGGTTTTCTTTTAATAAAATATGAGCTAAATTAGGATTTTAGTAAATAACCCCCTTAATGTATACAAAGTATGTAAACTCAAACACCAAATTCATTCCCTTTTGGGATCTTGTATTTACTTTCTTATATTAAATTAAGAGGGAATTTCTATAACTTTACAACTTGTCATCTATATGATCAGAATATATATAAAACATACATACTGAGATAAAACATTTTATAAAATGTGTACATGCATATTTTAAAATATTAATAGGATTGTGTAATTAAAAGCACTACATTTGCCATGGTGCAATAACATCCAGGTTTGTTTAAAAGCAAAAAATCATATTGGTGCTTTCAATTACTGTGCCTGGGCAAATGTAATGCCTTTTATTACATATTGGGCCAAATGTGTGACAATAGGCTTAGATCTTGCTGCCCTGCTAAAGTTGTAAATATAGTGCAGTCATTAAATAGACATAATTTAAAACAAGTATTTTAAGAGGTTTTACGAACCATAATCACTTTAACATTTCAAATAATTGTGTATCACTTCAGGTCAAATTATCTGGAAGTGAGCAAAAAAGAAAAATTTAGTGGAATAGTTAGCCAAACATCTTGCTGTTCTGTGCTATGCTGTAGTGACCTGGCCCTATTTCAAAGAGCCAACAATGTACTATGTTCTATACTGCGAATCACTTGACAGACCAAGACAAACTGTTTCCTTTAAAGCTGGACCTCTATATAATTGTTGGCATTAAAATTTCCACAAAATGCTATTTCACTTAAAATCGCTATAAATTTATATACTGTTTTACATTGAAGAAATGATCCCCTAGGAAATGAGCATAAAGCTATAACATTTTCATTAACAATCTGTTTTAAATTTACTATGTGGAATTTGATTATACATGATAAAATAACTGAAATGTATATAACCATGTTACAGTTAAAATATCAGTTTCCTGTGGTTGCTTAAAGAATTCTGCTTTGTAGGGCAATACATCATAAATATTATGATGATTACAGGATTATAATGTATGAAGGTGGTGGATATGTATTCCATTTCCTTCCACCTACCTGAATGCAACACTGACATTATTACTTTAGTGTACCTCCTCTTTGCTAGATCTTCATTTACTTTCTCTATTCCGCCATACAATTGCCAAGAAATGCAGGTGCACATTTCCTTAATTTCAATTAAAATTCGACTTCTGATATTTACAAATCTTTAGGTACATGTTTTGCCAGTCATCAATTCCTCCTACTAACTGTTATGTCTTATACTCCATGAATGTTGTTTACTGCCAGGACGGATGCTTTAGATGGAAACTAATAATTAAAGCAACTTTCATCCCCCAACCCCTCAATCCCTCAACAATCCACATAAATTTATATTTTCAACTGATTTTCCTCATAGATCAAAACAAGGAATGTGTTTCAGTATTACACCATAAATCATCCCAAGAGCAAGGCATTCAACATTCAATCAAATGTATTGGCCAAGCTCCCCAGAAGATTGAGTATTGAGTATTGAGTCTGTCCATGAACAAATATACTGAATATGCAAATTGTGTTGAATTCATTTTTTGCATTTAATTTCTCTAGGTATCAAGACTAGAGTTACTACAGTGCATTTGCAATGCTAAAATATTTACTCCATGAAAGCACTTTGTCTGTTAAGACTGTGGTGCCTGTACAGAAATACGGGACAAAGTTGATCTACCAAAATTGCCAATAGCAAAAATCTGCCAATAGCTTTATTGAGTTTAATGAAACATGTTCAAAGTTGTTGCACTGAGGTATAATAGTACAAGTATGGAACCTGTTATCCATCTTTTGGTAATTTGTATCTCCATACCTTAAGTCTATTAAAATAACATTTCAACATGAATTAAACCCAATAGGATTGTTTTGGCTCCATCCTGTCTTAGTTTTGGATCAAGTACAAGGTACTGTTTTAATTTTGCAGAGAAAAAGGAAGTCATTTTAAGATTTTGTAATTATTTGATTAAAATGGAGTCTATAGTAGATGTCCTTCCTGTAATTTAGATCTTTCTGCATAATGGGTTCTCTGATAACGGATTCCAGATAAAACAATACTTTGTAGTTTATCTCAAATACTTTATAATTAATCCTTAATTGAGGCAAACATATCTTATTGGATTTATTTCATGCTTAAATTAGATTTTAGTAAACTGAAGGTATGACGATCCAAATTACAGAAAGATCCTAATCCAGCAAATGAAAGGTCATGAGCATTCTGGATAACTGGTCCCATACTTGTATCATATTTTAAAACAGAACAATATTTTCTCTTGCTCTAGCTACCTCAGTATGACTTTGTTCAACTCAGCTACATATATTCAAGTACACCTAGATTCATTGCCATCATAATTCACTTATTTATTTGCTAAATTATGTTGGAAAACAATAACTTTTTACATTTTCTTAAAAGAAATGCAATGATAAATGGTTGGGATCAGAAATTCCTAAGGAAGCACAACATGACATTAATGTAATTTCAAAATAATAAGGATTAGGGTACAATTCCACATACAGGTATGGTAAATGAAGAGATATTATTTTTTGGTTCATTGCATATCTTAGGAGTCATAAAAGGGGTGAATGTTGTTGGATTATATGGGAGATTCTCAAACACAACTTCACTCTACACTTAAGCTCCCCATAGACGCAACGATCTTTCCCTGGCCAGCTTTATGCTTGTGTTTGTAAGTGAGTCTTTGAATGTACAGTATCCTGGACTGTGGAAAGCTAAGCACATATGTCCAATAACTGTAGATTTGTTGTGCATACCGTACATTCATCCAGTTTTGGCAAATCAGCACTCATAATAAGGAAAAATATATAAATTCTTTCAGCCAAAGATGTATATCCCAACAATGGGACACAATCTTATATACTTACATAAAGTTTCAGAATATTCTGTTTTTGAGGTTTTATTTAAGAAGTGTGATCACCCATAACCCTGAATTGTGGCATACTGTATGTCTTGCTTCTTTGTTCCTATCTAGATTAGCAGGCAGTTAGCAAGTGAATGCATGAAAGGCAACTCAGGGAAATGAACTTCACAAAAAAGAGATTTTTAGTAATACCAGCTTTAGATTTTCCATAGAGTACTTGTTTGAGGAATGTACCGTGTACACTTTTTATGGTCAATATTACTGCAGGAATGGGCCAGACTAAATCACAGTTTCTTCTTAAGAAGAAAGTAAACATTTTTCCCCCCAGGATATATGTATTTGACTGCTATGTATTACAGCACATTAAATGCATACTAGTTTATAATAATGTGCATGGAGCCAAAGGGATCTGATTTAAATCCATTCGGGAGTTGGGCTTGCATCCATACTACATCCCTACTGTCTGTCTCCTATTGGCACAAGTTGAAAGGAGGACTAAACAATAATTTTGTAATTTACAAAATTACTGCATCATTGTTTACTGTCCTGAGTATAGACCCGTTCCATTTAAAAAAAAAAAAAAAAAATGAAATTCTGATTGGGGCATGGTTACCAACTGGATGTGAGAGGACGTATATTTGAGTAGCTCCTGGGTTTTGACACATTAGTGATACCTAAAAGAATGCAAACTTTGCTACCATGGAGTCTTCATCTCAGGAACAGCCTCTGCCGCCTGCAAGGCCTTTAACAGCCAGATTGCTCAATGTCAGGGATAGAGATAAGGCCTTGTCTATGGCTCAGAACATAGGGCAGCTACCTTTTGAAAATACACACATCACTATTTACCCTGACTACTTGCAGGGAGTGCAGAGGCAGCAGGCTAAATTCTTAGAGCAATATGTGAAGTCAACATCTTCTATGCCATGATGTATCCTGCTAAGCTCAGAGTTGTGGCAGATGGCAAAGTCTTTTTCTTCACTTCTCCTCAAGAAGCAGTTACTTGTCTTAACGCATATAAGGCTCATCACAACTAACCCTATGATGGCGCAACTTAAGTTGGATTACAATAAATTAACCCGTGTTATATATAAGGAGGACTGTTAAAATATTTGACAGTTAACAAACACGGAGATGACTGCACTAAATTCATTCTTCTGTTGCGGATTACAAATTGCTTGTATATGTGACCGATCAATGTGAGTTGGTCGCATGGAACATCATCTGAGTTGTCGATCCAGAACTATGCATGGTTTTGCTGCAATGGTGTGCTGCCTTGCCCAACTGCTGGCTTCAATGGAAATCTAAGGGCTCTGTGTCAACTTCACATGCCATGGCAGTGGATCCAGATACCAGAGCAGCACAGCCCCCATATTTGTTTACGCCACTATCTGTCAAGCGTGACTTGGAACCAGGTCTGGACTGAGAATCAAAATAGGCCCTGGCATTTCATGTACACAGGGGCCCAAACGTCCCACATAGAGGGCCAAACAGCCCTCACCAGCCCACTGAATACTGACTTTCTATGGGACCTTATAGCAGTCCCTCTGGCATTTGCCAGAACCCACAGATTGCCAGTCTTTGCCTGCTTGGAACTGAAGCTGCCATTAAACATATGCTAACTACTCCCTTTCTATATAACAAAGGCACCATTTTTTCATGGAGTCCCTAACCCCAGAGCGACTCTGGACCTCAACCTGAGCATCTCTCTATAATGTCCCATTGGGTCAGGCTGGAACTATATTTACCCGCACCCCACCCTGCTCACGCAAGAGCACAATTTGGTTTATTTGTTCTGCTTCCAGGTGTTTGGGAAGTCAGAACGGGAGGGAAAGGAAAGATGACAATCTAAAAATAGGTATCGCTTTATATCTAATCTGTGCAAAAAATTGGGATAATGTTTCAGATTTTAAAGTTTACAAGTTTTACAGGCACTCGGAAAACTCAAAGCATGGGAGTCATGGTCCAAAGGCGTTGTACTTACTACACTGTACTACTGTTGTTAAGGCTAAACACAAATCATGGGAGTATCTGTTCTAAGCTGGAATGTCAGGGGCATGAATGACCGTATCAAAAGAAGGTTGGTTTTGGATTATGTCAAAAATTCGAAATTGCTAACTTTACTGCAGCCATGCGTGGGTTGGTGGTTTCACTCAGCCTTTTCTACCTACACAGCAGGCACTTCAATATTAATCAGGAAAACTGCATCCTTTCAGCCCTTAGCAAGTAAAACTGATCCAAATGGCAAATTTATGTTTGTACACTG
>CM044431.1:48908662-48921771 GCA_024363595.1 Xenopus borealis | reverse complement strand
TATGAAAATGGTTTATTTACATGAAGCAGGGTTTTACATATGAGTTTTTTTATACAATATTTGTTTATAGAGACCTACATTGTTCGGGGAGTATAGTTTTCCTTTAATATAGTGTGCATACTTATCGTCTATTTTCTGCAAAATTGTTATACTTTTTATTACCGATTACTTCTAAAAGAGAGGCATGTATAATGGAAAACTTCCGTTTTAAGATTATTTTTCTGTTCAACATTTTTCTGTTCAACATTTGCATTATATTTTAGCAAAATTTGGGTGTTTTAGAAGAGTTAAGGCAAAAGCAATAACAAAGTAAGGCCCAAAGTGACCCCTCTACACACGGACTTAATAAGATGTTTAATAAAATGCAGTATTTGTATGTGTGAAATTACCACAAAATGTAAACATTAAAAAAACTTGACAAATAATGTGACTAAAGCCGTTAAAAGCAAAAATAAACACTTATAATTGTTTTAGGAAAAATGTAGCAACAGAAGCGAGGCTTATGTAAAAAGGAACAGCTGTATCCATATATCAGGCCCTTTTCACAATTAGTCATAATAAAAATGAACTGCTAACAGAATTTGACTGCTGGGTTAGTTAGGTTGTAGATTTCTTATATAACTCTTGATATTCCACAGAATTTTCCTAGAGGTGCAAATTGGAAGTAGTGTGTTTTTAGTTTCAGTGACAGAACAGAAATCACAGTGTGTAACTAGCAGCATGAAGCCCACAGCTTTGAAACCTCACAGTAGGGAATCCCGCTGTAGCTCTATTTGCTCCCTGATTGAATCCTTGTATCGTCTGGCCCACGCCAAAATCAAAGTATATGCCTTGTTGATGGCTGCCAGCAAAGAAAAGGAAAAAAAAGTGCAGCAAGCTGGATTTTAAGCTGAATCACAATGAAATGTATACATAGAACAAATCTATCCTAATTATGGAACATAAAATGATTTCCTAAAGGAGACTCATGCCAATAGATTGATATTATTAGTAAACGAATGTGTAATGTGAGGTTTAATGATTTGCAAGCGAGGTTGGTGTTTTAATGAGAATGTTTAATCATTATTAATGAAACTCTGCATTTCAGTTGTCGGATGTAGAAAGTACCTTTGAGTAAATTGTTGTTTTCTCAGGGAAGTTTAAATTTAAATTTTCAGTTTATGTAAGAATTATCTCTTTTTTCACTTATTATTACTAAAGGTGGTATTTTTTAAAGAAAACATATTAGTAGCCGAGTCGTATAAAATTGCATAAAAAAGTTATTTTTTAATTTAAACAAACCCATTTTTTTCATTAAAACATTCATACCTGTTATAAACATATGTAAAAATCTCAGCTGTCAATCATATATTGCCTTCCCCCCTCTATGCCTTAGGCACATCACTCACCTTCAGTTTCCATTCTGCGCTTCCCCAGATGTTACTTCTCTACTCAATTTCCCCATCTCTCCTTACTGTCTATAATTGTGTAGCCTAAGCATGGGTTTGTATATCAGGAGCCACATTCTGCAACAAGAATTTAAAATGATACAAAACTTGTTGTAATAAAAGTGTCGTCAAAATTGAGTCAGCCTGCTTCCTTGGTGGCCCAATGAAACCAAGGCCTATGCCACAAAAATGCAGCATTAAAGGAACAGTAACACAAAAATATGAAAGTGTGTTAAAGTAATGAATGTATTGTGTATTGTTGCCCTGCACGGGTCTGTATGCTTCAGAAACACGACTCTAGATCATATTAACAAGCTGCTTTGTAGCAATAGAGAAATTGAAAATAATGCTATATGGCACAGGTTAAATAGTGGATAACAGATAACACAATTATGTTCTACAGAGCTTATCTGCTGTGTAACCTGAGCCCTTTCTCCTTTGAATAGCTGCCCACATTGCTATATAGCAGCGTATTTATATAAACAATTGTGGTGTTTCTGAAGAAAACAGCACTTTAAATCACTTCTATTTTTTGATGTTACTGTTCCTTTAAAATTTTCACATGACTTTTGCAGGCAAAGGTACGCAAGAGTGTTTTCAGTGCTGGTGTTTTGATATGTCTCTTATTGATAACAATGGACAGTTATACTGAATAACATCTGAGAATTGGCCTGTGTGTCATAGGTCTATAAGCTACCAGAGGAAAGATGATGGGGAAAAACATTATCCAGATTCTATGATAAATGTTTCAGTCATCCATCCATTTGATGTATGATAACAGTATATTCATTTTACTAGGATTTAGCAAAATTTCTAATGTAATTTCTAATTAGGAGAAACAGAAGAAAACTTTTTTAAAGGGAAACTAATTTAAAATATTTTGGCCACGTAATGTGTTAAAATTTTAAATTGAACATTGCCAATTCACATCTATAGCAGCTGTTGATTAATTGCTTTACTCTTACAAAACTCTTTTCCAGCTTTACATGTTTCTAAAATAAAGATAAATTTCCTTATTCGCACTTCAGATAACAGTTATGTGAGAGAGATATGTTCTAGGTAGCACTCCATATAGAAAATATGTGAGCGAGATTGTCACAGGCAGCAGGACATCAGAAATGGGAAAGACCTATGGAGAAGTATTATGGGCACATTAAGCCCAGGAAAGAAAATGAGACAAGTTATCTTGAAAGACAAAAATATGGCACCTTATAAATTGTTCCAAACCTTGAGTAACACACTCAACAGTTAAACTGGACTGAAGCTGGCCATAGATGTAAAGATTTTTAAAAGATCCAATGGTTATTGTGAGACACTGATTGTCTTAAAATGATCGTTTAAATGTACGATGTGTCCATCAACTAAAACGACCATCAGGCAATATTGCCAGCAAAACTGAAGGGTATCTGCCTGCTTGGCCCTGCAAACATAGATAGGTTGCATGGGGACCGATAAAGATTTTTTAAGCTGGCAGATCAATTTTCAGACCGATGACGAAAAATCGTAAAATATACGATTGATCAAATCCCACTAACCTCACAATAATTTGACAGATTGGTCGGGCTTTGCTAAGATCGGTCGTTCAGCAGAGAAATATTTGAGTCTATGGGGAGCTTAAGGGTGGTTGCAGAAAGATTCTGAAGATTAATCAACTTGAAAAGTGATATGTAAATCTGGAAAAATTGAAGCCCTCATTGGAAAAAAATTCACAGGGTAAGATGAAACAAAAAACTTCTGCTGCATGAAACAATCTGAACAAGCTTAGGTGAGAGAAAGATGACTATTCTTGTTCTAGAAAGAGGAATGCTGAAAGGTCATCTTGGTCATTACTTCTGGACATATAACACAGAGTTAGAGTGCTCTTACCCACATACTATAGGTATATTCAATCATCCGTTGTGATGGTAGGTGCTCACTAATGAGTCTCAAGACTGCACCTGGAAATGTGTTCATATGCAAATTGAAGAATTAGCTGCACCACTTTGCAACGGATAGAGTGCCGTTAATTCTTCTATTTGCATTACTTCTGGACATGGCATCTGCCATGTGATGATATGTGATAGTAAAATGAAACACGGAGAAGAAGAAGGTCCATCAAACTGTGCATCCATCGATTTACATTAGTTATTGGTGGAATTGTTAAAAATTTCATAAACTGTGGAATGTAAAATCAAGGCTTTTTTTTCACTGATTTTATCATTTTGCGTATACATTTAGGTGGCTATTTACTAAACCCATTTTTTCTGGTTGAGTTTTTTGTGGGAAAATTTTGAATTTTTCATGGGGAAAAAAACAAAAATGTCTTCAAATTTATTGTACCCTGAAACTGCTAAAAGTACAAATCCAAAAATCTGCCATCTCAAACCTGCTGAGGTCATATAGAATTCAGTTGGCAGATGCCCCTTTTACAATTTGAAGATATTGCAATCTGGGCTGGGTTTCATCCAAAAATTTGAATGATGCAAGGTTTTAGGTCAACCGCAAAAAAAAAATCGAGCATTTCGGCTATTAAAAAATTTGTACAAGTTTCTGCTTGATTTTTTTCCTGTACCAAATTTTTCAAGTTATTTTATCAAAAAGTTAAAATCCTGTATGGGAATTTGCTCACGCTTGGTTTAATAAAAAAATGAGATAAATGTGAGTTTTAGTAAATAACCCCCTTAAAGTTGTACTCTTTAAAATAAACTGAGAATTATCCAGTGATCCAGTGAAATTAAAATGGTAAAGTTTTGAAGGATCTGCTGTAAATTATAATAAAGCTTTTTTTTCTTGTATTTCCCAGCAAAAGAAATCACTTGTTGCTAAAACATGCGTAAAAACAATTGTTTTTTGCTTATTGCTAAGAGATGCATCAACTAGTAATTCTTTGTATTGTTTTTCATTTTGTATAAAAATAATTCACTCTCTAGGGGAAAAGTTATGGCATTTTAGACATCTTTCTGGAAAACATCTCAGCTTGGTTTATTGGTTTTGTTGAATAACCTCCAACTAAAGTGGAAACAAGAAGTGCCTTGGCAGAAAGGGACTATTCTGAAGGCAACTACCTTTAAATGAATCATAACTATCCAAATTAATTTTTGTTTGTACATCTTCAATAAACTATAACAATATTGAACTTTTTCTTTAAATTTAGTTTAGTGTTTGTATAAGAACCTGCCTGATATATCTAATCACACACCCACCCATCTGTATAAAAATGCTTTATAACAAAAGCTAAGATTATGTTATCACTACTGTTTTCAAATCTGGATAAGTTTCAAATATGAAAAGAGTCCTCTCTTGCCAAGCATGGGGAATTATATCTTTTTTACAAGGAGGTGTTGAAAGTTTACACTTTAAAGTCTTTATCAAGAATAGTGCTACACCTTTACAATTGCTATAAAATGTATATTTTATCATCTAAACGTGTAAAAATAGGTGTTAGAATTAATATAAAGTTGAGAAAATGAATCAAAATAATATGGTCTCCCTGTGTTATGTAAGGCAAACCTAAACCTCAGGGCGGATAATTGGATTTCAGTCTAAGGGGCACATTTGTATTTTTCTAATAAATTTTCGCTAAAGAGATAATCCTGTATTTACTAACAAATAAATTAGCAATACACTTCACAAACGAATTACCTTGTTGGTGGAGAACTTTTGCTGAACAATCGTAAATCCACTAATTTATCAAACGTGTGGAAATTTCATTTCATCATAAGCAAAAGTCAAAATGCTGGAGTTTTTTTCATATTTAAAGTGGGATTATATCTTATTTACACTTTTTAACATTTGAAGCTCATGCCTCATTTATTTAAGGGTGGGTTTATGGTCTAGGACAGTAGAGGATCTCTGTCTTCATTTTGCTTCCTTTTTAATAAAAAGTGGACACTTTCAGAATCACCAACATCACTATTAAATACATACATATGACCTTTATATATCCACTGAATTTAAATTGATGTAGGTGTAAGTTAACAAAATTTCACTAGGAAAAAAGTAAAGCTAGAGAAAATTAACGAAGCAATTTTCATGCCAGCAAATCATCGTTGACGAAAATACGTCAATGTTATTTTGCAGAGATGTAATTGTGCATTTTGATGAATATTTGTTATGATACAGTGTTTGACATAGTTGCATGAAATCTGACGGACATCTTTGATACGAAAATTCACACATAAGTAAATGTGCCACTAGGTGTGCTCTCTGACCTATAACAGCAATCTTTGGCTGTGGGCCTGGTAATTTTCCCTACAATCCAGACACATGCTCAGATGCTCTTTCCACCACTAGGATTTGGGACCTCTCACCATACCTGTTAACCCTGGTGTTGATTTATTCAGACTAGTTTCACATTGAAATTACTCTTTCCCATGAAGTCTAGAACTGAAATCAAGGCAGAAAGCTAGTTAGAGTAAACTTTGGTGAAAATTATCTACTTTCTAATTATCGCTTTTATTTTTTTTTCGGTAAAAAAAATAAAGTCATCAATGATTAATTGGTGTCGTTATAGCATCATACTTTGGAATGAAAGTCATAGTTGCAGTATTTCAATGTGTGGATAGGGGATGTTATTACTAGAAATCACAAAAGCAAGGAGAGAAAAACATCCGGTACAGTCTTTACAATAGGTATTCCTTGGCAACTATAATTCTATAGATTTGTCAATCTGGTCCATTAATAAAGCTTTTAAATAGAAAATAATTTGCATTCTTTTTATTATACCATGAGTCATGATGGAGTTTGTTCACCTTCCAAATGTTATCATGTTATTGTCACTTTTTATTACACCCCTTTCTTTTCAGGCCTCTCCTATTCATATTCCAGTTTCTTATTCAAATCAATGCGTGGTTGCAAGGGTAACTTGGAACCTAGCAACTACGTTGCTGAAATTGCAAACTGGAGAGCTGTTGAATAAAAAGCCAAATAGCTAAAAAAAATACAAATGATAAAAAATGAAAACCAGATGCAAGAGATATCAGTTTCTACATCAAACTAAAAGTTCATTTAATGGTGAACAACTCCTTTAATATAATAGTCTTTGAGAATGTTATCATTGCATGAAAAAAAAAATGAAGCACTATCCTCTTTCACAGTGAGTTATCCTTTCCATCGAATTAAAATCCTTCCACTTTGAATATTGAAGTAATAAGTATTTTTCACCAAATTCATTCCTGGGATCGAAGAAAAATTGTGAAAGTGAACAATTTTATTGTTAAGTCGAACGATTTTTCTTCGATAAAAAAAAAACTTGGTCTAGAAGGTCCCCATATGCTAACATAGCACTTCGGCAGCTTTTATCTGCCAAAGTAAAAAAAAAAAAAATCAAAGTTTTTTTTAAAGAGACAGTACTTCGAGGTCAAAGGATTTTAATTCGACCATCAAATAGGCTACTTCGACCATGGTCGAAGTAGCATATTTGATGGTCGAAGTTTTTCAAAAATTTACTTTGAAAATGTAACTTTTTGCATTTGAATATTCACTTCGACCCTTAGGGTCAGATTTACTAAATTCACATGAAGGATTCAAAGTTCGATCGAATTTTCAAAAAGATTCCAATTCAAATTTTTGATTGTTTTTGAAGACCACTTCGACCAGTGAATTTTGAAAATTCGATTGAATTGAAAGATTCAAATAAAAATCTATTCGAATATTCGACTATTCAACTGTCGAAGTACTTCCCCTTTAAATTTTTATTCGACTGCCTAGTTCGCCAGATCAAAGCTACCGAATTGGGTTTCATTATTTTTGATCGAATAAAGAATATTCAATCGATCTAATATTTCCTATTCGATCATTCAACCAATCGAATTGCGGTAAAATCCATCAAATTCGATGTTGAATTACAAGGATTTTATTTCCCTGCCTATTCACATGGTCGAATTTTTTTCCATTGCCCCTTAGTAAATCAGCCCCAAAATACAGAAATACTGCTTGGCGATTTCTTAATTGATGCTAGGGTACTGAGTTTTGAAAAGATTGTTTCTTCGAAGAATAAATATTTTTTGCTTGTTTGTTATACATTGCCTGAAACATTAAAACAACATTACAAAATCACGGTATTGCTTTGATTTAGCAGATCATTTCCCATTACTTTTTAAATAAACTGACGTTTTTAATTTTCCATTTTTTCCATTTGTTTGTAATATCTGTCATAACTTTCGTGTTTTTGACTAAAAAGGCAGTTCTTATATTTGATGGAAGAGGAGTGTGATAAACAGTATAGAAGGCTGTGTACAAAAAAAGTGATTTATTAGAATAGTGTCACTTGGTTTATATGCGGATCTGTTCTTCTAGAGGCCCTTACGCTTGTTAGCCCCACTGCAACAGCAAAGCTGAAAAATAATGAATGTCTGACAAGATCCCAGGGGGTCAGATAGTGGTGCACTTGTTCTAGATGACCCATAACAAAGAAAAAGCTAATTATAAGTCTATCTCTGTTACAGCCAGAGTTTATGTTCACTTTATAAACACAAGTGTTGGAAAACATATAATTAAGGAAAGTATTATAAACAAGGATACAAATGATGTAGATACTGACTATTTAGATTTTTCTTTCAACTTCCAGTACATTTTGCATGGTTTCCAGATGCAAGCAGCTGTTAGTAGCAGCCATTTGTAAGTAACAACAATCTTGTACATAGAGCATTTTTATCCACTTGTTGCAGACACGTTATGTTTAGAATGACACCTTACTAAGTTACAATCCTCAACCACGTCAGTGCCTGTCAAGCTGACCAACCAAGATGCATTTTCCACTTTGACACTCACTTATCTCATCTGGCGAACTCTCAAACAACAAGCTGTTCCACTCTTTTTAATATGTTTATCTCCCCCAGTGATGTCAGCAGAGCTCGACAAATCTAATATTCTTGCTCAGAGAGACTGGTTGTTCTTTGATTGTAAGATCAGGCTTAATATCAGTGTTGCAGCTGCTTCCTTTTGATACACAAATCATGCTTTTTTTGTTACTCTTCCTATGTTATGGGGTTTCTTTAGATATTACTTGGTAGAAGAACAAACCTTACAACCGTCACACAACCTGTAAGCTTATAAATGTATGTTTTTATTTTATAAGTGGACCCGTCACCCTAAAAAAATATTTAAAATCCTATTTTATCACATTAGTCAAGCAAAATGAACATTAAAGGAAAAGTAAATGTTTTTCTTTTTCTTTCTGTAAATTTGCTCTAAACAGCCCCCCAGATTAATGTACCTTAGTCCCTGCTGCAAGCCTACTCTGGTTTCTGTGTTATCAGCAGCTTGTTTCCCCTTCTTCCTGGTGCAGAGTGAAGCCCAGCCCCTTAGTTTACTGAGCTGTCCATTTGCTGCTGTTCCACAATAGAGAGGAAGAGGGAGCCAGTCTGTGCATTAGTAAGCTAGTTTCCCCAAGCAAAAGGTGCTGCACACACTGGTCTCTGCTATGTCATAGTATGCAAATGATCTCCAGGACTAGTCACAGACATAAGGTCAGCTCAGTAAGCTATGGGGCGGGGCTTCACTCTGCACCAGGAAGAAGAGGAAACAAGCTGCTGATAACACAGAAACCAGAGCAGACTTGCAGCAGGGACTAAGGTACATTAATCTGGGGGGCTGTTTAGAGCAAATTTACAG
Source organism: Xenopus borealis (assembly GCA_024363595.1). Taxonomy (NCBI): domain Eukaryota; kingdom Metazoa; phylum Chordata; class Amphibia; order Anura; family Pipidae; genus Xenopus; species Xenopus borealis. Next base: position 48,912,751 of record CM044431.1, on the reverse strand, counting down.
ATAGAAAAAAAAATGTTTACTTGTTCTTTAATTACACTATATAAATTATTTTCAATCTTGTTTTCTTCAGTCTGGGAATACATAATCATAGCAAGCAGACAGGAGCCATTTTGTGGACACTGTTATTGAGGCAAGCCTTGCATCATCTTAGAATCTTGTTTGTGCACCAGAATGGGGGACCCGATGTCTATCCCCATGTTCTGGCTACACAATTAAATGGTTAAGAGAACTGGGGGAATGTGTGGGGAGCAGTGGCATCTAGGAAGTGCTGAATGGAAAGTGAAAGTAATTATCTGCCCCGCCTCTATGCCTAAGGAATAGAGGAGTGTCAGACAATATTGTGATTGACAGCTGAGATTTTTAAATGAGCTTAAAACAGCTATCAATGCTTTAATGAAAATTTTAAATTGGATTTCATGTTTAATTTGAAAAGGACTTTTATTATACAGATTTTTGTGTCTGGGTGACTTTAATGGGAAATTATTTGCAGGACACATTCACTGACAGATATTAAGTGCAGACCCAAATTTAACAACTGTTCAATCAAAACAACCTTTAGGAAGTAACCCTGTATTTGCATATTGAAAATAGCAAGATATTAATATATAACCATAACCATCTTGTGGGGCTTTATCTACCAAATTGTAACTATTTTTGCATATCTAACCTTACAGTTATTGCTTGGAAATGTTATTGTCTCTTCCTTCCCATTTTTAGTCATGAGAATAAGTCTGCCAAATGCATGATTAAACGTCAGGGAATGTCCTACTGACATTAGTAGTTAGGAGGACCTTTGTATTTTATTTTATTTATTCTCCTTTTCCCTGATGAATAGCCTTCAGGTGTGCTGCATACTTCTAAAACATGATCAATTTTAAAATAAAAAAAAATCAAAGATCAAATAAAAATGTTATCTTTATGTAGTGAGTTTCTTTTCATAGGTAACTATAAGTTTAATTTGTTGCATGGAAGGGAATCTCAAAAAGGATCTTTCTTTTAGCATGGAATCAAAACATCTGTGTTATCAATGAGCTAATGTCAATGCACATTTTTGAATTTCACATGCTTGGACATGTTTGCTTCCAAATATTGGGCCTTTCGGTAATGGGCACACAGGCTGAAGGCTCCAACTGCTCTCAAACCGCATATTTTGCAGGCTGAGAGAAGCAGATCTTCTTCTTTCCCCTGTTCCATTTAATTCAATTTGATCAACTTGTTCACACTCACTCAAAGCAGAGCTGAAGCTGAGGTCAACACAAATACTTAAAAGGAGACATCTCCAGCTGAACTCCTCTTCTTTGCTGTGTGTGCACCCACAGGCACATAGTGAACAGTATCAAGAATGGAAAGCTCCAGAAGCTAGAGTAAGGAGAGAACAGAGTGACTTAGAAAAGGGCATAGGGTCAAGGGAGAAATTGTATGAGAGGAAAAGCTTAGAGACTTCAGTCACGGTGACAGGATAAAACAAATGGAAAGAGTCATTTTAGAAACGGTAAGATTGTTATGTATGTAGGACTAGTGACCCATTTGTACATTGAAAAGGTGACTCTGTGCTGAATTTAGAAGTGTATTCAATCTGGAAAACAAGCCTCATAGACTGTATTTTGTTATTGTATATAACCAGTCCATAGTACAAAGTGACCTGGGACAGACTGAAGCACAATCGAATACATTTGTGGTGGAGAATGTTTTCTTCTACTTGCTCTTTGCAGATCACATCAAGAACTAAATGAGTCATGTTTGAGAGTTTAGGCAGGGGTGGAGGGCTGGAGGCTATTAGCATGACTGCACTGGGGGTTGTTTGGGGGCATTGGAGTAAGCTATAGGTAGAAAGAAGTTACAAGTTAAAAAGAATGTGAAGTTGAGAAGCATTAGCTGAGAGTGTCCACTACTACAGATAAGTCACTAGTGCAAATATTCTGAACCAGGACTTTTGGAGGAGAGTGGGGAAATGGAATAGGTGATAAAGTGAAGAAGGGAATAGATCATTGCTGTACACAAAGGAAATTAGGCTTAACATAGGCCACTGTATTCTGTCAGTCCTACTTTAGGCTCCTATTCTTTTTGATTATGCTTACAAAAATCACCAACATCTGCCAGTTACATAGTATCTTTAATGGTTCACAGTTACCTAGCTTTATGTACTTGCAATGTGTGTGCAATTTTTCAATATTTTGGAAAATAACGTGCACAGACAGGCTACGTTTTTTTAAATCTATACACCACATATCCATGGTTTGTAATATAAACGATGCTTTGAATTGATACATGTTATACAAGGGGGAAATTGAAGTCCACTTTGACTTACTGAGAATATGTATGGTGCCAGTTTGTTTTTAATTCTGCTTCTACATCTCACATCTCTAAGTGCTCAGTGACAGCCTGTAGAGGTTTCCCTATAATCCACCTTTATCCATTAACAGACACTCAATCACTAAAGTGCTTACCAGACTAAACATATTTATCCAACCAAATCACATTTTACAATGCAAATCTGCCAATCAGACCACAGCTATTAACAGGCAACTGCTTTAAGAGGATTTTGGTGTTTGTGTTGTGAAGAGCCTGCTTACCTCCAACAAACCACTAAACCAAATTAACATTGCTGTATCCTCATAAAAGAAACCAGATATCCTGTTGTGAAAATAGAAAATCTTGGGAGGACAGGCATCCTTTGATGGTTAATAGTATGGCAGAGGAACACATGAGCGCACCATTCATGACAATACAAACTCAGATTATTCAACCACAATTTCATATTTAACTCCATAAATGCCACACATCACTGACATGTCCTTGAATTTCCGGGCATTACTGAATGAAATGCTTCCAATCCATTACAAAGATTTTAGCAAGGTAAATCCAAGGTTATAAATCCCTGTACAACAATTCCCAGCAGCCCTTTGGCTTGCCTAGAAATGTAGGGGCATTTAGTTGATATTGCTGGCGCTTAACTTGTCTGTTTTGTAAAGGTTTTAGGCTTAATACAAAATAATGAAATGAGTAATGATATTTCCGTTTTCAACAGACTGACAAAAAAACGTAGAACAATAGTTAAAATGTAAATAGCTTGCAGAACCCTAGAAACAGACATGGCATTTGCCATTTTATTAATCTGCTACAAAGTGTCATCGCTGTGAAGTTAATTCTCTGCAGTCTTTCTTTTTTACAGGCAGTAGTTACACCATCCATGTTAGAAGACTTATTTAAATCCTCTGTCAAATGCTACATAAAACAGTCCTGTATGTTCTCACCAAGAAACAGTAATAGTTTGAGACTCCTAGGTATTATACCCTCTTTAAATATCCATATTTTAAAGTGAGGCTGACATATGCTTGGACTGAGTATGTTTCTTTCCACCATAATAAAGTAAAAATAATGTTTTTACTAGGAAAAGTCAATATGTGGTTATCATGGCTTTTTAATTAATATGCTTTGTTAACTAGAGGGGAGCTTTATTTTTTTTTCTTCATACATACCTTTGATTTTATGATAAACTATGTGCATTTTTACCATTTGGATTTGTTTACATAGAAACACATTGCTTCTCTTTTTACTAGCTATTATAAACACTTATAGGGGAAATTTTATGAGCAGTTAGGACAGGATTTAGTTTTCTAAAGAACAAATGCCGTGTTGGAACCATTTCCAGAGAGCAGGCTTTATAAACCTTGCAGCTTGTTGTCTGAGTAGTCTGTTAGATGGTTCTTTCTTATTATGCAATTAACATGTGCTGTTTTTTTAATATTAGATCATGTCAGTAACATAGCGGCCTGAGAGAAAATGGGATTAGAATAATGCACTTCTGTTATGATTGCTGGGCACATATTTGTACGAGGTTTTAATTGTGGCATGCGTTTTGTAAATTAACTCTTTTCTTCCAAAACTAGCCAGCAACACTCTGCAAAAGCCTAAACAGAGAAAGTTGTCTGTAAACAGAAGGGTAAATATATCAGTTTATGCAGATCTCACCAAAAGCAGTGCAAACTAATGATATTGTTGAAAGTGCATCAACTTGTTTCAGATTGAGAAAAATATGCATTTTGGTATTGACGTCCTTTGGTCCTTTGTCACCAAATACAAGTATGG
>CM044431.1:48874356-48904336 GCA_024363595.1 Xenopus borealis | reverse complement strand
TAAAAGAGAGGATGTACACACTGTAAAATATGAATTTAGTTCCTTTGAATACTAGTACAGGTATGGTATCCGTTATCCGGAAATCCCATATACTTCATTTAATTAAATAATTCAAATTTTAAAAATGATTTCCTTTTTCTCTGTAATATTAAAACAGTACTTTGTACTTGATCCCATACTTGATCCCATCCTCTGATTCAGTGCTGGACCAATGGTTGAATGCTTCCAAGGCAGGACCCACCCATCACTCCCCTCAATTCATTATACCCCAGCATGAGTTAACAAGTTGTGAAAATTTTCCCTGCTCATTGCTAATCTGCTAATGTCTCATTCACATAAAAAGTAGGCAGGCAGAAGAGGTACATTATGTGCCTAGTGCACCCCTACAGTTGCACGCTAGTCAAATGCCTCTCTTTCAGACCCCTCCATTGCTCAAACCATGACATGGCTTCCCTGAAGCAAAGAATAACTTTAAACTCCTTCTCAAAACTTTCAGAATCCTTCATTCCTCTGCACTTTACTACATCCCTTTTTTGTGTCATATATTCTTGGCCTAGTCCTTCATTTATTTCAGTGCAACTGCTCGGCTGCACCACCCACTGAAACTTCTATTTCCTGCCTTAAAATGTTCTCTCTCTTGCCGCTCTTGTCCCTTAGTCTCTTCAAATTAAACTCAAACAGGTAATGTAATAAAAGTCTTTGGAAAAGTATTTGCAATAAATTTATAAATTTATGCTTTTGTGCAAATTGAATATAGCTCAGTGACCACTTCCACCAGTGGAAGGGAGAAATGGAATAAAAAATTGTGGGGAAAAAGTGCATAAAATGTGAATAAAAAAATTTATATTTAGCAATGTAATAATCTTTGTTAGACGATAGACTGTTATTGCTTGAGAAATGTAATTGCAGACTTTTAAGGCATACGTGAAAGTGGCGTAATCTTATGGAGAAAAATAAATTTTATTACATAAACTGTGCACTTGTGCAAACTATAAAATTCCATTCTTGCTGCACCAAGAAGTAAAGTGTCTATTAAAAAAAGTTACATTTCTTTTGATTAAATACAAAAGATTCAATAAATATATGTAAATATATGTAAAGCATGTCATTGCTTTTCGCTATGTTATTTACTAAAATCCAAATTTATCTTGTTATTTAAATTAAAAAAACAACCAAACTCCCATACCTGATTTTACCTTATTTATTTAGTATTTGATTCATTGTAAAAGAATAAATCTAGTACAATTTTCTGTTTTGTTATATCCTTACAAACACTTAAAGCATTTACATGACATCTGACCCATAATTACTTCTTAACATTCCATCAGATTAGCAAAATATGAACTTTTCACACCCATCAAGTAAAGATTAAATTTTTCCTCTCTCCAATCTTTGATTTCTTCTTTGCTAAACATTTATTGGATTCATTTTGTAAGGATATTTTGAGATTCCATATGGAATGCATCAATATTTTGCCAAGACTAAAATGATGTAAACCTTATAAAGAGAGGAGATGTTGGCCTATGGTCACTCAGGAGAATATTATTTATTGTCCTAGGTATATATATATATGTAAATCTGTTATGAACTGGAGGGGTTAACCTTTTGTTTTCCCACAACATAAAGGGGCCGATTTACTAAATTCACGAGAATATCGAATGCTAATCGAATATCGAGTAAAAACAAATATTTTTTGGGGAATAATAGTAAATTTGCCCCAGAGGGTCCATATGCATTTAAATGTAATGTGTTATTACCATGTGCTATTAAAATTGTGTTTTAGCTTCAGTAGGTCTAATATAGTTTATGTAAATAGCTATTAAATAGCTGGGGGATCAGCCATTCGAGTTCCAGTAGAACTATAAGGTCTACATTTGCATAAATGATAAACCGTGTAAGATATTTGTATTTAAAATGGCTCAAAGTAATCCTTGATTCTATACTGGAGCATAAAAACTTTTCCAAATATAATAAAATTGTTGCTACCCTTACATGTTTAATTTGCAGGTTCTGGAGAAACTGATATAACATTTATATGTCAATAAAACATTTTTACTTTATGGAGTTACTTGTCTTTAAAAATATGTTTAAATTCACTGCTAAAAATTAAGTTTCTGTGAATAGTCCCACTTCTAACCTTGATTATACAAGAGTAAATTCTTAATAAAATGGATTAATTTATAAATCACAACTGATCTTTTTTAGGCTTTTGCAATGACACAAGAACCAACTTACAATGTACAGTTGTACAGATTGTACAGATTTTAATAAAGTCCATTATTCTGAATTCTCCAGATACATTAAGGGGATGATTTACTAAGGGTCGAAGAGAAAATTAGAATAAAATAAGAATTTTTAAAATTCAAAATTTCACAGTAATTTTGGGCTACTTTGGGCTACTTCGGGCTACTTTGACTATCGAATAGCCTAAAATTCCTTTTTGAATTGAGAAAATTTGAATATTCGAATTTCGAAGTACTGGCCCTTTAAAAACCCCTCTACTTCGACTATCTGGCAGCTTAAAGCTGCAGAATCACCATTTTAGCCTATGGGGGACCTCACAGAACTTGTCCTGAAATTTAAGGATTATTGTGAAATCGTTCAATCGAATCGAATGATTTGAAAGATTTTTCATTTGATCAAATATGACCATTTTCTAAGTAAAACGACCATATTTGATCGAACGTTACCCTCCAAAAATAATTCGATGTCGAATTTCAAAGTTTTTCACTTCAAAATTCGACCATTAGTAACTCTTCCCCAATAGTAATATTACTTCCAGTAGTGGAAAATCAACCTCTGAAAGACCAAGCATAGAGTAGATCCATTTTCCATAAGTGATGGCTCAGGAAATAACAAAGAACTTAGATTTTTCAGGATTAAAACAGGCAAAAGGTATGTTCAGCACAAGCCCAATTTATTGAACACAGGTTGAACAAGTCAAACATCTATGAGCCTATGAATTCTTTATATTCTACTTAGAAGAGGTACAGGTATGAACATCTGCACTTTACAAAGACATTTTTTTTTCAAAACCATCAAGAGAACAATCAGCATTCTTTGACAAAAAAGACTAAGGGGCCTATTTATTGAGGCCTAAAATTTTTCTGTTAAAAAAATTTTCTAGGGGAAAAAAATCAAATTTTTCAAGGGAAAATTTTGAACTCTGAAGCTGCTAAATATCCAAATCTTAAAATACTCTAGTTAAAACCTGTAGAAGTCAATGGCAGGTTATTGGAAGAAAAGTCGGACAACAATTAAAAAAATTTGCAATCCAAACAGGATAAAGCACTGAAAAGTCAAAGAAAAGTTGCAAAAACTGCAACTTTAGTGAGTCTGATGCACAATAACTACTAACTTCATATTGTTGCACAAAGCTAGTATCAAAAACACCCAAAAACCTATAAAACCACAAATCAAAGAAAGATCTTCCAGTTGTAGAAGTTAGGTAAGGTATACCCCAATTTGCCTATAGACCTTAAGAATGTAATGCTTCTTAGAAAGTGTGGATGCTTATTATATTTTGGCAGACTTCCCTTCTTGAGATATTTAATAGTATATTATATATATATATATATATATATATATATATATACTGTATATATTATTTTGTATGGAATATGGGGTTTGCTGTAGATAAATACTTCCTTTGTTATGTAACTATAGATATGGTATACATTGATTTATTATTTTCATCAAGCATAAGCTTTTGAATTATATAAACATATGTGAAAAAGCTGCTATTGATTTTAGTTGATCAACTCAATTTAAAAAGAATCATCTACTTTCATACAGCGGACCAGTAAATGTTTCTTACTGTTGCCATGAGTTGTTACATGTTAAAACGCTATACATATGTTTGAAGACTGAGACTGGAAAAATCATACATATATTACCGCAGTGAATTTACTAACATTTTAAACTCAGCTTCTATGAAGTATAGTCGTTTTCACTAACTGACTTTAATGTTTGTTACTAATTATTTTATTTGCTTAAAAAAAGCATTTAAACATTCCTAACTGCAACCTAACTCTCTTTGCTGTACAAACAAGTTTCACGTGGGTTGGTTTCTTACAGAAATACAGATGAGCCACTACAGACATCAGACATCTGTATCTCTTCCTACATTGCTGTGCATATATATAATATTTCTAGAACCTAATCTGCACTAATTTACATGCATTGTGCAAACATTTTCTACAAGTTACGAAAAGGTGATAAGATGAAGGAGTAATTGCAGTTTTTGTGTCCTGCTGTAATCCCTAAAACATTTTAACGACTTTTTATTTCTTCATACTAGCTATTGGTCATACAACTATAATCTATCTTGTGCCAAAAACTTACAAATTAATGATAGTGTTCCCCAATGAATCCTCACAAAAACCACACTTTGGAATGACCACACTGACCCTAAGTTTAAGTTTCACTTGATGATAAAACCTAATTTGTATTTGGAGAAGAAGGGAAAATATCTTTTAAAGAGTGAATGCATAAGCACGGGAAACTGATTAAAATGATGAATTCTAAAATATACAGTTTAAGGTTTCTTTAAATCAAGCAAACAATGATAAAGCTGACATTAATGAGAATGGCATTGCAATTCTAAACTAATAGCTCATTATGGCTTGAAGGGCAAGTGTTCCCTGGGACATTTTATTTTTCCATTTCAAAATTGTTTTCATTGTGCTCTGATGTTTATCTTTTCCATTTTCTTGTAGTTAAAATGCATGGGTTTGTAAGCAAGAAATATAAGAACAAACCACATTATTATGTTTCCTACCACTTAATAAGTTATCTAACACAAACACTAAAATTAAAAGTAACTGGTTCTTTTTTAAATCAAAATATGAGGTTCTACCTCACTCAACACAGTATACAAATACAATTATAACAGAAGCTTCATGGCATCACCTGTTTACTTCATTATTAATCTAATGGGACAACATAGAATTAAAAAAATAAACCAAAAAACTCCCTGTTGTATACAATTTGTTACTCCCCCATTCTATACATAGAGTTTGCTTGGTCAGTCTGTGTGGTCTGCAGAGTCCTGCTCTATACTCATTATGAGGTATATTCATCAAAGAGTGAAGTTAAGAGTGAAGTTCCGCCACTAGAGTCATATTCCGCCGCTCTCCATTCATTTCTATGGGATTCTTAAAGGCGTATTTATCAAAGGGTGAACTTTCACTTCACCAATTGATAAATAGGCGTTTCAAAATCCCATAGAAATGAATGGAGAGTGGCGGAATTTCACTCTAGTGGCGGAACTTCACTCTTTGATAAGTTTACCCCTTAGAATCTGGGATGGTAATACATAAACAATTAAAGAAAACAGTGCTCAATACCAAAATGGGCCAGTATTGACTGTGCCAAAACTAGGTTGTAGTAAGATAAGGGTTATAGCAGTGGCACTCACTGGGGCAAATTCACTAAAGCGCAAAAATGAACTAGCAACAGCTTCGCTGGCATTCGCCACACTTCACCAGGCACATTTTTGCCAGTGCTACGCAAATTCACAAAGATGCGAATTGTTACTGTTACTTCACCAAGCAAATAGCATTTACGCTAGCGATGCCTAATTTGCATACGGCGCAAACTTAAGCGTATAATGGAGGTATATGTTACAGCCCACTGTATAGCTGAGTTGCCATATGTTAGGAAATGTAGGGGGTGAAGGAGGGTAATCCTAAAAATGTTTTCCCTGTTTTTCAGACAAAAGGTAAAAGACCCTAGCGTTTTCAAGTTTTTTTTTTTTTCAAACTCCTACCTATTGTATTGAACTTCGCCAGGTCTGACCTGGTGAAGTAATGTCTAGCGTAAGAGGTAACTTTCAGAAAAGTGAAGTAGCGTAGTAACGTCCCTTCTTTGTCAGTGCGCAACGAGGAGGGTACTTCAGCCTGCCCCACTGACAAAGTGGTATACAGAGTTATTGTCCCCTGCTCCAATTGATAAGATACTTTGCAGTCAGTACTGCCTCATTTGTATGAATTCCACACAACAACAAAGAGAAGGATTTGATAAGCAATGAATTCCAGGATGAATGAGCAATGCTACTGAGCAGGGTAGGGTTACAGTGTCACAAAGGTCCTCAGTACTCACCTCCCTGCATAGGTTGGCAATAGGAGGGTAAATGATTCCATGGTATATTTTATATTGTTCTTTCACTGGACTGGGGTTTAAGGGGATCACTAAAAAAAAGGAGAATCCTGGCTTAGGATTGTTTTTATTTTTGTTTAGGTCTGTGGGTGGGAGGCAGCAGATTTGAACACATGAAGAGAAGAATAAAGGAGAACATATAAATAAGAACATATGAAGAAACATATAAAACATATAAAGAACATATAAACACATATAATATAAACATATTATATTTGGAGAACATATAAAGAACCAGTTGTATACAGAAGGAGGTACGAGGCAGTTCATACAATCCAATTTACCAGAACTTGTTTTTTTTTTGGCTTTGTAAAGCAGTACTCTCTTCCAAATCTATTTGTGAGAGGCATAACCTCATGTATTTCATTGTGGTGTCAAAGGGTAACTTTCTGGCTCAAAGACGTTTTTACCAATATTTTGCAATATATTTCTGGGAATCTCTAAAAGAATGAACTTTTTTTTAAACTTTATTTCATGTATTTGATTTATTTCTTAATTGAAATATGTAGAACCTTTCATTTGTGGTTTTTTTACTTTTTAATTTTTTTGACATTTCTCCTTTGCCAAAGAAACTCTGCTGTGAACCATTCCTTTCTGTTACTCATGAAACATACATAAAATATTTTAAACATCTATAGATCGGGGCTTTGGAGATCTGCATTTCTGTTTTTTCCATCAAAGATGTTCCTCCTCAGTTGTCTAAATACTGAAAATGTATCTCTCCTATGAAAGTAAATACGAGTTTGAAAGTGTATCTGGTCTTGCAGAGACAATCATGTCAAGAGAGAACAGTGCCACTGTTACTGTGGAATATTAAAAGCATAAATTACCCAAATATAAGGTACAGTAAAAGCTGCCCTCTCCCTATTATACATAACAAGTAATCTATATACAGTACTTACTGTGCAGTACTTACTGTATTTTTGTATACATTAAACATACAGACAAATACAAGAGGTCTTCTGCACTCAAACAATTACGAATATATTAAGCACATTGAGACATTTTATGCCTTCAACTGCTAAAAAATGGCTTACCCTTTAAACAAAACAGGAATCTTTTGTCCATATATGCAATATATTTAAGTTGGCCAACTATGTCAAAGTCCTGGCCTGGTCAGTCCTACACTCAACTTTCATCTAATTCATTAAGAATTCTATTGCTTCATTATGCATTTTACACAGCTCTGACTCACCGCAATTCAAAGTAGTATTTTGGGCAGTCCTAAGTAGCTTTTACTGGGTGCAACTTTCCCTTGGCATCCCATGCTGCACAAAATATGGAGAAAAAAGAAGGGGAATATAAATCATATAACAAATATAGTGTGGCGGTTGCGGAGCTCACCGGGCATCATGTCCTTGAGCGATCGGTGCTAACACGAGATCCTGGTCCTTTCTGTACCGGCTTGTACAATCCTTCATTCACTTCGCTTACAAGCGCAGATCCATGTTGCAGAGACTTGATAATATCAAAATTCAGGCTTTTTTTCAGACACACATATACAGGTTACAGTTTGTGCACCCCACTATAGCAACCAGTATATTTGCCAGCAAATTTTCACTGGTGATTCGCGAATGTATTCGCCGCAGTGAAATGCAGGAATTTGTTGCAAATTTGCTCTTGCCGAATAAATTTGCCCATCACTACTGGCCAGAAAAGGGATAACTTTGACATAGTTGTCCATCTTAAATATATTGGAAAATATATGGACAATCAATCCCTTTTTGTTTAAAGGCTAAGTCATTTTTTAGTAGCTTAAGAAACAAAATGTCTCAATGTCCTTAATATATTGATAATGGGTTGAGTGTATAATCTGAATTTTGAGGTCACAGCCTCATTCACCCCCACGTATTGGTTTTAGAAATGAGTGATGTTTCCCGTTTGTTATACATAGAACATAGAAACATCCAACCAGTAACCAAGTAAAGGAAACCCTGCTCAATGGTGTTTACAAACTAGAAATGGCAAAAGTCTCCATATATATATATCATAAAACGAGGGAACCTAAAATATGCTACATAAGAACAAACCACACAACAGAGCTGATAGCTCTTTAGATTTATATGCAATGCCCGAGTCTGTAGCATTCTTTTGGCATACAATTAAAGAAGACCTGGAATGGAATGCAATAGAAGCATCTGGCACACAAAACCACATCCTTTTGAGACTGAATTTAATTTTGTGCTCTTTGTGCATGCCATACACCTCATGCACAAATATAGTCTGCTCCTATTTTCTTGCTGAGAACAGGACAAACCTTGCCGTATGTCTCAAAAATACATGGTCTAGGTGTTATGGGGGTAATTTTCAAAACAATAAGAATATAATGTCTGCTACTGTGATATTCCTTACAAATCATTCAGACTTGCACAACTAGTTTACTTCACATATGAATACATGGATTCAAAACAACAAGATATGTTCTCTTCGGCACAGTTTTCCCTCAATGATTATGTCTCTTCTTTAGAATTCCTTGCCAACATTTTCATTTGTTTCTCATGAAACAGCAGCAAGCTGAACATTCGTCATCACTGTATCTTCTGCCAAACAGCCTCTAACCAGCTCTTCTCTTTATGTTAGAGGTCTCTTCCTTCAACCATTGCTGCCAGAATACTGTGCAATGGGTCTGCCTTAGAACTTTTATACATGACTTGCATAATTCTGGGCCCACACCAATGTCAATATACCTGTGATTAGTTAATGTACAATTTTTTCGTGCAAGTACCAATGGAAATACAGTTAGATTAGATAACTTTGGAATTTTATGGATGTTAATATTAACATGTTAATATATGCTCCTGATTTCAGCAGCCATTTCTCATTAAAGGTCACTGTTTCTGAATTACTTTTTCCACTATGCACTTCTGAAAGAAATAAACACTGCTTGAGTACAGATTCATTCATACAGAATCTACTAAAGAATAATAAAGACTACATAAAAATTTTTTATTGAATTAATGAATTAAGTGAATTGTGGTATGTGATAAGATTTCAGTAGCTAGGAATATTTTTCTCCTGCTTATAGTTACGAAATATTCTAGTATCTGCCCATGCTAGGAATATGACTGACAATGATAATTAGAACTATGACATTTAGATTCGATATATATATGAAGAACTGTAAGCGCACAGTTTTCAGAAAGAATATATTATTTAGAAATCGCTTTATCACTCAGGGTGGTCCAGAAAAAAACTAGATACTGGAAAAAGTAAATCTAATTAATGCTGACCTCAAATAATTGCGTGCCACAAACCTAATTAAAGTGGTGCACATTACTATTCCAAGCTGCCTGGGTAGTCCCGTATATGTGCCCTTCATTCATGTAACTTAAAGAATAAGTTATTTGTGTTTTTCCTCTGCTAGCTGGATGTGTTGGCCAGATAGTAGATTTCACTGCACAGTTATATTCCAGCTACAAACCAGTAGCAGAAAGAGACAAGTTTATCATGGTCTAAAAAACAGAGCCACCAGGCTGGGATTCCTGTGACTTGGAGCCTTGTTTGAAATCTGTGCAAAACCACCAAAGAAACTTGGCCTTTGAGTTTCCTCCAGCTAGCTATTGACAGGGCTTATGTTTAGCTTGCGTGCCATACTGTGATTACTTAGAGACCCCATCATAGTGAGCATTCTTTAGTAATTGAAATTTCTCATTAGTCACCAGCTAGAAGGATTGCTCATGAGAAAGCTACAGTACATTTATCACTTTGAAAAAGGATGCAGCAATACTTCCATCAAATTCATAAGCACATGGCTTATTTAATATTTGATTTAATATTTAGTAAAAATGTACTCCCTCCAACCAAGGTTTCAATTTTTATTGTTTGTCATTGCATCAATCCTCTTTAAGGTAATGTAGTTTTATTGACAGTTTGCGTTTAATGTATTTAGTCTCAAATTAATTTGAAAGTATGGCAGCATTTCTGTTGTGCGGTGCTGTTTGAGGAGGCAAATTCTAGAATTAGAACATGCATTTTTTTGGGGAAGAAATTTGTACTTTTGTTAACAGATCCAGAGTGGTACGAGCAATTGAGTTTTCAAGATTAAAAGAAAGGGTTGAGTGAAAAGCTAAAAGATGTTAGGCCAAACCTGTCAGTGAAGTGCCACTTGTATGTTGCGCAACACCAATTACCCACTTTCCCACTGCCTCTCCAACAAGTCGACCCAGTCACTGGCTAGAGAGATTGGCCATTCTCCAAAATTTGGAACAGAATAAACACCAGCACCCAGAAGGCCAATTCAAGTAGGTCGAACCCCTGCAACTTTATTCGTCAATTTGACAGATAAAGTTGCAGGGCTTCGCCGCGCTTGAATTGGCCTTCTGGGTGCTGGTGTTTATACTGTTCCACTTGTATGTTGGACATGGTCCATTTTATTGTTCTCTTTTATGACTAATTAGAGCTTTTTGACTGTAAACATTCACATTTGCAAAAGGAGAAATGGTGATTTCATACTAGGCATGTTAACACATATAGGGGCAGACTTACTAAGGGTCGAATTCTCAAGGGCTTTTATTCAACCCTATTATGATTTTTGAAGTAAAATCCGACAAAATCGAACATAAAATTTGAAGGATTTTACCGCTTTTCGATTTCTTGTTAAAATTGTACAATTTTACGGAAAAATCGTAAAAATCCCTTTGGTCTCTTGAAAAAATCGTACAAATCGAATGCTTCAAACGGTTTGAAGCGTTCGATCGTAGGATTTCTATTTGATAAGAAAACTTTGAAAAAAAGCCTATGGGGGCTTCCCATAGGAATATTTCACAATTCGGTAGGTTTAATCTGGCGAATTTGGCCATCAAATAAAAATTTAAAGGGCAAGTACTTTAACCATCGAATAATTGAATATATCTATTGGAATCATTTTATACAATCGAATTTTGCAAATATGATGATCAAAGTGGCCAAATTTAAAATTCAAAAAAATCATAATTTTACAATTTGATCGAATTTCGAATCCTTCACACAAATTTAGTAAATCTGCCCCATAGTGTATATAACTATTGATTAGTTTACTTTGCAGTCACATCAGCAGAGGAATCAGGACAGGCAGAACAAATATGGCTGATGTTGCTGGACACTGGAGTAAGGTCCACCACCCACCCATCAACCGCTGCAGGGGGTAATTTGCAGACCTGAACCTGATTCACCTGACCCTTGGTCCAGGCTGGCACCACTAGTATCACATCTAGTATAAGTATGTATATTTTTATTTTTATAGCGCTCCTTGAGGGCAAATCATTGTAAAACAGAACAATAAATTAGTAGTAACAAACAGTGGGTAATTGCAAAAATAAATATAAATAAGTACAAAAATGCAATTCACATAAATATAAAGTACAGTTTTAGTAACAAGGAGACAAAAGGATGGAGGGTAACTTACCGACACAAATCAGGGGATGTTAAGTGCTATATAATTGTGGAATTCCTTGATGATTTATAATCTCAGGTATGGGATCCCTTATCCAGAAACCTGTTATCCATAAACTTCCAAATTATGGAATGTTATCTCCCATAGGCTCCAATTTCTTTTTTCTCTGTAGTAATAAAAACAGTACCTTGTACTTGATGGCAACAAAGCTGCATGAATCCTTATCAAACCAAACCTATTGGGATTATTGTTAAAATGATTCTGGTTGATCCAAATTATGGAAATATCCCTTTCCTTGTATACAGCGCTATTGGGTTTATTGTAAAAATTATTCTGGTTGATACAAATTATGGAAAAGGTCCCTTGCACTCTGGATAATATATTCTATATATGTATTGTACAATAACATCATTAGTACAAAGAACCCTGTATAATCTATATCCTTATAAAAAAACATTTTGTTAGTGAGTTTTGTACTTTGTATGTGATTCCAGTGTCAGCTGATTTTTAACATTTTGGTGCACTCTCTCTTTAGGGACATTTCCTCAGGGGATCAGTTAATGTATCGTTTTTATCAGAACAAACTAAGATTTCTAAATCTAATCTGAATATTAGTGTAATTCCAATTCTGTAACCAGATATAGGACTCCACATACGTAAGTAATGTATTTAAAACATATTAAATGCAGAGAAATACACTGATTAGGAAAGCCCCATGTCTTTTCAGTGTGGCAATACCAAATATGTATCGTTGTATGTATGCAATTTTATAACCAGCAACACACTACATTTAAACTATACTGAATGACAAATTTTAAAATCACCACTGAAGAAATCACCAAACTTTAGAATGCAAGGCAAAAATGCAGATAACAGTATGTTAGTATCAGAAAGCCATATGCTGTATATTAAAAAAAATTATTCACCTCTAAGTTATTTTTAGTATCTTATAGAATGGCTAATTCTAAACAACTTTTCATTTGGCCTTTTTTTTATGAATTATTTGCTTTTTATTTGGACTATTTCCAGCTTTCAAATGGGGGTAAATTACCCCTCCTAAAACCAAATACTCTGTAAGGCTACTGATGTATTTTTATTGCTCATATTTCCATCCAGGCCCTCTCCTATTCATTTTCCAGTTCCTGGAAGAGAGCAAACTGGAGATGTACTGAATAAAAAGCTACATAATCAAAAAACCACACATAATAAAAAATGAAAATCAGTTGCAAATTATCTCAAAATATCACTCTCTTCGTCATACTAAAAGTTTTTTGAAAAGTGAGCAATGCCTTTAAAAGTAAAATGTGACTTTTATTCCAAACTACCAAACTGCAAAACTATGCTAAAATTAGCAATATTTCTAACATTTCTGAAAATTTCATACATTTTCAACATCTTATCCCCCATGTGTCCTTTGATAAAGAATATACAGAATAACCTCCTAAATATGAGCACCAGGGGTTTAAAACATTTTGATAGCAAAAATCCATGGGTTTTCCTATGTATGAGTCCCCAAAATGACATGGCTGTCAATTCAGCTACTGCACACAAAACAATATCCCTTTAAAATGCCACCCTTACAATTCCATGAAAGTGGGATGTTCAGTTGCACTTGTTTTCAGATTGGTATTGCCTTGCAACACATAGTGCATAACTATTGGTATCTGTGGAAGGATAATTAATCTCCTGGAAGAATGGGATGATCCTGAATTTGGTGCATTTTCTTTCTAACTTGTTACCTGTATAACTTAATTTCCCTGTCTTCTTATAGGATGCTCTGATTTTCTTGTATAAAATGTATTTTCTTTATCATGCTACTTTTAGACTTTCTTTTCTTCTTCTGATATTTATTTTCCTTGATATGTTTGTATGTTTCAGTTTTATTATTACTTGTATTTCTCCTTTTTGAAGCTTTACTCTAACCGTGGACCATGTTGGTGGCCTTCTCAATGGATATGTTTAGCATCTATTTAAAGTTAGTGAAGCACATTTATAAAATGAAATTATATAAAATGCACTTCTTTAAAAATAAAGGAAAATTCCATTTGCAGTGTATCTGGCAATGTGTTCTGTTTAAAAAATATAATAAGAACTGATGTGACTACAATGGGTTCTGACAGACTGCTGCTATACATAAACATGGATATGTTTACCTGTTTTATGCATGTCAGGTTCCATTAGTGTACTAAGTATTTACCAAAGAACACACCAAGCAGTTGATTTAAAAACATTCAAATCTTTTTATACAGTATAATATTTTTATATAGTTTAAAGGCAAAATATAGCCACTAGAGCCTTACTGGACTGAGAAATGCTGGTAGTGACATTGTTAGACATTTCCCATTGAAGTCAAAGTCAGGTGGTAGTCAGGGTTGAACATTGGGTGCTTTTCAGCTGGTGGTAAATTGTCTTCAGAAAATAAAAATACTATTTGCCCCTGGTGACAAAATAGGATGAATGCAAAGTTCTGCAAATTTTTTATATGGATTTTAGGAATGATTATACAAATTGTCATTAATAGTCTATTTACCTTACTACATAGTAGTGCTGTCAAATTTTAAATAAATTAAATGAATCCATAATTAGTTTACATTTTGTAATATGCAGAAAATTGATCTATATATGTCAATACGTTTTATTCACAATTGCTTCACAATTACTTTTTTCCCTTGAAACAGCAAACCCAATTTTTTAATAGCTCCATGATCCACAATCCAGCTCCATGATCATCATATTGTGAACATATTCATAAATGAAATGTAAGGAAGTGATAATTCCACAGGAAAGCTGGTCATTCATGGACAGAACTGTTTGGAAAGGTCACCAAATTAGCAGATCTTTGCCCGATTTTGACACCCACTTGGTGGATGAAAACGGGATGATCCTATCATTTGGCCCTCAGGTCAATGATGGAATCATCTATGTATTCTATGGAGACCAGGATGAGAGCATTGCATCAATGTGCTAGTGGAGTCCTCCATCAGCTTTATTTTTAAACCTATAACAAAAATAAGGAGTATGCCCATCACAGTGAACTTTGTGCAGAGATGATAATTTGGTATCTTGTTAATTCCACCACACTTACAGTATTTATAACTAAGCAATGATTTTACAGTTTGCTTATGTCTTATTTAAATTGAATTTAAAGCACATTTTGCTTTTATTATGCATATACCAAAATAAGTAACAAGTTTTCCAGTTGCTGTTTGAGGAATGGCCTCAGTCAGACGTTGTTTCCAAGTCCTTTATTTCTTTTGTATAGCAATTTTTAGTAAAAGGCTTAACAATCCATGCGATCAATATTTACTGTTTTAAAAAAAACTTAATTTTTATTTGTTTCCACGAGTTATCCATGCCCACTTCTCTTTGAGAGTACTGATTGAGTGCACATACATCTTTCCATTTCACAATCACACGTAGTATCCTAGATCGCTGCCAGAGCCTGTGGTAAGAGGAAAAATAAGAAAAAGAAAAGGGGTGTTGCAAGGAAGAGGAGAAGAAAAAAGGAAGTATAGTTGAGTTAGATCAAATGAATTCATGATAATAAGTATAAAATAATTAAACTATGTAAAAATTTCACTTTGATGCTATTAAGCAACAAGTTGCATTAGTTTGAGAAGTAGCATTGTCTTAATTCAGTTCTTGTTTGTTCATATTTGTCTTGCTTTTCCTTTAACATGTAGATCATTTTCTATTTATTGTTTTTAATAGCAGTAGATATTTTCTTACCATATGGTCAAAACATAATTACAACATTTCAGTATAAAAATAACAGGAATGAACTCTCTTATTTCAGTAGATAGAAATAAATGATCATTAATCAGTTAGGAATTGCCAGTAAGGTTACTTCCTCTTGTCTGGATGCAAGATCGTGTCCTTTCTATAATGACCAGACTATGCATATCAGTCAATCCCACAAAGAGCTAAATGTGGAAAATGGTATACTTGGAATAAACAAAGCTGTAAAAAAAAAGCCTGTCTCTTGTGACAAGGGGCTAGCTCAAAGCAATCTTGTTTCTAAACATAGTAGCTATTTTGCCCCCCCTTCCCTCAAGGCAATGAAGACAATTATTGCCAAAACAAATAAGCTAGTGTCTGCCTACCTGAGGCACTTACTAAACTCCTAACGTCTTTGCACTGCCCCTTGAAAAGCAATGTTTCAATGACACTGTAACACAGCAGCAGATGTATGTCAACTGATTTTGATGGATTTCTTTTTAAGTAAAGGATAGAAAAACCTGGTGTCTGCTCATGGCTCCAGCATTATAATTATTATTTGTTAAATATGTTTGGGAGCAATCAGCTCACTTAAAATTATCCCATAATTACAAACAAATAAATGACATGAAAAAGTGGCGTGTTTGAATTTTTTTTGCCCAACTCTTTTACTGAAATGAATCTTTATGCAACCCGGAAATGCGCAAATAGTATTTCAAGAAATTCAAATTCAAATGTATTTTTTTATATTTCGTTATCTTTTGTAGGAACTCCTAGCCATTGTGTAGGTTATCTTGACAATAACTTGACAATAATTACAGCTTATGTTTTGGGATGTACAAAACAAGAGTTATCAAATCTTTCTGTGGGGCAGGAATAATATAGAAATTTCAATCTGAAAGGATAGCAAGGAAATGTGTGAATGTTACTTCTTATCAAACTTAAATTATAATCGTGTTATGTAGATAGAATGAAAGAAAATTGCAAACAAAGCAAGGAATAATGTAATACAAGTGCAACTAGAAATTTTGAATAATAATTTTTATCTTTTTTGGAAGAACAAACAGGTGAAGGGGCTAATTTTCGACTTGGAACTGCAGTTATGGTTTCATTAAAATAGACAAAATGGTTGTGAAAATTGACACATTTATGAGAGCTACTTGTGTCCAAGGCTAGTACTTGCATTATCAAATAGTGATGGGCGACTTTGTCCCGAAAAATTCACAAAACAGCGCAGGCGTCTCGGGAAACTCTGGAATTCGCTGCAAATTCTTGCCAAATGAATTTGCCCATCACTCTTATCAAGTAGTTGCACTCAGTGCCGCTGCATCTGTCCCATCTCATATAATTCTGTAAATATTTATTATGTGATTTGTCTCCCCCCATGTATACTTTTTTATATATTGTACTTTTATGCACTGTACAGTGCTGCGGCTCCTTAACAGCGCTTTACAAATAAAGTTATGCAATACAATACAATGCAAAATCAGCAGTTGCACATAAGTGAAAAACTATAATGAAAAAGTTTCAATTTTAATTTTACTGCTTTAGGATAATATCTAATTAATGATTGTGTTTTAACACAAATCCATTCCCATTCTGGTGTACATAAGGGTGAAAAAGTGGTGGTCTATTGGACCTGATTAACTTAAAAATTAAGCTGGAATTTGATGCAAAGATATAGCTGTATGCAATGAACCATCTGTGGTGATTGTGACATGGCGATTGGCGATTCCTTTACCAGAATCCCAGACTGAGCAGCCATGGATACTGGCCGATGGCAGCATGTCTAAACAGAAAGTTTTTCATTCTATACCTAGTCCACACCATTGGGTCAGGTAATGATAGGAAGTGCTTCAGTATTGGATAACACTAGAAAGAGGTAACTGGAGAGACAATGTTCTGCAAGCATTTATCATATTTAAGGGCTTTTATCCATACTAAGGCTAACATATTCAGCTTAGAGGGGGGGGGGCAGGGGACAAACACTCTAAAAAAGGATGTTTTCAATGGCTTCTGTAGAAAATGCAGCTATGCATTGTTTAACCAGAACGAGACACTGCACAGCAAAAGTTTACTGCTGATATACAAAATGCTCCTTCATTTTTATGGCACAGTCTCCTCCTATAAATATTTTGATCATGCTATGACTAGGTAGTTCATTTACAAAAGCAATAAAAAAATGCAATAAAATCTAAAAATTAAAGCAAAGGGAAAGACAGCATTTTATAAAATCTTGGAAATTATGAAACAAAAATATAAATCTAATCATTTAAGGCTAGTTCAAATCTGAAACCATTTATTAAAATATAGTCTGAGCCAATTTAAAAAGCACCAGAAAAGAAGGGTTTAGCAGTGGAGTCACAGATAAACCCTTAACATAATATAAAGTTGTTAGATATACGAAACAATTTGTACTAGCAAAGACGTTATAAAGTTATGAAGGAAGCAAGTTTTACGCTCTTGGAATAAGAGGAACTTAGTCGCACCATGAGGGATTTTTCATATTTATTTTAAATTTATACCCAATAACATTCTTTCAGGGAAAAAGCCAGAAGTGATTAAATTGTGTAAAGATAACTTTTACTTGAGTTTATAGGAAAGCTGATGCCATGCAAGAACTGTTTGCATTAGATCTTTTATGTACCCATTAATAAAAATCTGTTTGGATTTTTGTAGAGTCTTAGATTAATAGCTCTGCAGCTATCTATTCAGTTTATAGTTATTGCTGAGCAAAACTATTCAGATAGTAGTTTGGGTAAATAGAATAACTCACTTGTAAATGCTACTAAATTAAAGGCTCAGTAATACCACAAAATCTAAAGGTTTAATATATGTGTACACATGCTGTATATTGTCATTCTGCACTTGAAATTTGCTTCAAGTTCTATTACAATGTATATACAAATAAATATACCATTATATAGCCATAGGGGCTGCCATACAATGTACAGAAGGTTGCTTAGTGGTTAGCAATTTTATCTTGCCCTGATCCTTTTCTGGTTTGATTCCCACAATGTCATTCTTGGGCCCTCATGAAACCTATAGGATGAAAACCTTTGTTATGCAAAATATAGTTATTAATGCCAACAAATATTTTATTTGTAGATGCTGAACAGGTATAATTTTGAAAATTTAAAAATATTTTCTGGTGTTACTGGTTCTTAGGGGAATGTAAGTTTTGATCACCACAACTTGTAACAATAATCCAAATACTATTACTTGCCATGCTGGTGAATGATAGATAGCCCTACAGATAGAAAGATAACAATGGGGGGCCAAGCAAGCAACAGCTATTCCTAGTCAAATCAATGGGAAGCGCCTGGGAGTAGTGTCTTGTTTGCAACCACAAGTTTTTGTGAATAAAAAATATATGTTCAGTAAGTGCACATTTTTCCTGTACTGCATATACTGTGGACTGGCACAGACTAAAGAGAAAAAAAAAGAAACAAAAACAATCCAACAAAAAACCTTGAATGAAGCCATTTCTTGGGATAAAGTGTAACACTTGCTCATCATATTTCTATGTATAAATTAAACAGTGTCTTCTATATGTATAGAATATTCATCACAATATTGCTCTATATGCTTGACTCAACTTTATTATAAACTTATAGACGAGTCATTTTTGGCAATATCAAAATTATACATTAATTCTGCCTTTGATTGTTTTTATCAGTACAGTACAATTGTTATACATTTGTATCTTTGACCTTGAAATTATTAAAAAACAAATATAAAATAGGACATACAATAAAAACCTGTCTTTTCTAAGCACAATAGTAGAAAACTAGTGGAACAAAACACAAAATTAAGTAAGGGTTGTATCATTGAATTATGAAGGAAATTGGGGAGATTAGATGAACCAGCTGGTCCTTATCAGCAGTCAGCTTGTATTTATGCATCTAAGTATCTATTATCTTTTGGAGCCCTCTGGCTTTATATGCACTCTGAGCTACAGGATTAGATCTTCATAAAAATCAGTCTGATGGGCTAAATGGATGCCTCACTTCTTTATATTTTGTGTGGTGCCTAATATGATGCAGTCATATCAACTTCTTGATGCTTTTATCTTGACTTGAGCCTCAATGGATATTAAATATAAACATATTGTAACAAATAGTGAGTGCTGTATGTAATGTGCATCCATCAGCATCCTGATGTGTTATGTTGGCATATTCAAATAACAAATGGCAATATTAGTCTGGTTAAAAATGAAACTTTTTTATAAAACAATTTGGATCACCCTAGGCTTATTATACTTATTTAATGTATATCATTTTATTTGCTAGTTATAAAATATAGCTTTTGGCACCATTTTTTTTAAAGGGTGAAGTAGCAGGTGTTAGTCCATCCTACAAAATCCCTACTGCAACATTTCATCCATGCAGCTGCAAGGGTAGTGGCTTCAGGGTTCAATGGAGATACACATAAATGTATTTTTCTATGGGGTTTTTACAGAGTAATTTTTGTGAAAATTGCATGGAAATCTTTTTTTTACAGTTTGCCGTTTTTTACAAGAAAAGTTCAGAAAATTATTTTAGATTTAAAATAAAGTTTAAATAAGTTTAAAAATAGAGTAGGATTGTTTTTGTTGTTAACGGGTACATTCCATTCATTCTCCTCAACCTGGACACAATCGACAAGGGCATGCCACTCTAAATATAAAATTAATGTTATGACTCCAGGTCAGATAGTTGCCTATTCAATCTATCATCACAATTATATCTCTACAAGGACATTCTAAGAAACTACACAAGAGTAACAATTCATTTTCATAAACGAGATGTTGATATAGAATACCATTCAAAGACACAGAGTAAAATTCTGGTAAACAAATATGTTAAAACTTGAGCCTCCGGGATCCAGCAGTCGAGTACTAGAATTATGCTCCTAAATGCACAGAGCGCATGAGGCTGTGATCACAAAATACATTTAGACATTTACAGCTACTAAAAAATGCCTTACCCTTTAAACAAAACATATATATATATATATAGATATTATATATCAATCTCAATATATATATATTATATATCAATCTCGTATAAAAATACGGATTGCCATGGTTCCAACCTTTTCTCTCTCATTTGCTTTTACAGGTATGGGACATGTTATACAGAATGCTTGGGACCTGGGGTTTTCTGGATAACAGATCTCTCCGTAATTTGGATCTTAATACCTTAGGTCTACTAGAAAATCATGTAAACTATGACAAACAAGGGAATTTATTTTTAAACCATAAAGTGGGGGTGCAATGAGGCTGTGACCACACAATTCATATTGACAAATACAAGAGGTCCTCTGCACTCAACCCATGATCAATACATTAAGGACATTGAAATATTGTGTGCCTTAAGCTACTAAAAATGCCTTACCCTTTAAACAAAATAGGGATTGTTTGTCCATATATTTCAATATATACAAGCTGGCAAACTATGTCAAAGTCATCCCTGGTCTGGTCAGTCCTATACTCAACTTTCATCTGATTTCTGTTGCTTCATCATACATTTTACACTGGGACTAAGTTCAACCTGCACATTACTTACAAGGTTAAAGCTCCCAAAAATGGTTGCCCTTTTATTGGCAACCACTTGGATCACCCGACTATAGCTGGAAAAGGTGGAATCCACAACATGGAGCTGGCCACTGCTCCTGAATAAACTATAACAAACAAGGGAAAGTAGTGCTCACCAATAATTTTTAAACCATTAAGAGGGGTGCAATGAGGTTGTGACCACAAAATTGTTATAGATAAATACATCACACATTAAGCATTAAACAAATATATTAACCATTAAATAAACCCAATAGGCTGGTTTAGCTTCCAATAATGATGAATTATATCTTAGTTGGGATCAAGTACAAGGACTGCTTTTTTATTAAAGAGAAAAAGGAAATCACTTTTAAAAATGTCAATTATTTGTATAAAACGGAGTCTGGGAGATGGCCTTTCTGTAATTCAGATCTTTCTGGAAACAGGTTTCCTAATAACAGATCTCATACCTGTACTAAATGGTTTGTATTCCAGCCAACAGGGCAGTGACACAAGATATCCAAAGTCTCTCTCAATGAATACTGCCAAAAATGGTCAGTTTTAGTGAAGTTATGCTCTAATATTAAATATTAGATAAGTAGATGTATAGTCATGTAATAATGCATACGACTAAGCAGTGCAACAAATTATAATTCTATATGGCAGTATATATGAGAATTTAATTCTATATGGCAGTTGTAGGCCATTTTCATTCAATATTCAAATTTGGAGTAAAGAAATGTGTCCATAAGACCACTTGGCACATTGCGAATCTGCTATCTTTGAATGGTATTAAATCATTCATGGGGCATTGTGCCAAAAAAACTCTTCATTTCCTTTAAGTGACTTCTTTCTGCCCTAAGTTGAAGTTTAATAGAAAAGAAAGGACATGATGTAGTTTTAATGACAGGAAACCTATGGCTTCCAAATGAATAAATTCCATCACTGGCTGCCACAATGTGTGCTAATTATTTCCTTTGATAAATTAAAAGCTATAAAATCCCAAACATATACATGCGGTTTACAGTTATAGTCTGCTGACTTCCATTAAATAAAGTTTCACATAAAACTCAATATCTTAATAAACATTACATACACATACATACTAAAAATGTCTTTATTATACATATCTACACATCATTAAACTCAGTCAGTTTATAATGAATTGAATTGTTGTCACTGTTTGATTAACCTAACAATTTAATAACAAAAAAACCACAAATCTAATATCAAAGTAAAAAACATTTAGTATGTAATATGAAATTCATCCAGTTGCGCATATGTTTTCATAATATAAGGATCAGATGACTCAACCAATTGGAAACATGAAGCCAAGCAACTACCGTAAGGGATAAATGTCACATTGTATTGTTTGCTTCATACAAAAATGAGCCCAATATTTTGTACAATAATTATAACAGGAAATATACTATTTTTTTTTCTGTATAAAGAAAATTTCAGCCATAAACATATTTGGGTAGATTTAATAATCTAGTATTACAGATTACTAAACTGTGTTTCATAAATAAATAGATAGATTAATAGATAGATATAGATAAATAGGTGAATAGATAGAAAAATAAATAGATATAGATACATAGATGAATAGATAGAGAGATAAATAGATAGATCTGATTGGATGACCCTTTGTGGGACTATGTCTACCAGCATGTCAGAACCTGGACACATTATAATTATGTTGGCAGTGTATGCCTACTGTAATCAAATTACCATTGTTTATAGGCAATCAGCATTGAAGTCACATTTTTCCCATGTGGAAAAAAATATGAACCGTTCAAAAGGCGATTGTGGCTGGTGAACTAAAATGTACCAGGTGCATGTGAGCTTTAACACAAATTGGATGCAGTTACTCCAAAAATCTTTAGTACCGGGATGTAAAGATATGCAAGCCACTTATACCCTTAAAGGAGAAGTAAACCATAAAATGAATATGATTTAAAATGCCATATTTTATATACTGATTGTATATTGTACCAGCCTAAAGTTTCAGCTTGTCAATAGCAGCAATGATCCAGGACTTCAAACTTGTCACAGGGGGTCACCATCTTGGAAAGTGTCTGTGGCACTCACATGCTCAGTGGGCTCTGAGCAGCTGTTGAAAGCTAAGCTTAAGGGCCATTACAAATTATTATTTATATTCTATGTGCACTGTATATGTTTGAGTCAGTCCCTAACCTCAGTAAGTGACAGCAGCACAGAGCATGTGCAGTGAATCAGCAAAAAGGAAAGGTGGGAGCTACAACATCTACATCTTTGGAGACACAGATCTTTATTGATAAAGTGTTGCGGTTGTCTTGGGCTGGTACAAAAGTCCAAAACAAATGTACAACATTTTTCTAGCTACTTCTTTATTTCAGCTTTAGTTCTCATTAAATAGGACTGCACTAGACAAATCAATAATGGAAAAGGGCCTTTGAGTCCTTGTAGAATAAACTTAGCTGTAGCAAGCAATGCCAGTCAGCAGCTTCACAGGTAAACAAGGCCTTGAGCTGTATTAAAAAGGGCATAGATTCAGGAGGGTGAAGACCCCATCTAGAATATGCTGTACAGTTTTGGTCTCCAGCACTCAAACTGGACACTATTAAATTGGTACAGAGAAGGACAATTTGGTAAACTTGGTAAAAGGTATGGAAAATCTCAGCTATGAGGAAAGACTGGTCAAGTTGGAGTGGTTCACACTGGAGAAAAGGTGCTTAAGGGGTGATACGATAACTATGTATAACTATATAAGGGGATCATATAATAATCTCTCTAATGCTTTATTTACCAGCCCGTCTTTCCAGCTAAGACAAGGTCACCCATTCCAATTAGGTGAAAGGAGATTCTGTCAAAACGTTTTACAATGAGATCTGTGAATATGTGGAATATGGAATTCTCTCCCAGAATCAGTTGTACAGGCTGATACATTAGACAGCTTTAAGAAAGGGTTGGATGGCTTTTTAGCAAATGAGGGAATACATGGTTATGATAGATAGAACATAGTACAAGTTGATCCAGGGACTGGTAGCATGTATGCTTTATAAATCAGTATTGGGAAAGCACTTCCTTCAACATGGCAGTAGCTCTAGGGCTCCCCTGTGTCAATATTGCATGTGAGCCATCTGAACAGACAGATGGGACCCTTGAGCTTTAAGTGGCAAATCACAACTTGTCCTCTAGCAGCCTGATGGAGAAGTGTGTATTTGGCAAGTACCAGCAGTAAACAAACTGTCTGCATGTATAATAGTGACTGTAATATTTGGCGGAGAAGAAATAATCATGCAGCACTATTTTTCATTGTTGATTCTGTGCTTTCTACTTAGTGACAACAGTTTGGAGAAATCCCTCCAAAAATGTTTCAATATTTAGTGGAAAACCTTCCCAAAAGAGAAGAGACTGTTCTAGGAAAAAGTGCTACTCAATATGTTGGCACTATAGAAATACGTTAATAATAATAGGAGAAAATGGAGGACCAAATTCATTTAATACCTGGTTTTGGAATAAAATATTGAA
The DNA here is from genome assembly GCA_024363595.1 of Xenopus borealis. Classification (NCBI taxonomy): domain Eukaryota; kingdom Metazoa; phylum Chordata; class Amphibia; order Anura; family Pipidae; genus Xenopus; species Xenopus borealis. The sequence continues at coordinate 48,880,040 of CM044431.1, read as the reverse complement.
CAGTCATACATGTAGAATCCATATCATTGATATGCATGTGTCCTGTAAACAGTGTTCCTAGAACTCTAGGAGTGTCATTATGATGTATATGGTCATTCTCAACTTTTTGTTTTTTAAAATAGGAGAATTAAGATGGAACACAGATGTTAAGCTGGATATGTGTGTTATTTTAACAACATAGAAATATTGGTGTTTTTGTCTTGCAATGGCAGGTGTTATGCAGCTACAGAACAAACTGTCATTACAGGTGAAGAAAAAAATAGAAAATCCCATAAAATGTTGTATATTTTAAGCTTGATGTGAGAAGCTGTCTGCAGAGCCAATTTAGGATTTTTTTGTCATATTGTTCTATAAATGAGGTGAAAGTAAGTTTATATTACACTATAGTACAATGCCTTTTCAGTGCAGGAAACATTTTGATTTATTGGTGAACATTTTTTAGCTAAATAGACACATCCATGGTGAACCACAGTTCAGCAAAAACAGCTGTTGAACATTCTGAGCTGCCAACATTTTACTGCAGTAAAATAAACTCAGAAAACAGAGCATTGTGGTCACTGCAGGATTACTTCCACTGCATATGCTAAACAGCATGCACCTGAAGGGATATAAATGATTCATTTGTGAGGCTTTAGTGCCATTACAAAATATTATACTTTATGTGTGAGTAGCAGAGGAAAAAAATACATAATTTCTGGTAATAAGTGGGGCAAGTGTACAAAGGAAAAATAAAGCAACAGACACTTTTATTGTGCTAGATACCCGCGTTCACTTTAAAGTACAAGGAAAGTCTAAAACAGAATAAGGCTAGAAATGCTGTATTTTGTATACTAAACATAAACATGAACTTACTGTATCACAAGCCTAATCAAACAAATGATTTATGCTTTCAAAGTTGGCCACAGGGGGCTGTCATCTTGTAACTTTGTTAAACATCTTTGCAAGACCAAGACTGCGTACATGCTCAGTGTGATCTGGGCTGCTTAAGGATCGTCATAAATTTTCAAAACAGCACAAATCAAATAATATCTGCCAGAAGATGATACAGCAAGACTGATTAATAATCAGAATATACAGCTGCATTGGGTCTGGGTGTTGTCATGTAATCTAATATGGATTTTATAGTTTTTGTATTGTTTAATACAAACTTTCTCCAACTCTGCAGAACCAGTGGCTGCATAAAAATAATCCTCCAAATAGAATCCTAGTTTATCTGCTTAAATCTGGCTCCATGATCTTTGTCCCTACAGTTGGAGTTGTAAACATTAAAGGGGATAAAAAGGCAAAAATAAAATCCAATACAAATCTCTACTCAGTCGCCGACTGCAAGCTGCTGGAGATCTACATGGCTGAGAAGTAAGGCGGGGGCTCCCCCTGCTGTTCACAAGTACACAAGGGAAAATTTTGAAAAAACATTAGGAGGGGTGCAAAGAGGTTATGACCACAAAATTCACATAGACAGATACAAGAGATCCTCTGCACTCAACCCATTATCAGTATGTTATGGACATTGAAACATTTTATGCCTTTAGCTACTAAAAATGCCTTCAGCTTTAAACAAAACAGGGATTGTGTTCTGAGTGTTTCTAATTGAGACAAACAGCTTTTTCTTTTCTCTGTTTGTGGTAAACTGGTAGATACATGTAGTGCATTTATTTTCTTTTTGTATTTTTGCCTGAGAGTTTCTCAGAGGGGTTGTTTTACTGCTGGTAGCAAAGAGAGTTAATCAGGTAAATTCTGTTCAGGCTTTGTGTTCTGTGTTTTGAGAGCTTTATCTCTGTGACTTCATAAGAAAGTGTGGGAGCTGCTAAGTGTTGCATATGATCTAAGTGTTGCATGTGAATTAAGTGTTATGCAGCATTAAAAACCTTAAGGCGTTTAAAACCAAAATGGCGTTTGTGAGGAATTGAACTTGGGAGACTGTACCCAGTGTAAATATGAGTGAAAGTGGGTTTACTGATATCACTCAGTGTGTGTCTTGTCACATGTATGCAGTGTTGGAGCAATAGTTCCATGCAGTATTTACATGTGAAAGATATTGGTGGGTTTTCATCTAGGAATCTGAACTGCAGACTCTAAGGGGGGAACTTGCAGCACTGAGGGCAGCGGCAAATGTGGGGGAGGAAAGGAGGCTTGCAGAGCAACCACTGGCAGGGGCTAGTGGAGTGGGGGGGAGGAGAGGGGACAGTGCAGGCTAATGAGGGAGGAAGGTTTGTTATAGTCAGGAGGGGAAGTTGGGGACAGAAGGGTAGGGGGGTATGTGGTGGAACAAGTGGACAGATTATTGGGTGGGGCTGGGGAAGACCAAGCAGTTTTGGTACACATAGGTACCAATGAAAAATCTCTTCGAGATATTACCTGTGCCACAAGCAACATTAAGAAGACAGCTGGAGCTTAGGGAGCTTAATGCGTGGCTGAGAAATTGGTGTAGGGAGGAGGGTTTTGGGATTTTGGAGAACTGGGCTGATTTGGGTTGCACCTTAATGTTGAGGGTGCAGCTGTTTTGGGAGAGAAGATGGCTAGATGGTTCGAGAAGATTTTAAACTAGGCATGGGGGGAGGGTTCAATAAAAGATTCAGTCGAAGACAGGTTAGATGACATAGTGGGCAAAGGAAGGGAAAATGGGGGAGGATATTTTGTTGTGGGTACTGTTAAGGATAGGAAGGACCACATGGTATTTCTTAAATATGGTACCAGTATTAAATGTATGCTTGCAAATGAAAGGAGTCTAACTGGTAAAATGGGAGAGCTGAAGGTGCTGGTGCTGGAGAGAAAATATGATCTGATTTAAATGGATTTAAAAGCTTATATAAAGGAGGAAGTGATGTTAGAAAATGAGGGGGCAGAAGTCTTATGGGTGGATTTCTTCACCAATTGTAAAGAGTCCAGAAAATTAATTGTAGGGGTATGCTATAGACCCCATAATGTAAGTGAGGAGGAGGAGGCTAAGCTCCTGATGCAAATAGAAAAGGCTGCTGGTTTGGGTAAAGTAGTAATGATTGGGGAATTTTAATTACCCAGATATTGACTGGAGCAACAGTACTGCCAGATCAATTAATAGAAACAAGTTTATAAACACAGGTTGCCGAGGAGCCTACCATAAAAAAAATTATTCTGGATCTAGTGACCTCAAATGACCCAGAACCTATAGCAAATGTGCAAGTCATTGAACCCTTGGGTAATAGTGACCATAATGTTATATCATTTAATGTCTGATGCAAAAAACAAATATATACTGGAGCAACATAAACCATGAATTTTGGAAAAGCTAATTTTAGTGCCTTGAGGGCTTTTTATTGATTGGAGCTTTAAGTTTACAACTAAAAACATAGAACAAAAATGGTTGTCATTTAAAATTATAGTAAATCATTACTGTTCTCAATTTATTCCCTTAAGAAGTAAATGTAGACTCTCTAAGAATTATCCTATGTGGCTTAATACAGGAGTAAAGAAGTTAATAGGAAAGAAGAGAAAGGCATTTAAAAACTACAAGTCTGCTGGGACAGAAGCTGCATTAAATTAATATAAACACTATAATAAATGTTGTAAATCAGCAATCTGGAAGACAAAGAAAGGAAATTAAGAGTTAACTGCAGTGGAGGTGAAAACTAACCCTAAAAAGTTTAAATATATTAATAGTAAAAAGAAGCAGGTTGAGAGTGTTGCTCCATTAAATAATGGTACCAGTATGGTTGTAACAGATACAAAAATGGCAAATGTGCTAAATCAGTTCTTTTCTTCAGTTTATACAATAGAGGAGTCTAAGTTCCCAGGCTCACTTCATAGCTGCACTGATGGCTCCGCTCAAATGAGTCAGTGGCTGACTCAGGATATGATTCAAAAAGCTTTAATAAAAACTAATGTAAACAAGGCTCCAGGGCCTGATGGCATACAACCCCAGGTTCTAAGAGCGCTTAGTTCAGTTTTAGACAAGCCCCTATTTCAGATTTTCTCAGATTCACTTTCATCTGGTATGGTGCCTATGGATTGTGGAAAAGCTGATGTCATTACAATTTTTAAAAAGGGATTACGATCTCATCCGGTCAATTATATGCCAGTAAGTTTGACATCTGTGGTCGGCAAATTATTTGAAGGCTTGTTAACGGATCACATTGAAAAGTTTGTCCTAATGAATGGCATTATGAACAGCAATCAGCATGGCTTTATGAAGGATAGGTCATGTCAGACAAATTTGATTGCTTTTTATGATGAGGTAAGTAAGATGCTGGACAGTGGGGGGGCAGTAGATGTGATCTAGTTGGATTTAGCCAAAGCTTTTGATACTGTGCCCCACAAACGACTGCTTTCTAATCTAAGGTCTGTTGGGCTTAATGAAGTCATTTGCACATGGATAGGAAACTGGCTACATGATTGGGAAAATTCACCGGTGTGTCGTTTTGGATGCGTGCGTCCGTTGTTGGATGCACGCGTCCATTTGTGGATGCTGGTGCCCATTGCTGGAGTTATTAAAATGGACGCCTGCAGCAAATTCCCGTGATTCGCGAAGCGCCAGCAAAATTTTGCCTGTTGTTTTGGACACGTGCGTCCATTTTTGGACGCCCATTGCTGGCGTCGTAAAAACAGACGCCGGCGTCCAAAACGAAACGCAGCATTTCTCGAAATTTTTTCTGCCGATCCGCCCATCACTAGTTGTTAATGCTACATTCTCTACTTGGAGTAAAGTTCTTAATGGGGTCCCTCAGGGCTAGGTATTGGGTCCACTTTAACTTGTTCATTAATGACTTAGAAGTGGGTATTGTAAGTAATGTATCAGTGTTTGCAGATGACACAAAACTATACAGCCCAATTAATTCCATCCAGGATGTGGCATCCTTGCAACAGGATCTTAACAAACTGGCAATCTGGGCATGTAAGGGCAACTGAGATTCAATGTTGATAAATGTAAAGTCATGCACCTGGGATGTAAAAATACCCAAGCCACTAATACCCTTTGCACTAGGCATATCCATTTTAGAACATTGGAGTCCTTGTAGATGAGCAATGCCAGTCAGCAGCTTCAAGGTCTTGATTTGTATTAAAAAGGATATAGAGTCACGGGAGGAGGGGGTCATTCTTCCACTTTATAGAGCACTTGTAAGGTCACATCTAGAATATGCCCTACAGTTTTGGTCTCCATCACTCAAACAGGACATTATTGTATTAGACAGGGTATAGAGAAGGACAACTAAGCTGTTAAAAGGTATGGAAAATCTTACCTATGAGGAAAGACTGGCCGAATTAGGGATGTTCACTCCAGAGAATAGGCATTTAAGGGGAGTTATGATAACTATGTATAAATATGTAACGCTAATCTGGGCTATCCAGACCACAGATATTTAAGTGTCCAACTAATGGTAACAAGCATGGGTTACATTGGACTCACACACCAGGATCAGGGCCTCGCTAAGTTAAAGCTTTCCCTTAAGGGTGTAGTGCAACTACAACACACAGGCTACTGTAGCAAAAATAGATTAATTTGACGCCAGGAGGTTGTTATGATGAAATCACAGATGGATTTATTAGTCAGAGATAGGGATGGCGCGAACCGCGGAAAAAATTTTCGTGAACATGTTCGCGAACTTGCGAAAAAACGCGAACTGTTCGCGAATATTCGCGAACCCCATGAACTTCAATGGGAAGGCGAACTTTAAAAGCTAAAAAAGACATTTCTGGCCAGAAAAATG
>CM044431.1:48861006-48872805 GCA_024363595.1 Xenopus borealis | reverse complement strand
TCGCGCAACGTTCGCGAATATTCTGCGAGCGCGAACGGCGGATGTTCGCGCGAACAAGTTAGCGCGCGAACAGTTCGCGCCATCCCTAGTCAGAGACAATAACCACAGATTTATCCACACAGGAGGTTGGTATAACAAGTCCCACATGAGAGTAGATGGATAAGCATGATATAGCAATGTAGAGACTGTCACAGGGCCGGACTGGGAGGAAAAAGCAGCTCTGGCAAAAGTATCAAAGCAGCCCATGTATTCACATGCATGGTATATATTTCCAACCTCAAGGTTAACCAGAACTAGTGTTTATTAATAGATATTTTTAGAGTCCATTACCATATAATCCCCAGCAATATTATACACCCTATGTGCTGGAACTGGTCCTTGAAACAAATATCTCACCCTAGTTTCTATTACAACTATTCTATCTGATGGATTAGTGGCCGTATACTTACATTATATTCTAAATTTTCCTTTGTGTGTCCCCAGCTAGACCATGTATCCTGGCAGATAACAGGACTTTGTGTGTCACAGGGCCAAAGTGTGGCATACTTGAAGAGACTAGGCCTATCAGAAGCATAAGGGATTGGGTATACAGCAAGCAACTCTAATATTAACTGAAGTTGGTCAGAATTCCTGGTTCCACCCATATGCCAGTACTGTCATGTGCACTAACAAATGCAGGCATTGGCTTAGCATTTACATATTAAAGAGAAACCTAATTTGCATGTTTAGGTGAGCAGCCCATTTACATTTTAAAGGCATTTGTCCAAACCCACAGATTGCCAGTCCGGGCCTGGACTGTCACTCCCATAAGGCACAGTAGTCAAGTGTACATCAATTTCCTCAGGCAATACACCTTTAAGTGGTCCAGATCCCTTCCAGTGGAGTGGTTAGATAGAAGTTAGATAGAAGTCTAGCCTAACAGCCTACCCGCTGGGGTCCCTTCACTAAAGGCATACAGGGAAGCCTTGGGGGAAGCTACTCCCTGCTACATGATCTTTGATGGAGCACACAGCTGCTCTTGCTATATAAGATGTCTATCTTACTCTCCTAGAGAGTCTATTAAATAAACTACCCTGTACTTCCTAACCTCTTTCACATGGTTTCCTGGTCCCTAACTTATTCTCCAAAGGTACAGGTTCCTTTGGGGCAAAGGCTTTACTGGAGCCTTGGAAACATCTAGCTGCAAGGACACCAGGAGCCAAAGAGGAAGAGGCCACTTCTTTCCACACACTATATTGAAGTGTGGCCATAGGGGCAGATTAAACCCTATGGGTCCCTATAAATATATAAGGGGATAATATAATAATCTCTCTAATGCTTTATTTACCAGTCTTTAAAGCTGACACAAGGTCACCCATTCCAATTAGAAGAAAAGAGGTTACACCTAAATATTCAGAAGGGGCTTTTTACAGTGAGAGTTGTGAAGATGTGGAATTCTCTCCCTGAATCAGTTATACAGACTGATACATTAGATTTAGCTTTAAGAAGGGGTTTGGTGGCTTTTTAGCAAGAGGAAATACAGGGTTATGGAAGATAGCTCATAGTACAAGTTGATCCAGGGACTAGTCCAATTGCCATTTTGGATTCAGGAAGGAATTTTTTCCCCCTCTGAGGCAAATTGGAGAGGCTTCACATGGGGTTTATTGCCTTCCTCTAGACCAACTAGCAGTTAGGCAGGTTAAAAAAAGTTAATAGGTTGAACTTGACGTGCTAACTAGTGATGGGCGAATTTATTCAGCTGGGGAAAATCTTTGCCGAAGGTGTATAAATTTGTGAAACTCCAGGAAAATTTCACCTGGCGAACATTCGCAGGCATCTAATTTTGGAAGCAGGCGTCCGTTTATTGGACGCCAGCGTCCATTTTTGGAACACCGGCAATGTGCGCCGGCTATTTTGTTTCCATGGTCTGCACTGGAATTAGGCCAAAAAATCGGATTTTTCAGGGTTCTAGGGTAAAAATCTGAAAAAAACATGTGATTTAGGAAAAAACTCTGAAAAAAACGCAGATTCTGGTTTTAGTTAAATTTTCAGGTTTTTACCCAAACTGATTAAATCAAACTTTTTAAATAATAAAGGTAAAATTGTGAATCCCTTATTTCAAGAGGTATGCTTTACATGTAGAGTGTCTCAGTTATCCATGAAAGTGTGTTAATGTTTCTGGAAACACATTTCTTTAGTGCAAGCAGAAAACCAGAAAAAAGACACACCCAGAAAGAACAAAGTCATTGTCCAAACTTGAATTAGACAGGACAGCATAGCAGATGAGATGGAAAAAAGACGTCTGCCAACTGCACCCTTTTGCAGTTGAGAAACCTGGCTAACTTTTTGAACAGCAGTGTTAGTAAGAGAGTAGGACCAGTGTGTAGCGATAGCAAAATATTGGAAGCAGCCAGACCAGGAGAGGGCCTGGTCAAAAAGGAAGTTCTGTACAGTGAAAGCTGTGATGCCTGTACAATGAAAAAGAAAAGGTTGTAAAGGTCAAATATTATATTCCAGTGTTTTACATAACCTTAGTAGCCCTGGGGAAATGTCTGAACATTTTTCAAAGGAGGAGACACAGTTATTCTGTGTCCAAGTGGCTCCTTCACCTTGAAGATAATATTTCAATGCTATGAAAACATAATTGAACGGAACACACACAGACAATTGCATTTACAAAAATACACAAAGCACAGTATTTACAAGCCTTTTACTATACACTGCCTTAAAACCCGAAAAATTTGAGATTTTAACTCTCACATTAGGGGCACAGAAATGCAAATCACTCCTTATTATCCCTGTCCTCTTGTAACACAGATACAACCTAATATATCCAAATGTGCAGTGAATGTAGAAGCATTTTACATCCTAACTTCACAAAAAAATGATAAAACTACAAAAAACATTTTGCAATGTAATATTGCTGATGGCATTTTTTATTACACTGCTATGATATGCTTCAAGACCTTGAAGTTAAATGTAATTTTTTCCAACAAATGACTTTTTAATTGAGAAATTTTATTATTGCACTGCACAGAGATGCAAACTACAAAATGCTTTTTTTTGTTTAAGGTAGAGATAATTTTATTTTTAATTAAAAAATTTCCGTTCAGGAAAAATTGCAATCAGAGAAAAAACAATTTGCTCAAATTGCTTCAGATTAATAAAACTGTGAAGTCAATTTTCAAGACAGTATAGAGAATGGTGTTTGTAATTGTAGGTTCCAAGTCTTGTCCGTATTGATCTCCACTATGTATTCTTTCCATACCTTCTTCTTGCTGGTGTATTTTCTGGTACATTGTCATCTGGGGCAAAATTAGCAGTTTTTCACCATGTCACCTTGTTTTTTCATCTTGTTCTATTCCCCGATATCAAGAAGGCAACATTGTGTGACAGTTAAAGGGGATGTAAAGGCAAAAAAAATGTTTTTTCTTTATTTTAATGAAAAAGACTATCTCCAATATACTTTAATTTAAAAATGTCTACTGTTTTTATAATAAACCTGACTGTATGCAGTGAAATTTACTTGCTCTGATAGGAAACTTGAGACGACCCCACTGCTCTACAGGGGAACGATCATACTTTCAAATGACAGAGGTGGCCCCTCACCTTACGTCCCAGAACTCAAGCAGCTCTGTTTGTTTCCCTGTAGAGCAGCCAGCGATTGTGTAGAGATTTGTATCCACAGACCTAGTGCAGTCTGTATATTCTGATTATTAATCAGTCTTGTTGTATTGGCTCTATGGCAAATGTTATTTGACTTATGCTGTTATGATCATATATGTAGTGATGGGCGAATCTACCCAGTTTCAGTTCGCCAAAAAATTTGCGAATTTCCAGCGAAATTCAAGAATTGGCGAAACGAGTTGTGGCACGCTTTTGACGCACTGCGTAGTTTACGTTGCATCTTTTTCGGCTCGTCGTGTTGTTTTTGTCATGTCGCATCGTTTTCGACGTGCACCGCGTCGTTTTCGTCGACACACGACTCGTTTTTTTCAGTGAATTTTTTTCGGCGAATTTTCTTTGCCAGCGGCGAATCGCGGGAATTCGCCCCGAATTCGCCCCTGGTGAATAAATTCGCCCATCACTACATATATGGGGATCCCTTAGCTTAACCTCCCAACTAAATCCTAGACCACACTGAGTATGTGCACAGTCTTAGTATTGCAAAGATATTAAACAAAGTGACAAGATGACAGCCCCATGCGCCAACTTTGAAAGCATAAATCATTTGTCTTATTAGACCTGTAGTGCAGCAAGTTCATGTTTTTAGTATACAAAATAAAGCATTTCTAACATTATTCTATTTTAGACTTTAGTTGCACTTTAAAAACAGCAGGAATTTTGCAAAAGCAAAAAGTCCAGCAAAAATGAGGAGGAAGCTCTTTGTGAATTCACTTCTGGAGACTGTCCTTATGTAGCACTGGATGGAAGCTCTTTGCTTTTTTCCTCTTAGTGTTTCCAGCTGTGGGCTGTAGCTTAGTAGAATATGAACCAGATTGTTTTCTTCTTGCTGTCTGTACTGAGTATCTTCATAGCTGAGGAACATTTTACGTTGCTGTGGCATTGTATACATGGTTCAAGAAAGTCTGTTGATCCAGTGGTTTCTGCCATAAGTATATTTTTATAGCTTAGTCTGTAATTTGTTTGATGGTATCCAGCAAACTAAGCCAAGTAGAAAAAAAATCAATGTCAGTTTAATGGTGGCAGTGAAACTGTATAAAACAGGGGTGGAAGTGTGCTAGATCCTGCTCAGGGGCAGTTGTTTGGTTTATTCAATAGCACATTGTGGAGACCAATTCTGAAGGCATTTAAAATACAGGTATGGGATATATTATCAGCAATGATTGGATCTGGGTTTTTCTCAGAATGAGGTTTTCCCAAAATTTGGAGCACAATGCCTTAAGTTAAAACCTCCAAATTGTTTTAAATAATAAACAAGCACGATTGTTTTACCATCAGTATGGATTTATGCTAGCTTAGCTATAATCAAGTACAAAGTACTGTCTCATTAGTACAGTGAAAAAGAGTAAAAGCATTAAAGGGATTCCGTCATGATTTTTATGATGTTTATGACTTTTCTATTTCTAAATTACACTGTTAACACACAATTACAAATAATGACAAATAATTCAATCACATAAAAATGTATTCCTGAACCAGCAAGAGTATTTTTTTAGTTGTAATATTGGTGTGTAGGCAGCCATCTCAATTCATTTTGCCTGGTCATGTGATTTCAGAAAGAGCCAGCACTTTAGAAGGGAACTGCTTTTTGGCAGGCTGTTGTTTTTCATTCTCAATGTAACTGAATAGTACGCAGTGGGACATGGGTTTTACTATTGATTGCTGTTCTTAGATCTACCAGTCAGCTGTTATCTTGTGTTAGGGAGCTGTTATCTGGTTACCTTCCCACTGTTCTGTTGTTATGCTGCTGGGGGGGGGGGGGGGGGGGGAGGGAGCGGGATTATATCACTCCAACTTGCAGTACAGCAGTAAATAATGACTGAAGTTTATCAGAGCAAAAGTCACATTACTTGGGACAGCTGGGAAACTGACATTATGGGCAGATTTATAAAGGGTTGAAGTGAAAATTCCAATTAAAAAAATTTGAATTAAGTTTTGGGTACTTCAACTATATAATAGGCCAAAATTCAATTCGAATTGACAAAATTTTAAGTACTGCCTCTTTAAAAAATTCGAATTCGACCCTCCGTCACCTTAAACCTGCTGAATTGCAATTTTAGCTTATGGGGAACCTCCTATAACCTTTAAGGTGTGTTTTTGAAATTTTTGGAAAATCAAATTTTTTTTGGAGGAAATCGTTTGAATCGAACAATTCAAACGATTTTAATTTGATCGAAAACTGACTTATTAGATCAAAAATGGTCCATTTCGAATTGATAAAAAAACACTTAAAAAAAACCACAAAAAAATTAAATGGTTGAATTTCGAAGTTTTTTCACTTTGAGATTTGACCCTTGATACATCTGCCCCTTAGTCTAGCCCCATGTCAGATTTGGTAAATAAATATAAAAAAATCTGTTTGTTCTTTTGAGAAATGGATTTCTGTGCAGAATGCTGCTAGAGTTTTGAAAAAAAATTTTTTTTCCCATGACAGTATCCCTTTAAGTTGGACAAGGATGGTCCACAATCCTTCTGCTGCCAAATAATACTAATGCATCTTTTCAAATACAGATACAATGACAAGGGAATAGGGGCAACAGTTAATTTTGTCCCCTGGCTTATGACGCCCACCCAGAACAATGTTCAACTGAAAAAGAAAAGGGGTTTGGCAGGGTGAATCAGAACTATATATATAAATGTGTTTTCCATTTGTATCCATTTTAAATATATACAAATAGAAGCTGCTTAGAGATTTCTGCCATAACATTCTTTTTATAAGACTTCATAAATATATATAATATATTCATAAATATATATATATGATATACTGTTTTATGGAATATTGCATATGGAATATATTTGGCATGTCAAAAAAATACATTATGTTGTTTACCTAAACAAAGGCCGCATTATGTTTTTTAATAGTTAAAAATGTCAGACTTTTTTGGTTAAAGTTTTTGGTTAATGATTGTGAGTAACTCACTGAGCTGTATCTTGACCTCTTAATGCCAGAGCAAAATAATCTTTAGCCGAGCCATTACCATTGTTAATAAAAGTTCTTTTATGACGTGCCATTAGGATCTGTAACTGTAAAAAGCCAGAGGAAATCTTTTTTATTTATTGGGACTTGATATTTCATTGAGGTAGAGAAGAAAGAACATTAGGATGACATTTATTCTAAGTTTTAAAAAGGCAACACTATTGCACATGTTACTGGGATTCTTTCCCTGGAACATGAGCACACTGCTGAGTCTGTTGATCCTTTATTCAATAGGCTTATTTTTATGGAAATTCCCATGCAACCAGTTTATCCTTTCATCTACAAATCTTAAAGCGTTTTATGTTGTTGAGGCCAAGTATACATTAACTTATTGGGATTCAGTCTGATCAATCCGTGTTAGTTGTGTTTTTCTCAAAAGCCACTTAAAAATAAATCCTTCAAGGCAATGTTCCTTGGGCTCACTTTTTCATTATTTCCAGAGGCAAAAGCTGGCAAGGCAATTTATAATTCAATTTTTGCTAAATCCACAACACCTAATATATATGTCAGGCATTTCAACGGCAGAGTACTTTGGGGATAGGTGATAAATTGTACCGATTATAAATGCAAGCTGTTCTTTCAAAGATTCAATTCAGGCAAAATAGATTATTAGAAACATAATGTATCTCTAAATTACACTGAAGTAAGAAATACAATTGTGAATTTATTTTTTTGGATGCAATTTAAATTTTGCTTGGTGTCCAGTGGGTTAACATGTAGACTGCAGCGAATTTAAGTGGGATCTCTCATGTAGGCCAAAGAAAGGCCCACTTCACGCAGTTATTGCTGCCTGGTAGTCTTTAAACACTAGCATGGCTCTAAAAGCTGCAATAATTCATTTGCGCCATACAAAGCTGGTTTTCTGTGAAAACCTGAAGGATTGCCCTAATAACCTGTTGGCTATGTCACTGAATGTGAAAAGAATAAATATTATTTTATAATATAATCTGTTAGGATCTTTCAGATGTTTAATGTTTCCACATATTTTCCTGTGAGATGGTTGCAGCTAAACTGTTTATCATTATAGCACTGAGGGAAGCCAACATTTTTCTAGTTTCTCTTGGACTGCTGTGATAAGCCAAGACCTTGCAAAAAAAAGTCAGACTAGTCAAATAGAAAGAAGTACACCAGTTTAATAATCCCTTTTACAAAAAGTCATTTAAAATGTAAAAAAGAGAATTTCTGCTTGTGTGTAGGCTTGATAAAATTGTTGTTTTGTGTAGATCAGGAATCTGTCTACATATCCATTTCAAGACAGCTGGAATTCAGCATTCAGTTATAAATGAATCGCTGCAATTAAGAATTATTTTATCAGTTGAGATGCAGATAAAGTTTTTAAAAACTTGTGCTATAAAACATTTGTAAACCCCAAACAACAAAAAAAGATTTATATATACAGTATAATTACTTTTCTTTATCAGAAACAATAAACACAACAGAGCTAAGGAGATACAGAGAAACAACACATTTTTGGAGTAAAATATAACTTTATTTTAGAATCAATAAGAAAATCAGACAAATTATTCTGTTTGCGTAAGTTTCCTCCCACAACACTGGATTACAAAAAATGCACTCTACTATGTATATATATGAGTTCAATGTGAATAATGAATCTTTTCTGTAAAATGCAATATAATCACTGCTGTAGCAAAAATATAGATTTCTATACATGCAAATGTGTGTACTTTGCTGCTAGTACAGCCTTGGCAGAAGGTTAGATTAACAAGAACAGGAAAAAAAAAACAGAAAAGTAATACCGATTTCTAATAGTTTGGGTTTAACTTGGTCATTTGTTTATGGATTCCCTATTGCTAATATCAGCACAGACTACTAAATCCAAAAGGATTAAGGGAATAGAATCCCCTGCTTTTTAGCTATCACTACCCTTTTAAGAATCCCCAGATTTGCCATTTTCCCTTGTGTGCATTTGTATTCCCACTATGCCAGTTACCTTACACTCACTTGTTGGCTATTCTGCATTCACATTTTAGGTGTGTTTTGCTGCAAAGAAAGCACCTTCTGTTTTTATGGATTTAGCAGGTCCCATGGCACACATAGACAGGTGGTCAGTCAAACAATGGGTGACAGATACAAGGGGGAAAAATAAACCATTGATTAGCTAGGACTGGCAAGGGCCCATAATTATGTGGTTGATGGGGTAATTTGCTACATTAGTGGCATCTGTGCAATATTAGCAACTGTTGTATTAATTGTATTAACAGCTGGCCATTTTGCTTCCAGGTGCTTTGGCTGATTTTGTACTTTTATTGCCAGACCATTTTTGGACATTTTGTACTCACTTCACTTTAAGAGTCTTTTTAAAACAATATGGTTTTTTGGGACAACCTGACCTTTGAAAATATGCTAAAATGTTGGTGTAATTCCACTTCTGTAAAAAATATTGGCTAATAAAATGAAAAAAAAAATCATGTTTCACATAGTACAATCACATACATAATTTATTTTATGTAGGAGAAGACAGCCTATTTGGAAAGTTCTATGTCTCCTGAACGTGCAAAATATATATACTTTTATATAGATATCTCGCTTGTATAGATCAAAGTTTCCAATCAGTACACCACCAAAATTTCAAAAGCATCGCTCCACATAAAGGCATAGTTCTGATTTTGAGGCCAAACATTCCACTAACTGTAGGTTTACCTACCCTATAAAACTACCCATTATTAGAAAGAACAGATTTTGAAGAAAGAATTATTAGAAAGAACAGATTTTGGAGAATCAAAAATGGGTAAATATATGTATGTACTCCAAACTAAGTTGCAATTCTTTCCTAAATGTATTTTTTTTTTTTAACAATTACCTCAAAGCTTACAATCTACAGCAAAATATCTCCCACACATCATTAGGCACCAGGAGTCCACTGAATAGTTTGATGCCTGACATGTGTTGGTTTACCTAAGTATGTGGCATATAGGGGCCCCAAAATGTAGAAACCCTACTCGAGCTATCAGTTGAGTAATTCCCGATACTGCAAATTAAAGATATTTACATAATTTTGGGGGGAGGGGCAAAGGTGGAAAACAATCATTTTAGCCAGGAAAACCATATATTTTCACATTTCCCCAAATCTACATTAGATATGCATGCCTTTCTACTCCAAAGCATCAAGCTGCAAACCATTCCTAAATTTGCAGATTTTGGTTACATTTTCAAAAATCACCTCAAAACTACCACCATGCAGCATGTTATTTCCCATATACTTTTAGGTATCAATATAAATCATTATTAAAAAGGGTTGTGGGAGCACTCTAAAGGCTTAGTAAAAGTATATTTAAGTATACTGGAAGTTTTTTAAAACATTTTTAAAAATGGGCGTTGGTTTGGGACTCTCTCTCTCTCTCTCTCTTAAAAGCCGCATACTGGTGAAAAAAGCCCTCTAAAAGCACAAAGACCCACCAAAACCATATCTTTTGGAAAGTACATATTCAGACAATCCAAATGGGCAATTAGGTCTTTTTAAGCCAAACTACCATACACAAAGCTATGCTAAGGGCAGCAGTTTTTACGACGTTTCAGAAAATTGCCTAAAAATATTGCAATCGACTGCATTTACAGTATGTCACCCAATATCTTACATACAGATGCAGTCACTTGGATTTGTAAGTTAAATGCGTTGTGACTCAATTGAAGAAACTGTGTTATCCAAAGTTATCTTAACTCATTTAATGCATTTAACCTTTTCATTAGCATACCAAAGCACCATTGTTTTCAATGGTGAACTCTTTAATTGGATGGGATGCTGTGACTAAGTGGGATGAATGGGATAGATGAGTTAAGTCACGACGCATTTAACACACAATCCAAAATGACTGCATCTGTACAATTGTAAAACACTAGTGATGGGCGAATTTATTCGCCAGGGGCGAATTCCCGCGATTCGCCGCTGGCGAATAAATTCGCGAAACTGCAAAAAAAATGCGCAAAAAAAAATTTGCCGCGCAAAAACGAGTCGCGCGTCGTTTTTGACGCGACGCGCCGAAAACGACGCGACGCGCGACAAAAATGACGCGACGCGCGACGAAAATGACGCGACGCGTCGGAAACGACGCGACGCACGTCAAAAATGACGCGGCGCGCGTCATTTTTGACTCGTTTTGCGAATCGGCGAAAAATTCGCAAATTTCTCTGGAAATTCGCAAATTTTTCGGCGAAGCGAAAAGCGGCCGTTTCGCCCATCACTATAAAACACCCTAAATAGTGATGCCAAGGTTCTACTTAACAGTTTGATGACCAATTGGCTGCATTTATCGCACCTAATTTCTTACATAAAATTGGAAAACATCCTAAATATTGATACCAAGGGTATACTGAACAGTTTGATGACCAATAATAATAAATAATAATAAAAATAGTGAAGATGAATTTTCTCCACTGCTGATTCACCTTTTGTGCACAAAGCCCCTGACTCCATATTATGTGCCACAAGACCTCTAACTGTACAAAGACCCAAACCCATATATTTTTGTAAAGTACACATTCTAAGAATCCAAAATAGGTAATTATGATATTGGTCCAGATTCGATTCCAAAAGAGAACATTATCTCACAGTTTATCCCTTGAAAACCCATGGATAAGATTCAATTTGAGGAGAACAAAACATTTCACTTAATTCACTTCCAGTTTTTTTCCCATAGACTTCAATAGCATTACACTGTGAGATACGGTTTTCTCAAATTTAAGCCAATTACAGCGGTTTAGTATAATATCCTACATAATTTACAATAATTCCCTCAGCTAAACTGTCGAGCAAGAGGCAGTATGTACTAAAATATTCCCTAGGGCTAAGCCACAAACTGGGAACCTTAAGCAATATATAATATAGTAGTCTAAAAATGTTTGTAAGGAAACCATGCAAAAGCATTGCACTTATCCCTGTAAGGACAGAAGCAGAGAGCCTATATCTGTGTGCTGTAAGCTGTTACCTAGCAACCAGCAAAAGAAGAAATCCTGGCATAGAGAACCGCATGGTGGACAGAGAAGGAAGCCAGAGAGCTGCTGGTGGGCCCAGAGAGCTGAGAGGCTGCACCAAAAGCATTCATTTAGATCAGGCTGTCACAGGGAAGCCACATACATATATCAGCTACATATAAATTCAGGCCTAGTATTGGGGATGGCACTCATGTCTGGGGCATGGC
>CM044431.1:48814842-48858750 GCA_024363595.1 Xenopus borealis | reverse complement strand
CCAGACTGGAGGAACAAACAGCAGGAGATTCCTATCTGAGCATCCAAAGGGTCTGGTAATAGCACTGTATGTATGACTGTGCTGGATTCACCCGAAGAGAACTCTGAAGTTTTTCCAAAGAGGATTTGTGAGTATCCTGTTTAAAGGGACAGTACCAAAAAGAGGCGCTGAAGATAGAGATTATTGGAAGGACATTAAAGAACTTTGACTTTTCATAGTTAGCTAGGAGCCGACAGTTTGCGCTAGCAAGTCAGTTAGTGAGGCCCTATTGCCACCAGGTAGGAGTGCTGCATGTACTAGTTGGACAGTTATTTTATATAAACCGTTATTCAGTTTAACCAATACTGTGTGTGTGTTATTACTGTATTCCTAGTGGGACCACCAGTAGGTGCAAATCTCAGATCCCACTGGGTGGAGGCACTGCACTAGTAAGTACCACATAGCCAGTCTCTCCCGATATCACTGCGGAGTGGCTCAAGTTTGTCCCTTGCCATCAGGTAAGCGCCACACCACAGAGAAAAGGGGTTGAAAGTGTTATGTTTTGGAGGCACTGCTGAGATTATGGCTGGGACCTGGTCACAGAGAAAGTGAGATAAGATGGCGTCATCTGCTGAGAGTCCTCAGAGTGTTTTGGAGTGGTGCAAGAGTTTGGGCCTGAATCTGAAAAATACTGCTGTAGTAAGTCCGATGATACCCAGAAAAAAGAGGAAGTTATGTTGGAAGATACATATGGACCAGTGGAAGATGAAATTGAGATGCTGTACAAGTTTCAGTCTTGCATGCAGAAAGACTCTGTCTGAGTATTTAAAGCGACTGCAGCAGATGTTAAAGTCACTTGTTTGCAGATGGATCATTGCTACTGATCGTGTTGATTCCATGAAGCTGCAACAGTTATTCCGAGGGGCTTTGTCTATGGACCCCACTGCTGTGATGTTGAGATCTTTCTACAGAGGAAAGAAAGAACCCACTTATCAGAAGTTAATCCAAGAGTTCCAAAGGGAGGAAGTTAATGTTCTACATTGAGAAAAGACTTCCAATGATACCCTAAAGGAGGAAGAGATTACGGAATTGAAAAAAAGAGATTGCAAGGCTCAAGTCTCGAGTGTCTGGAAGGGATGAGATGCCAACTATGTCTAGACCGGCTCCCTCTCCTAAAGTAATTGGAGCTAGCAGAGAACCACCCAAGTGTTTCCTTTGTAGCCGGTTGGGCCATATATCTACAAACTACAATAAGCAACATGAAGAAGTTGCTGCTGCAGAAGTGACCTCATCTGGATGTCATATGAAGAAGCTACCCCAAAAGAGATATCAGAGAGACGTAGCCAGGTGAAGTGTTACACCTATGGTTGGTACTATCCTACTTCCCGCTACTGTGATTTGGGATTGAAAGAAGAGTCTTATGATGGATATGTGACATCCTTCCCATGTGAATATCTCTGAAGAGAAATCCTGTGGCATGAGGATAGTCTCTGAGCACTCTGGTGCCCCCTATAACAGTGAGAGACTGAGCTTAGGAAAGCGCAAGACTTCAGGCAGGGGAAATGTCAGGGTAGTTAGTGAAAAAGTTTCCCCTGTAATTCTCCTCCAGAGGTTAGGGAGAATGAGGAAGGGCAAGGGACGACTTTGCCCATTCAAGCAGGGGTAGAATGTAGGGAATCAGTGCAAAAGCATTGCACTTATCCCTGTAAGGATGGAAGCAGAGAGCATGTGTCTGTGTGCTGTAAGCTGTTATCTAGCAACCAGATATTCAGTGATCTCAACGCAACAGGAAGTGACACAGCAGCTAGCGAGTGGCTGGCAGGAAAAGGAAGTCACAGATACTGGCAAAAGAAGAAAGCCTGGGATAGAGAACCGCATCATGGTGGACAGAGAAGGAAGTCAGGAGAACTGCTGGTGGGCCCAGTGAGCTGACAGGCTGCACCAAAAGCATTCATTTAGATCAGGCTGGCACAGGGAAGCCACATACTGTGCCTGGACAGACAGAGAGTGTGAAAGGAATCCTGATTGTGCTAGACTCACCTGAAGAGAGCTCTAAAGTTTTTCCAAAGAGGATTTGTGAGTATCCTTGTTAAAGGGACAGTACCCAAAAGAGGCGCTGAAGATAGAGATTACTGGAAGGACATTAAAGGACTTTGACTTTTCATAATTAGCTAGGAGCAGAAAGTTTGCACTAGCAAGTCAGTTAGTGAGGCCCTATTGCAACCAGTTAGGAGTGCTGCATGTACTACTTGGCCAGTTATTTCATATAAACCGTTATTCAGTTTAACCAATACTGTGTTATTACTGTATTCCTAGTGGGACCACCCGTAGGTGCAAATCCCGGATCCCACTAGGTGGAGGCACTGCGCTAGTAAGTACTAGGTACTCAGTCTCTCCCGATACCATTGCGGAGTGGCTCAGGCTTGTCCCGTGCCGTCAGGGAAGCACCACACGTGGAGTGTAACACCGACAAAGGGGTGTTACACATGGGGTGTTACATGTTCTTTAATAATTTTCACTGTTTTGTATTTAGTATTGGTGCCATTTTTACTTGCATAATATTTTGTGCATTCTCTGTAATACATACTTCCCAACATTTTGTATTTGAAAAGAGGGACACAATTTTTTTTGCAAGTAGTGCGGCTAAATGTTTTGACCATGCCCATTTTGCGACCACGCCCCATAATTACCATGTTTATTTTACAAAATTTGGCAGAATATGAAAGTTTGAAAATATTTCTCCTGTGTTACAAAGTATCTTACTTGCACCTGTTACCTTTTCTGGACTCTCTGCCAAAAGCCAATTAAGTTAGAAACTTTGTTTCTTTTTCTGGCGGTTCAGTGCAGAGAAAAGAGGGACTTTCCAGTACAAATGAGGGACTGCAGGTTGAGCTTTCAAAACAGGGACTTTCCCTCCAAAAAAGGGACAGTTGGGAGGTTTGGTAATATATTATACAGTAGTATCCCTCATCAGCTTTAAATGTCTTTCAGCTTTCTCTCCCACTGCTTGCTAAAAATTCCATCAAGCCCATCTCTGGTCTGAACCAGAAAACCAGGTTTTAAACTCTAATGAATTTAAAATAAGGCTAACAATATAAGGGTCATTTATCCTACAAGTGCAGTGAGCAAAGTGCAATTTTGAGCAGAATGTGTTTTTCCCATAATGCAGTGTTTTTTTCAGTAATGTTGTATTCACAAGGGGGTATTTAGCTTAATGCATTTGCATTGCAGCTGATGAATGCATCTGCATACACATTTGATGCAAACCATTGTGACTGCACTGAAAGTCTATTTGCCTTTATTTTGGGTGTTCCCACAAATTCCTTTGTGCTTCCTATAATACCTTGGGACTCCCTATATGAATTTCATAAGCTACAGAAGTGCTTCATAAGCTGCAGTAAAGTAATTTCGACTTTGACTATCAAACTTTGACTATCGAATTGCCCAAAATAAGTAACTTCAACTATCGAATTACTATTGAAGTACTGTCTCTTTAAATTCCTTCGAATTCGACTATTTGCCACCTTAAAGCTGCCAAATCACCATTGCTATGGGGACCTCCTGGAAGCTTTACTGAAACATTTTCTAAGTCCTTGAAAATCAAAATTTTTTTTGTTAAAATCGTTCTAATCAAACGATGCATTTGAACAATTTGGATGATTTGTATTCAAAAACAGACCTATTCAGTCCATTTTTGATCGAAAATGGCCTTTAAAAAGAATTTGATGGTCGGATTTCAACGTTTTTTAACTTCAAAAATAGACCCTTAGTAAATCTGCCCCTAAAAGTAAAGGCTAAGGCTAGACATCGAATTTAAAAAAAAAAAAATAGTAAATAATTTATAATTTTGGTGGCAAAATAAAAAATCTCATTACCTATTTCTTTTAGCTTTTATGCAACATCCTAATTTATATTTTTGGGAGAGAACCCTGATGATCTTTTAGCCTACAACTGAAAAATTTGATATTTATTTTAGAAACATAGAGTTCATAAAATAAATCTATACTGGCTCACCTAATTGTCCCTATTAGGTTATATTTCTAGCCTTAATTTAAAACAAAAACTTTCTACTTGTCATTTTTAATCCTGCAAAAACGTCAAGGGTTATGGTATTTGGGCTTATGTGTGGCAATGAAGTTTTCACTACTGCCAAGGTCAGCAACTATAAACCTTTTAAAAAGGCATAGCCAAGTCACAGATAAGGAATGTGAAGCACTCGAGTCACAGTTAACTGGCTATTCCTTTCTATGCTGTGCGTTATTGTTTATTACTTCATAATGATCTACCAACTTTCATTGACAGAATTGGTATCTGATGGCAACTCAATGCCTATACAATGGCTATTAACTAAATATGCCATATGTCTTTATAACTGAAAGAAATGGATCATTGTGAAACTTCATTATGGTGCATGGAATAAGCTATATTTGTGGAGATGATTATACATAAGCAATAAAATATGACATCACAGATTGCATGGCCAATGTACCATTGTGGTGCTCTATAGAGAGATGCAAACTTGTAAGAATAAAAGAAAAAATCAATACTTCTTTGAATGCACAGATGGCAGCTGCCTTATTCTAGAGGAATTCTGGTATATATATAGAATCTCTTGCAGAACCTATATAATGAAATGCTTCTGGGGACATCTGGAATCCATAAAACAATAATAGAGAAATAAAGATCCACAGGAATATTTTCTTGTAAATTTATTGTAAAATTAAAACAAAATGTGGCAAATAGGGATGAGCAAATGTTTTGACCTGATACAGATTTGCTATTGATTAATTTGTGACAAAAAACAAAAAATTTAGCAAATTTGCACTAGAATATTGGCATGTGTTTTGTTATGCCAAAAAAAACTGTTTCTTTTTCATGCAGGAAAAGTTGCCCATTGACCATTGCATTTACAGTGAGAAATTTTGTATTTAGCGTATATTTAAGCAATGTTTTGTTTATCAGTAGTTAATAGCACTGTGTTTTCATTATTTATTCTTGTTTATAGTGTAATTGTTGAGGCACTTGCTATAAGATTAAGGATTTATTATTTCTCCATAGCCTTTAACCAAGTAGTTGTGAGATTGTTCAGCTAAATAAAACCAGGGGAGGGTTAAAACACTGGAAAGTGAAAGAAATTTTATTTCTACTTTATGTAGAACAGCTGGAAATGACCAATAAACTGATGATATGTAACACACATTGTACCAACCATAAATATTTATACAACCATCTTACAAATCTTGTTTGATACAATGTTATTGCATGACCACAGTGTAAATACAGAACCTTTAATCTATAGAATACTCAGACTCACCTACAAACCAGCTGTGCATACATGACTAAGTGGGAAGAAACTACAGCACACTCATTTTGGGACACAGGCTGGAAACCAATCTGGGACAATGCTATAGAAATGGTAACATTTACAAAAGATGTAGAAAAATTTCCCTGAGCAATCCAGGTTAATATATTGCTGATTGAAGAATATACTTTTAAACTTTCTAATTTTCTGTAGAATCTAGAATGAACAATGTACATGGTCTGCAAAGTTTTGTTAAAAGATTTGTAATAAAATATGAACTGAACTCTTCCCAAATTTTATAGGGACGTAATGTACGTAAATGTATTTGCTATTAAAATATTTAACTGCCAAAGCACCAGAAATCAGCATACTTTAGTTTGCAAGACAAAAAGTGCCTCTGTAGTTAAGCTGACCAAAAAACATGTAATTTTGGAAAATTTACATTCAGTTGAATTCAAATTGGGAAAATAAACCTTTCTACTACAAAATTCCAAATTTAAATACTTTGTTACTGAAATGCCTACATGTCTTTATGCAAATATCATAGAGTCATAGGTCTGCTGAATAGTTTGCTACCCAAGATGCATAGTATTAAGTGGGATGTAGAGACCCAAAGTGAAAAGAAGACAGACATTTCCTTGATGGAAGCTCATGCTACTTTAACAACAGCATACTA
This sequence comes from Xenopus borealis, assembly GCA_024363595.1. NCBI lineage: Eukaryota > Metazoa > Chordata > Amphibia > Anura > Pipidae > Xenopus > Xenopus borealis. Next base: position 48,852,793 of record CM044431.1, on the reverse strand, counting down.
ATAATATTTCATGTGTGGTAAAAGTGCCTGAAATTAAGTTGTCCCCAGAAATTCATAACCTGGAAAGAACATATTATGAAACATTTTTGAATAAGAAGAGACAAAAAAAAACCTTGTTGGAAGAATACAACAACAAAAATTCAATAAATTAGTAGGAGTGCAAAATGAATTTTGTGTTGTCTGTGGAGCAGCAACAACAGGCTAGCTACTGTAGGTTTAGAAAAATATGCTACACGGTGCAATTAAAGTGCATCATTTATGTCTGTTTCTTTTAAGAACATTGTATAAATATTACACGTGTTTTAGATATGATAATGTGAGAATATGGATTTAAAAAAAAAAAATAAACATTTAGCTACAGCAAAAATGCAATGGATTAAGTTCGGCCAAATTTCAAGTTCCAATCTGTGCAGACTTGTCAGGAGAAGTAGAATGTCCCTCAATTTGAAGTCCAAAATCATCCTCTATTTGAACATCAATGTTGTACTTACCAGCAGTACTGAATGCACAATAACAACCTTTAAGCGCTTAGCAGGAATCAATTACCAGCAGTCATTAAGAATCACCACTTCCATTCACCAGCCATTATATTGCTGTTCTAGTCTTTCATTGTGCTATATTGAACCCATTTCCTGCTGTATACCAAGGAAACCATAATGAAGTTATCATCCAAGTCTAAATTCATTAGGCTGTGTCTCCTGATGGGGAAAATATTGATGTTAATAAATTAAAATAGTGTTGATGGCTGTGAGTGGTTGAACAAGATAACCAGCTAAAATGTTGCCTGTGTTTAAAACTGCTAGTAGTTTCACCACATATTTCTTAGAAACTGCCCATTCACAGACAAATTATGAAACTCTTATGTTATTTATTTCTAGGCAGGGCCAGCCAATGAGATGCCAACTGATGACACACTTTCCGATGGTCACATTTACTGATCACCTGTTAAAAAGCAACCATTTTATGTGTTGGTTCTGACTCTTCATCAGAAAAGGAGGGCTCACACCAAAGAGAGGAATTGTGTCCTGGTTCAATCCCCTTAATCCCTGAAAAGTGGCCACCCTAAAAGTGTATGAGCAATAAAATGGTTGCTGTGAGAATTAAAACTTAAAAGCCTGCAGATGATCATTGATTTAGTTACTACTGTGTTCTGATTCACTTTCTTATACTAGAGCTATTAATTTACTACTTTCATTGATATTTCCTTAAATAAATATATACAGATGACAAAAATAGCAAAAACATATGTTTGATTATTTCTACTGGATATCTATACTGTAACTTTATGCAGAAAAATACATTTCTTGATAATGCTTTGAATGTCCTTTATGCAATCTTTAACAAACAGGGCTTTCATGAAAACCAAAGGAGGGAGCAATCTATTTTGTAAGTACGTAGAGCAATGCGATAATGCTGCACTCAGAGACAATGAACACAATCACTCATTGTGGGCAGCTTTATCTCATGTTCCATATTTTTCTTCTGATAACCTTTACATAAGTCTTTTAAAAGGAATAACTTGCCTTTTAATGACAGCCAGGGCACATGTTATCTTTACAAATTTCCCTTTTAAAGAAAATGTTTTGCATTTATAAGAGATATCACTGACTTCGCTATTGGAAACACATATGGTCTATTTGGCTTAGTTACAGTTCTTTAATATAAGTTCTCAAAGTTTTCCTTGTGTTGTCAGCTTTTATTTAAAGCATCCGTTCCACATTAAAATAAGATATAACACACTGGCTGTTTTGTGTTAATCCATTAAAACATTTATTTCTGATTTCCAGCTATTTATTTCCCTTATGTTGTCATACACATTAATAGGCACAGTGTACAGTTTAATGTCTTCATTCCACTGAACTGCAATGACATTTTGGATTCACTCAGCAAATCCCTATTATAGAAGCAATGAGTCACCCCATACAACCTGAAGTTCTACAATTATTTGTTGTGCAAAAGCAGATGTTGAACTTTCCAGTCTTATAAAGCATGAAACTTTCATGAATTTGAGTTAAAACTCCCTTAATCCAGCAAAATAACAAATTAGTATTACTGTAGTGTTAAAGTTCCTGAATACTTTGGTGTTTCTTCTGGTGTTAATAACCAAAACATAAGATTACACCAGGGACACTAGCCCATGAAGTTAAGCAGTGTGACAATGTTGTGCTAAAGTGGATGTACTTTTTTTTATTTGAAAATTGCACGGCCCAGAAAAATTTCTTATGATGTATGGTTTATGGGCAGCTTGTCAAGTCGACTTAAAGAAACATTTAAAAGGGGCTGAATGGGCAGTATATAGCTGTATACTGGTCTGGTCTGCAGGTGGCAGCAAAGCTTCTGTTGTACAGGGTACAGACTTTCTAGCCCCATTAGGGAATAAGGCAGAACATTTAATTATGCCTTAACTCCCCCCAAAAATAATTTTCATCACTTTACCTATTTGTCAATCTGACAGAATATTTTCTGCTGAACATAAATTACGTTCAAGTGACGATGGGATAACAGATTATTTTTTAATCCACATTAAATATCATATTTAGTTTTTATTTATGGTGATGGCAAGGGAACAATCTTTAGAAAGCTTTCTTTTGAAGATTTTTTTTTTTTTAACATTTTGAAGATAATATTTCCATGCTCCAAAAGGATGGCATTTGGGGTAAAGAAAATTAGAGCTGCACATCAAATTTTAGTTACTTTTCAGGACCCAGTTTAGTTCATATATCTCTCAAAACTATAAGTAAGGGAAAAAATTACTGGATTTAATTTGTTTAATATGGTAGTTATTACATTGGCTGATAATTGATGGGTTTCCTCACTTGAACAGAAGGCTGGGAAAAGACATCTTTTTGTCCATAGCAATATAAAATCTTCCATAACGTGACAGATGAGGGAGTGAGTCATCTAATTAACAATGTTTTTTGAGTAATTATCATAAAGAGTTGACAGATAAAAAGTATATGTCTCCCAAGGCATCAAATCAGTTTGGTCAAAGTGAATTGTGTACAGAAGCATTTGGTAAACCCTGTACTGATACAAAGCACCTTTGTATCTGTTGGGCAGTGATACAGTATATGCTTAAAACCTAGTTTAGGGTCTTAGATTATTAAAGATGTTACTCACCACAAAAGGGAAGAGGCCCAGGTGCACCTCCCTGAGCCCTCAGCTCAGAGAGTAGATAAACTGAAAATTACTGTTTGTAACACAAAACACATACGGGTGTGGACATAATAATGTATAATCCTCTATATAAAACTCTATAGTTGGTTTGTGGTTGAGAACAATGCATCAGCATGGTATTTAAACCTGACACTAATTTAGAGAAGGATTGTATCACTCTGATGGCAAAGCATCATTACCTGATGTTTTTTAAGGGTATTTACATTTGTTAATGTAATTTTTGTGTCCATAAGTTCCTTTTTGACAAATGTTATCTAACAAACAGTGCATTAATTAGCTGTGAAATTTTTTGGATAAGACTGACAGATAGATTCCTTTATTTGTTACATACAAAGTTATACAAGTAGAACCTGTAGTAAAATTTACCCTGATCATTCCAAAACTCTGTAATTTAACTGTGTAAAACAGTGCAATAGTGCTTAAATATCTAAATAATTCTAAAACAACTGGACTTGCTGATTAATCATTGAAGATATTTCACTACTCATCCAAGCAGCTTCTTCAGTTCATTTAGAATTCAGTTAGAATTACTTATCAGATACACCATGACCTGGATGAATGAAAATCTTCATAGTCGTTGTTCTGAAATACAGCAAACAATGGCATTAAACAAAACATACTAAATATATGTATTACAGCAATGAAATATTAAAACAATATTCAGCACTATGAAATATGTTGGTGCTATAGAAATACATGTTAATAAAACATGTCAATAAAAATATATATGTAACATGTTGATGCAATGGTTAACATTGGTTCCGTGCAGTGCTGGGCCTGGATTTAATTTTGACTAGGTTGTTTTCTAGAATCGGTATTTCTACCTGTATCTGCGTGGGTGTTATTTTCTTTTCATCCCACACTTAAAATATACAGGCCTCATGAATTTTCCCTAGTGTGTGAAAAGTGCCTTTGGGGTAGGAACCAACACAACTGACGAACAATTAAATAAAAACCCCGGGGATTTGTAATTCTCCTTCTGCTCCAAAACTAGTCACAGTGCTAGCACAGTGGTGATACTATTTTTATGATTACTATGCACCCTACTTCACTTTTTATTTGGTCTCTATGTCACTTTCCACAAACTGTTAGTGGAGAAGGGGTCAGAAATAAGTCCCTGACTTCAAATGTCTTTAGAGGAGGATATGATTTAATTAAAAATGTGAACAGTACAATCCTATGATCATACAGTAAATAGATGACAGAGATCTAGAAAAGTCTAGGAAGAATGCCAAGCTTGTTTAAATAATAGTATATCGCTTGCATCTAGAATAAAAAGTATTGTGAACAAAATAAGGAGAAAGAGATATAAATCCTGATTATTATTTTGGGAGATCTATTGACTAGTTGATGTATTGCCCATCTAGAAATATGCCAACAAATTTTCTTTTTATCTGGTTATAACAAATGGCTATTTTCATATTTTTCTATTGTAACGCTAATTTGAGCTAGGCAAAGCACAAATAGTTAAGGTCCAGCTAAGGGTATAAACATGGGTTACATTGGACTCACACTTCAGGATCAGGGCCTTCGCCAAGTGGCAGATTCTAATCAAATGAGGTAGTGTCACTACAACTCACAGGCTATGTTGCTATAAAATGAGTAAGGATGGATGCCAGGAGATTCTTATGATGAAACCAAATATAACAATTTATTTGTACAATACAAATAACCCCAGGTAACTCACATATGAGGATGGTATGGCAAGTCACAGATGAGGGTAGATAGATTAAGATGACACAGCGTTGTATAGATTGTCACTCACATAAGGCATGGTAGTCAAGTGTACATCAATTCCCTCAGGCAATATGTCTTTATATGGTCCGGATCCCTTTCAGTGGAATGGTCAGGGAGACAAAGTATAAAGCCTAACACCCTATCTGCTGAGGTCCCTTCACTAAAGGCATACGGGAAAGCCTTGTGGGACGCTACTCCCTGCTATTATCCTTGATTGAGCACACCGCTGCTCTTTCTATGTAAAGCTGACTATCTTACTCTCCTAGAGAGTCTATTAAATGAAACTACCCTGTGCTTACTAACCTTATTCATGGGGTTCCCTGTTCCCCGACTCAATCTCTAAAGGTACAAGTCCCTTTAGGGCATGTGGAGTTACTGGGCCTTGGTGATCTCAGGTTTAATGGAGCAAATCCAGATGGTAAGGATCCCAGCAGCCAAATAGGAAGTGAGCAACTCCTATCCAGTATTATAAAGCTGTGTGGCAGGAAGTGGTAATTACACTCTTGACTATAACTATTGGATAATAACTCAAATTATAACATAGTCATTTGCCTAGTGACAGAGATTAGGGACTTAATTCCATAAGTGCCAAATAGAAACCTATGGGTCCCTACACCATGTATTATCATTTTGCAGGCTCAACTTTACTAGAGGATAAACCAAAATCAGCTTTTTCTTTTAATACAGTATTTCATTGTTGCAATTCCACTATTTTTATACATTTTAGAGTTCAAGAATAAATACATCTTTGAAGTATATACTGAAAACTGTGGGAAAAATCTCAGTGTAGTACCTGAGGGATTTTACAGTATTGACTGGACTGGAATTAATTGTGTGTTTCAAAGGCTTTTGGGCATGTTTATCAAAGAATGAAGATAAGTTATCACCACGTACAGCAAAAGAGTACTCAGAATCTTTTAACTTCTTGGAGAGCTTGTTGAAGAACTGACATGACATCCTTTAAGAAATGTGTATCCATGCATGTAAATACTCTACATATCTATATAGAACTACCTTACAGCTTACAATTTAAAAAAAAAATAATACAGACAGGGGGAACAAATATTGCCATGAATAAAAACTAAATATGTACAGCCACAAATGATTAAGTACCATATCAAAAGACACAGGAGAAGAACTACAGACAAACAATAAATTTTTTTTTTGCATACACAGGTATGGGACCTGTTATCCCGGATGTCAAGACCTGGGGCTTTCCGGATCAGTCTTTCTGTAATTGGGATATTCATACCACAAGTCTACTAGAAAATCATGTAAACATTAAATAAACCAAAAAGGCTGATTTTGCCTTCAATGAGGCCTATTATATCTTAGTTTGGATCAAGTACAAGGTTCTGTTTAGTTATTACAGAGAAAAAGGATATTTAAAAAAAAATTGTATCATTTGGATAATATGGGGTCTATAGGAGAAAGCCTTTCTGTAATTTGGAGATTTCTGGAAAACAGGTTTCCCAGTATGGATCCCATACCTTTACAGTATATACAGTAATTTTGGACCTTCAGAATCCCTTTGTATGTAGTACTAGGAACTGTATATTAAGAAAATAGTTTAAAAAATAGTTTTGCAGAGAAAAAACATTTGTATAGTATATGTCAGTCTGAAATAACTACCTGCACATGTTATGGGCGGAAAGTACAGATGATCTCTCTGATATCATTTTAATAAACAGGAAGTGTCTGTGAGTCATAGCTGTCACATCTATAAAATGGAGCATGGAAATCTTAGAATTTAGAATTACTTATCCTTCATACTTGAACATTAGCCAAACCTTGAAGTTCTGGATGATTAAGGTATCTTCATGACTTACAATGCCCATATTGAAATGTAAACAGAATCTTTTATGGATAGAATGTATATCTTCTCCTACAATATCCTTGCTCTAAACAGTCTATACAGGCACTTTGTGTCTATGTTATCAATACACTTTTTTAAGTCTCCTGTTTATATATTTTTGGGCTGATTTGTTTGTAGATGATAGGCAAACAACAAACCTTTATGGCATAATTACAATTTATACTGTTGAACATTATATTTTGGGGTGTTTATGCCAGCCCAAGGCAATCACAGCTATTATGAGTGGTGATCTGTGCTGCTGTAGCTCCCATTATTCTTTCTGCATATTTACTGCACATTCTCTATTCTACTGACATTTACTGAATGTAGAGACAGACACACAAGATACTGAATATCATATAAATGTCACAATAAAAGGCTGAGGATAATTAGAAAATAATTATTGGTAAACGGCAGCTCAGAAATCAACAACGTTAACATCAAAATTTAAACACCCCTGTATTATCAGCTTATATGACAGGCAAATCACTTTTTCTGCATTATGATGTGGGATGACCACCATGCTTACTTTCTCTACAGCTGCTCAAAATACACTGAACATTCAGATATTTTTTCCCTCTAAAAATGTAAGTTTTCCACTTTAAAAAACTCAACCATAAAATTTTGAGGTTTAATAAATTGGCCCAGATGTTAAAGTCTTGTTATGCACCTGTCAGATTGTTTGCATTTAAATAACCTTTGTAGATACTTCTTTCCTTAACAAAAAGACTATTTAACATGTATATAAAAAATCTTATGGCTCATATGGGACCTGTTATCCAGAGTGTTAGGGACCTGGATTTTTCTGGATAATGGATCTTTTCATAATTTGGATCTACATACCTTAAGGGCAGGGGCACATGGGCAGATTCGGGGAGATTTAGTTGCTTGGCAACTAATTGCTTCTTCTTCGGGGAAACAATCTCCCCAAACTGCCTGCGGCAATGCACTCATGGCACTTTGATTTCTGAAGTTACCCGAAGTTTCCTCAAAAGGAAACTTTGAGCCACTTCGGAACTCGAAGTGCTGCGAGTGCCATTGGAGACTTGAGTCTTTGCTAAATATATAATAGACCAGATATCAATCAAATTGTGACCAACTGATTTTTGCATATTTACAGTATTGTATCTGTGACACCTGGTGTTACCTGATAAGTTCTAAATATATGTAGGCTGTCTGAAACAAGACATAGGGGCTAACTGACAAATATTAGTCTTCAAGAGGGCAGCAATCCTAACAGCTAAAGCTGGCCATAGACGTAAAGATTTTTAAAAGATCAAATGGTTATCACGAGACTATGATTGTCTCAAATGATTGTTAAATGTACGATGTGTCCATCAACTAAAAAGACCATTTCAGGTGATATTGTCATCAAAACTGAAGGGTAGTTGCCTGCTTGGCCCTGCAAGCATAGGTAGATTGCATGGAGGCCGAAAAAGATTTTTTAACCTGGCTAATCAATTTTCAGACCGATGTTGGACTAAAAATCATAAGACGTCCGATCGTTCGAATCCCACTTAACTTACACACTTAACTTAACACTTAACTTGCACAATAACTTGATTGGTTGGACTTCGCTAAGATCGGTTGCTTGGCAGAGAAAGATCTTTGCATCTATGGGGAGCTTTAGACACCATACTGCTCCATCAGTTGCAGCCTATTTTTAATTAGGAAGATGATGAAAAATAATATATCTGGTTGGCAGGCATTATCTAAATTATGAACAATTTAAAATGTATTCTCATTTGAAGAAAGTAATATTCTCAATTTTTCATTTTGTTGTAAATGTATTTACGCAGAAGTAAAGAACAATGACTTGTATGTAAAAGTCCTCCTTTATTCTACTTAGGTCTAGTTGCAACAGCTGGGTCTTGTAATACACTCTGCATTTCTTCCCTTTGACCCCATTTGTTACATTATTTGCACCAAACGTATTACAAATGTCAAGTAGAGACAAAAAGAAAATACTCTTTCTGAAGCAAGAACAGGACAACATGATCAAACTGTCCAAACATTATTCCACTTTAACCATGTCTTACAGCAAAAAGAATCAATAAACATAACACACCACATGTGATGAGGCTAACATTGGAAAATGGGAATTAAAATAGTATGGCAAAAATAAATATGTACCTTTAACAATTATTAATGCATTAAACTAAATTAACTCCTAAGTTGTTAAAGGAAACAGAATTTTATATGTTTGCAAGAATTTGCTTGCAATGTGACATTAGTATAAGGGAAAATTATGGTGAGACCATCTCCAATAGAATAAATTTTAAGCAAATTTTTCCCCTTTTTCTCTGTAGTAACAAAACAATAGCCTGTACCTTAGCTGATAAAATGTTTAGGTTCACATTGGATATTGAGATGATTGTGTATTAAGTGTTCTCTGTAAACAGTTTGTTATGGTTCATAAAATAATTCCCTAATAATTCCCTAATATTTTAATATATAAGACATATTTTAAGTGATTTTAACATTTTTAGTGTTTTGTCATATATATATAATTGTTTAATATGAATACTTAGCATTTTGTACTTAAATGCAGCTGGAAAAATAGAAATTGACCACTAATAATTATGGACCCAATATTTATGTTATATAAAAAAAATTATGTTATATTGTAAAATCTCTATTAAGTAGGTTTTTTACATATTTAATCAAATTTTATTCTCAACATTTCGGCATCCTGACTGGAGCCGTCTTCAGGAGAAAAAAGAAGATACCACATTTGTGAAACATACTAATATAGGTGAATTTGGCACTAAAACAAGCAACTGTGACATCATCAAGCTGTGTCAGTGAATTATACATAATCCAATCACAATACACGTACCCAATAAATATAGTGTATCGCAAAGGTGCTCTTAAAATTCTTCTAAAAGTCATCGCTTGCGCTAACGCCGTTTCCGCCATGCCAACGTGTTGATAATAGGTAATGTGTAAAAACGTGATTAAGTGCTGTACACCCATAGTGGAAAATTAATCATCTTACCCCCCGGAGTAGGGCCGCAGCAGGGAATCTACCTCGCCCTTATAGTCCCCGTCATTTCCAACAACTCTGTCCGTTGGTATCTTCTTTTTTCTCCTGAAGACGGCTCCAGTCAGGATGCCGAAACGTTGAGAATCATTTTTTGTATTTACAGATACAGTTACTTGGATTTGTAAGTTAAATGCGTTGTGACTCAGGGCTAATTGAAGAAACTGTGTTATCTAAAGTCATCTTAACTCATTTAATGCATTTAACCTTTTCATTAGCATACCAAAGCTCCATTGTTTTCAATGGTGAACTCTTTAATTGGATGGGATGCTGTGACACAATATTCTGTGCTAAGTGGGATAAATGAGATAGATGAGTTAAGTCACAACGCATTTTACTCACAATCCAAAGTGACTGCATCTGTAGCACAAGTCCTTGGAGTGCGGTGTGTTTGTTATATATATATAAAAAGACAAATGCATCTGGAAAAATTATTCAAAACTTCTATACCAATAGAAATTGACCACTAATAATAATGGACCCAATATTTATGTTATATAAAAAAATTTATATTATTTTGTAAAATCTCTATTAAGTAGGTTTTTTACATATTTAATCAAACATATACTTATTATAGATTAATACGGGTCTCTTAATTTCAACTTTATGCGCTTACACCAAGTGTAGTTCAAGCGAAAAATAGATCTGATACGTGGTTACATCTTAAGTATATCTTGTGAGAGACTCATTGTAGCTACACATTTTATAAGCATTAATACAGGAAAATCATATGAGATTAGAAAATATATAAATTGAAAATTTGTTGTTTACTTGTTAACCTGTGAAAAGTGCAACATGCAGTACATTGCTTGTACAACAAGAATGTTTAAATGTAGGATGAGAGAACACATAAAATAAATAAGTTCCCAAAGTAAGGCCACTGTAGTGTTTGTAATGGGGGTGACATTTCCTGTCTAAAAATCCAGGAAATATATAAAATTGAGCCAGTAGCTAGAGGTGGTGATCTAGTATCTAAGCGTCTACACAGAGAGGCTTACTGGATTTTTATGCTTGAACCGTGTCACCCAAGGGGTTTGAATTTAAAATTTGATCTAGCCTATTGTGTTTAAAATACCATGAAAAGTAAGTCCTTTAAAATATAATGAATAGTAAGTCATTTAGAACATTTTGAAGCAAGCCTAATAGATAATTACTAATTACTAGATCAGATTAATTAATTTTAACTTTATTTAAATCGATTAAATCTGACCTGTCACCCACACATAAAAAGTTGTATAATGAAAGCCCTTTATAAATTAAAGGGCAAGGAAAGTGTAAAATAGAATAAGGCTAGAAATGCTGTATTTTATATACTAAACATTGACATGAACTTACTGCACCACAAGCCTAATCAAACAAATGATTTATGCTTTCAAAGTTGGGCACAGGGGGCTGTCATCTTGTAACTTTGTTATACATCTTTGCAAGACTAGACTACATACACATGCTCAGTGTGGTCTGGGCTTCTTAGGGGTCATCATAAATGATCAAAAAAAAGCTGCTTCAGTTCTGCATGGCTGGTAACTAAGGTGGGGTCTCCCCCTGCTGTTCATAAGTATGATTGTTTCCCTGCCAGAAGTTAGGGACCGTCTGACAATTCCTATCCACAGCAGTAAATGAAGGGAGAATTTCACTGCATACAGTCAGGTTTCTTATAAAAACGGTACACATTTTTTAATTAAAGTATACTGTAGATAGATTTCTTTTTCAATTAAGAAAGTAAAAATGGGATTTTATTTCTTTGCCTTTCTTGCCTTTTAAACATGGAACCTAAATTATTCTCTTCATTAAAGCATCCCTACTTGTTATAAAGGTGTTTACATATCTGAGCTGTCAATCAAATATTACATGCCCTGCCAGTAGCATAGAGGTGGGGCAGTCAATTATTTGCACTTTCCATTCAGCAATTTCTAAATGTCACTACTCTCCCCACGTTCCCCCTCTCTCCTCACACTCTATAATTGCCTAGGGCACTGCGAATGTGCATTAAGTCCCCCATTCTTTTGGGGTGATACAAAATTTGTCTTAATAACAGTGTCAACAAAATGGATGCTGCCTGCTTTCTGTGATTTTGTAATTCCAAGACTGAAGAAAATAAAATTTAAATATTAAATATAGTGTAAGTAAAGTTTATATTGCTCAACTAACTTGATGGAAAGGAATTTGGAATTATTTCTTAGGGTGACAGGTCCCCTTTAACATAATATGAATATTGAAATAATTAACTGAAATAATTGAATAAATACAATTGGGTAACATTGGGATATGCATTAGTTAATAAAAGATATTCTCATTGCTAACTATGTTTAAATTGATTATTGCCATAAGAAAAAGATAATTATTACAGAAACAAAGGAATTTAGCAACAACTTGATACATTTGTCACATAATGTTGGAATTAAGAGACCCATATTAATCTGTAATAAGTATATGTTTGCTTAAATATGTTAAAAAAAAAAACGACTTAATAGAGATTTTACAATAAATTGTTTTATATAACATAAATATTGGGTACATTATTATGTGTGGTAAATTTCTACTGGTATAGAAGGTTGGAATCTTTTTTTTTCAGCCACATTTAAGATTTTTTATACATATATAATCTACAGTCTGGTCATTTCTCTATGGGACCAGACTGTAAATTATATCCTTATAAACAGCGTGTTCTGACGTCAGAATGGGCCATTTCTATCAGGGGTCCCCCTCCGTCCGATTTTGACGCCACATGTCTGATTTTGACGCCGGTGCATCTGATTTTGACGCTGGTGTATCTGATTTGACGCTGGTGTGTCTGATTTTGCCACCTGTGCACCCGAATTGGATGTCGGTGACCATAATAGATGCCGATCCCTCCGACCCCCCTCCTGACATTTCACTGTAGATTATAATGCATAAAGTACCCCCTACTGAAATTGATAAAGATATCAGAAGTCACATCAGAGTTATGTGACCTGTACTTGGTCACATAACTCTGAGGTGACTTGTAATATCTTTATAAATTACAATAGGGGGTACATTATCCACTGTGTATATATATATATATATATATATATGCAGCTGTTAGATATAATGAAGATGTTAATGAAGATGTATAAGATATAGGATGTGTCATTACCTGTTTGTTAAAAAGCCGTTTGACATGCCAAATGTTATTCCTATGTTTACGATCTGTGATATGAAACGCGTTAGGCTGCTGATGATTTTAACCAACTGAAATAAACGTCAACATTTTATTCTTACAGGCAGTGTCTGGAGTGTTTGACAATTCATTTTTTGGTATAATATGGAAATAGACACACACAAGTAGTGATAGCATCCATTTTTCAGTAGTGTGGCTTTGTTGCTTAAAGCTGTATGCAGGATCCTTGACAAATGACCTATAGCTTTAGCTTTATCTGACAGTGTACTATTAAGTAGCTAAATTGTATCATTGTAGCTAAACCACTGCATGACATTCAATTACTGCAAAACTATTTAGCAGTATTTAAGAAAAAGTGTCATATCTAGGTCAGCGGTATTTTAAAGAGAGTTCTTCTATGAGAGTTATAGCAAGAGAGGTAGGGAACACATATCATTTGGGTAACATATGTTATGTTTAATTATTTTCAAGGCAGTGACTTTTTTCTTCCTGTTTACAATTTCTAAATTGTTCTACAAAAGAAAAGCTCCAAGGTCCTTTGACTGTGTTAGCACAAGCCACACAGTTTTATAGTACATGTCTTAAAAATGCCTGAACGTCCCTCCGTTCTGTTTAAGATATAATATAGCAGAAATGCTTGGAATACTAGTCATACACTGTATTTGGAATAAGAGCAAAGCTGTGCACTTGAGAAGCTACTTGATTCATGCAGTTCAAACTCAGGTCACTCATAGAACATGGTCAGTGCGGTCATCCTTAGTACATTCATGTGGAATTTTGCAGTTGTAGATACTGACATTTTTTGGATATTTGCCAGTTTCTGTATTGAATTAATTTATTTATTAATGTCCTTTTATAGCTTTCACACAAGAGCAATGTCAGTGTTCGCTTTTTACTTTTTCCCACAAGCATCATCTTTGGCCTGTACACAAATATTTATATTTATTATGAAAACAGAGACACAAATCTTATCATTTACATATTTTTAAAAATGGAAAGGGATTTTTTAAAAAGACTGATGCATTATGGTCTTTCAGCTGTATTCGGCAAGCTACAGTATTAACCTATTAATCCCTGCTTTTGGGCCCAACTAGTGTGCAATCTTTATGAAGCTATAAATAATAAAGAGATTTTATTTGTATACAAAAGGGGTGAATTACAAATATGGACACTCTAAAATGGATGCTATGGAGAGCACATAATGAATCAATTCAGTACGGTACTTGGCTCCAAACATGCTCCTGAACTTCAACGTGGTTGCCAATGCATCCACTCTGCCTCCCTTGATACATAGGGGCAGATTTACTATTGGTCGAATTCGAGGGTTAAAAAACCATCGAATTCGACCATGTGAATAGCTGCGGGATGAAAATTCTTCGTATTCGAATATCGAATTCAAAGGATTTTACCGCAATTTGATTGGTCGAACGATCAATCAATTCGATCAGTCACTAAAATTGGTTTGAATATTTTTATTCGATCAAAAATAATTAAACCCAATTTGGTAGCTTTGATCTGGCGAACTAGGCAGTCGAATAAAAATTTAAAGGGGAAGTACTTTGACTGTCGGATAGTCGAATATTCGAATACAGTTTTATTCAAATCATTTGAATCATTCGATCGAATTTTCAAAATTCACTGGTCGAAGTGGTCTTCAAAAACATTCGAAAATTAGAATTCAAATCTTTTTGAAAATTCAATCGAACTTCCAATCCTTCTTGTGAATTTTGTAAATCTGCCCCATAGTGTGCACCTGCATCTACTGAAAACTGCAGAACCCTGGAACTACACCCACAGCTTCAGGCTTTCCACAGCAGGTTGCATCAACAGATGCAGTGAATTATATATAAAAGCTATTTTCAAATACACACAGTGAAAGTGAAGAAATTCCAACTATGAATATTCAAGGCAACCCAATTTGCATGAAAATGCAAGAACAATGGCATTGGTTTGACACAAGAGGCACAACTGTTGCAGATGGAGTTCAGAGCATGGCTACAATAACACTGGATTAATGGGGGTAGACCTGAAAAATGGGTAAAAATTAAAGTGATATACTGTATATAGTGTTAGGTTGATTAGAATCAATTATAAAGATATGTGATAAGTATTGCGACATGTCTTTATTGTTGACTACTGCTAGGTGGATCATATATATACCATTTAGTTCAACAGCCTTACTGATCTGATCAAATGATCTGAAACAGGCATTAATTATTGTACATTTTGGTTAACTCAATTCCTTGCCATATTTACCCCTTCCTGACTGGGTTGCCACTGCTATAAGCATTTTGTTTTTCTGCTGGATGTTGGTTATTAGGAATGGGGCATGGGAAACCGTCCTCTTGGGTAGTATTTCTATACAGTAACTAGAGATAGTAGGTACGTGATCAAAAACTGTTTCAGCAGCAACTCATAAAATTCCAATCTAATGTTTGCAACACAATGGTAATTACAACTGCAAGTACAGGTGCCAACAGTGTATTGATAGGAGTGTACATGTATATGTACTGCGGTTCATTTTGAAGATCTATTTTTTTTTCAACCCAATTAAGTATATAAATACTGTATAAAACCCAATAAGATATGGAAAATACAAGAGGCCCTCTGCACTCAGCGTGATATATTAAAGACATTAAGATATTTTATGCTTTAAGCTACTTAAAAGTGACTTCCCATTTAAACAAAACAGGGATTGTTTGTCCATATAGTGCAATATATTCAAGATGTTCAAGTAAGTCAAAATCTACTACATCAACTACATTTATCATACCAGATAGGCAGACGTCATGGCCCTATGAATGAGCAAGAAAGTTGCTTACTCCTGACAACCAATGTAAGCTTCTGATGTAGGGTTTGCAGGCTCCCTGGTGGTTTTCTGTTCACAGGCATGGACATTTCAATCTCTCATTTCCAGTTCCATAACATATTTTGGATGTTACTATTTTCAGTGGGCTTGAACTTTTACTGCATCTTTTTTTCCTTGAACCTCTACTCAGATTCATCACCTCAGCCTAAAAGTAATACTTGCACTCAGGGGACCATTTATTAAACCTCAAATTTATCTAGTCAAGGTTTTTAAGGGGAAAACTCAAATTTTTTGTGGAAAAAAACCCTACATTTTTAAGAGATTTATTATACCCCAAAGTGCTAAAAATCTGAATCCATAAATATGCCATCTCAAACCGGTCCAGATTATGTAGACGTCAATGTCAGATATCCCTGAAGTTGTTTCTTGACATCATGATCTGCACTGGATAATCCAATTAATTCAATTAAAAGTTTTCAGAGTATTGATTGTACAATATAAATCAACGCTTAGGGGCAGATTTACTAAGGGCCGAACTTTGAACTTTGAAATTCGACCAAGCAGGGAAGTAAAATCCTTCAATTCAAATATCTAATTCAAAGCAGTTTGCCAGAATTTGATTGGTCCAATGATTGAATAGGAAATATTCGAACAATCGATATATCATTCAATCGATTTGAACAATTTTATCGATCGATCAAATATTTTTTATTCAAACAAAAATAATGAAACACAATTCGGTACCTTTGATCTGGCGAACTAGGCAGTTGAATAAAAAATTAAAGGGGAAGTACTTCGACAGTCGAAATTTCATTCGAATTCGATTCGATCACATTTTCCCAATTCACTGGATTAAGTGGTCTTCAAAAACATTAAAAAATTCGAATTCGAATCTTTTTGAAAATTCGATTGAACTTCGAATCCTTCATGTGAATTTAGTTAATCTGTCCCTTAATTTTCTTGTAATGTTTTTTACCTTTTTGAGAAAAAATATTGATTCTAAGTAATGGAAAGGTGTATGGTCAGATTTGTTTTCATAACAAAATGTGATTAATTCAAGTTAATTAAACTAGAGGTTATTTTTTAAAGCTCACATTTTTCTGGTTGGGTTTTTTTTTAATTATTCAAGATTTATTATACCCCAATGCTGCAAAATGACTGAATCCAAAAATCCACCATCTCAGACCTGTTGAGGTCACATATAAGTCATTGTGCCTATACCAATTTGAAGATATCATGGTTTGTGCTGGGTTTAGCTGAATAATCCAAAAAATTTGGGGAGTTTCAGGAAAAAACTGGGTGATTCAGGAGAAAAGCCTGGTTTTTGCTTGATTTTATTGAGTTTTTTACTGATCCAATTTATTCTAATTATTTTATTTATAAATAAGGCAAAACCAGGGATGGGGATTTGGTCGAGCCTTTTTTATTGAAACACTGAGATAAAATAGAGTTTTAGTAAATAACCCCATAAAAGTTGCAAATGGTCATGTTCAAATTTTTTTGCTAATAGTTTTGCTTTTGTAAGTAATTGTTACTTGAATTTCCTAAACCTGGCAGTTTTGCCAACCTGACCGTTCCTTCTGAAACTGTGAGAGTTTCTAATGCTAATGAACTACTGCTGCAGAAATATGGCAGCACCCTCATAGTTGAACATGGGGAAAGAATGGCTAATGTAAAAGCATGGGGCAAATACTTTTATGGCAATGACAATTTTATGATAGATGCAAAAAAATAAAATTTTTGATCTCAGTATCTCTTTAACATCAGTTAACTAGTCAGACAATAAGACAACCATTTGCTCTTGTTAGAACTTAGTCGATACTGGTATTGTTATAATATATAACATGACACACAGAGCATTTGTTTATAAGAAATCATCCTCAAAAAAATTGTGTGTACAATTCCTTTGTGATGTAAAGCAGGATTTAGATGAATGAAATGTAGTAGATGTATATTTGTATTGTGTTCCATCTGATATTGTGCCACACAGGTGGTTATTGTGTAAATTAATGGATAGAAGGGAAAATATTTTTTGATGTAATAGAAAACCCATCAAATAAAAGATTCCATAAAATTTGTTATTAATGAAAGCTCTTTGGAGTGGACATGATTTCTAAAGTGCAATACCTCAGCCTTTTACGTCTGGGACCACTTATGTATAATATGTTTATTAAGGATCTCAAGGCTAACATTTAAATCAATGATCCTATATTTTTTTAATGCTATTAAAATAAGCAGAGTAATAAGGTCAGATTAGAATCTTGGCTTTCTACAAAGGTTTGTATTAGATGACAGACTGTGCAAATAAATGACAGAGGAGCTTTTACAGGCAGTAGAGATGTAAGGTTAGGCATTAGGGAATAGAAATAACCACAACAAATACATGGCAACTCATTTCAGTTTAAGATATACACATGTTCATAAATGGCTTTGGCATTCACTTAATAGTAATAAATGTTCAGTAAATTATATATATATATATATATATATATATATACACTTACAAGGCTTCGGGTGCACACCGTATACTAGAATAAATGCCTGGGTGCCAGCTAGGAGTGTAGTAGTTAGCAAAGCAGAGTAGCGGCACTCACAGGGTTCTTTTGAAAAAATCAAGGAAACTTTATTGACCTCAACGTTTCGATCCCCCACAGGGATCTTCGTCAGGAGCACACAAACTTCTGGTTTGTGGATTGTTTGTGTGCTCCTGACGAAGATCCCTGTGGGGGATCGAAACGTTGAGGTCAATAAAGTTTCCTTGATTTTTTCAAAAGAACCCTGTGAGTGCCGCTACTCTGCTTTGCTATATATATATATATATATATATATATATATAGTGAAGTTGTGGGGCTCACACAGGGATTTGCACAATAAATGCAGGCCACTCACACATGGGGCAGATTTGCTAAGGGGCAGATTTACTAAATTTATGTGAATGATTCGAAATTTAAAAAATTTGAATTTGAATTTTTCGAATAGTTTTCTTGGCCACTTCGACCAACGAATTTAAAAAATTCGTCTGAATCAAATTATCTATTCAATCATTTGATGGTCGAATTACTTTAGATTTTTACTTGATTGCCTAGTTCGCCAGATTAAACCTACAGAATTGCTATTCATCCCTATGTGAAGCTCCCATAGGGTTTTTCTAGCTTTTTTAGATTGAATAATAAAAATTCGATCGAATAGTTAAAACGATTGATTGATCATATTTATTTTATTCAATCGTACGATTTTTCCAATATCATTAAAACCGTTCGAATTCTAATTAAAATTAGATAAAAATGTGATGGTCGAATTAGAGGGTTTTTTAACCCTCGAGTTTGGCCCTTAATATATCTGCCCCATAGGGTCGAATTTCAAAAATGGATCGAACATATCTGCTTTCGATCAAAAAAAAAAATCGCTCTAATCATTCCAATGCATCGTTTGATTCAAACGATTCAAACTATTTTCACCAAAATACTAAACATTTTAAAAAAAAATCTCTGTAAAGGTTCTAAGAAGTCCCCCATAGGCTTAAATAGGAATTCGGCAGCTTTAAGGTGACAAAGTGTCGAATTTGAATCTTTTGAAGAGACAGTACTTTGAAATTCGAATTTTCAAATTTTTCAAGTATTTTAAGTTTTAAGTTCGAATTGAATTTTGGGCTATTCGATAGTTGAAGTACCCAAAAATTACTTTGAAGTTCAAATTTTTTAAATTCCAATTTTCATTTCAACCCTTAGTAAATTTGCCCCATAGTGATGGAAAATCAATCCATTAATTTTCCACTTTTTGAGCTGCAGAAAAATGGCAGCAGAATATAGTGTAGCTTGCATCCAGCAACAAAAAGTCCAACT
The DNA here is from genome assembly GCA_024363595.1 of Xenopus borealis. Taxonomy (NCBI): domain Eukaryota; kingdom Metazoa; phylum Chordata; class Amphibia; order Anura; family Pipidae; genus Xenopus; species Xenopus borealis. The sequence continues at coordinate 48,833,191 of CM044431.1, read as the reverse complement.
GAAGTATAGCTTTGCTTACTTTAGTAGCTATAGCATCTAGAAAACAAGGAAACTAAACAGGCTGGTCTCTGAGGGAACCCCACAGATGAAAAACAAAGCAGTACAGTCTCCAAATTTCTGTCAGATCCAAACACTCTGGTCTCAATAAATTCAGCAAGTCAAATGCAAAGCAGCTCCCATGTGTAGCGCCTACTCTCACATCCTTTCACCTGCTGCTCACTCCCTTGGATATCCAGCCCACACTGTTTCTTGGTTAACCCTGTGGTGTCTCTTAAAGGGGTGACTCTTAAAGGAAAGGCTCAAAACCTAAAAAATGGGGATATACATATCTACCACCCAGGATATATATTGTACAATATAGAGTGAATATAGTACCCCCTATTGTAAATTATAAGGATATTATAAGTTACCGGGTGGTTTCATGACCATATAAAAACACTAGGCAGAGTCTGAAAACTGCAAGAAATTGGCTGGGTGCAGGTCACAACCCAGTATACACCATGCACAAAAAAGAACCTGCACTTCTCAAAAATAAAAAAAAATATAATGTATACATATATATATATATATAGTGCACCCTAGGTGAGTGTGAGGTGAGATATGAGAGATTAGTAGGATTCTAGTGTGACTGGCTGCCTATGCCTAGTAGCTACCATTGGCTGCAACTCCCAGCAGTGTTCATGTGCCCCTTTAAGCCCCTTACCCAAAGTGGATCTGGGTGTCTCCTGATGCACAGATCAATCAGGCAGACAGCAATAATAGTCCAGGGTGGTTGCTTCAAACAGAGAACTTCTTTGGGAAATCTAACATAATTATCTGTTAGGGGCAGATTTACTAAATTCGTGTGAAGGACTTGAATATTCTCTCGAATATAAAATTTTCGATTGTGCGAATATGCAAATTAAGTATTTTCGACCATCGAATATGAAATATTCGGTCGCATCAAATAGATCGAATAGATCGAATAAATATATATTCGATCACTCGACTATTCGCAGGTCGAAGAACTTGCCCTTTAAATTTTTATTGTTATAAATTTATGCCTACTTCACCAGATTGAACCTACCGAATTGCATTAGAAGCCTATGTGAAGCCCCCCCCATAGGCTTTTTTTAAAGTTTTCTTATCGAATATTATTCGCACGATCGAACACTGTGAATATTCGACTCATATGAATTTTTGCAGAAAAATGTTCGCTTGTACGATTTTGGTGAATATTCGAAAAGCGCTCAAAACCGACAAATATTTTATTTGATTTTAGCAAATATTTATTTGCCAATTATTCGCCAGTCGAATTCGAGGGCTAAAAGCCCTCGACAATTCGACCCTTAGTAAATCTGCCCCTTAGTGTCTTACAATACAGGACATTGTGAAAATGTGGATATTTTTATTTTAAAGAATAGGCAGAATGCATTTTCAACATATGTGCAGCTGCATTTATCGTGTTCATTTTTAGGAAATGTATAACATTTTTAAGTAATTACCTATGTTGTGTATAGATGGTAGTGTTATTTTACTTTTAAAAAGACCAAGAGTTTATATTCTCATAAAGAAAAAAAATGTTAGTCCTTAAAAAACGCCCTGTATACCACAGGGAATACCACTGCCCCTCACTGTTACAATGCAATGCGGTAACTGATTTCATATGGCACACAAAAAAAGCAGTGTCCCACATATGATATAATTTGACTTTACAAAATATTTACAAAGTGTGTACAAGGCACATACAGTGCTGTGGTTCTTAACACAAAGTGTTACCAAATGTTTTAATAATGTCTTCCAACTCATTTCCTATGTTTCTGTTGGAGACCTGTCGAAACTCCCTAAATCCCTTTTTGATGGGCAGTAAAACAAAAAAAAATTCATGTGGTGAACATCTGATTCATATATATTTGTCGAAAATTAGCAGGTAGGATAACCATGAACAAATATAAAATGGACACTTTTTATGCAACAGATACTTTACCAGAGCACTTGTTTCTAATTTTAGCAAACCTTCCACCTGCACACCAGGGGAGCCATGCTGACAAATGTCAAGAAACAGAATCTTTCACCAGTTTCCCTGCATCTCAACAAGATTGTCGTTTGCAATATTACATGAAAAATCTCTGTTTCTGTTCATCTCCCTTCTGGGTGCTGTTAACTTTTCTTTTCATTGAACTAGAATGGCCACCAGGACAGAATACACATTACCTAGTCGTACTGCGTCCTGCCACTCTGAAAACAATAACACAATCTAAGAGTAATAAGAAAAAACAAACAAACCAAAACAAACAATTACAGCAAACAAAGATATTTGATATTTGGGGGAATATTTTACTGCTTCAGAAGAGTTTTGATCATTTTGTTATTTGCAGTAGACATAAACTATTTTAAATACAGAAAAGAGAAAAATCAATACAGTACCAGAGAAGTATAGGAAGCACTTTGGGGCCCATAATGGTGGTTTATAATAAGCTCCTATTAATAGGTCTATTACTGGAGTATGTATCTTCAAAATTATGTTGGTGCCCATAAGTAAGAAGGAAAGTATTACTGAAAGAATGAAATAAAAGATGTTAATGGAAAAAATATATGCTATGCAAACCATTTTTTCTTTCTGTGAGAGGTTTTCCCATTGTACATATTAGGGTTTGTTTAACATGAACTTTGCAAATGCACAAAGGTACTTAGCAGCTCATCCATCAGTGGAAAAATTATTGTGACAGTGCTCAGTATATGCATATATAACTTCTTACAGGAAGATTTGTTATTTTGGACACCAAACCCTGTGTCCCCCACAGCTCTTCAAATGACCAATGTGCGCAATTACAGTTTGCATTTAATATGTTTTTATTCCAGTTCATACTGTAGCTATTATTAAATCTATTTCAATTTACAGCTTGCATGGAAGAGGATACAAAGGCCTTGATAAGAAAAACATATAGCATTAAGGATACATTGCATTTTAGTGACAGGCTACAAAGTAATATGTGGGACCAATATGCTATTTGCACAATGACAATTTGCCAAGAGAGGCCGGTGTTCCCCCCATAAATAAAGTGTTACTTATTGTTATATTCCTGACTTCTGTATCATTCTGATGGCAGTTAAAAACCCAGAGAGTTTTTAAATGAACCCTAAGGGGCATGTTTTTGCACTCCTTAGCACTCGTCCACTTTTTTAAAAGCATAAAACCACCATTTGTTTAAAGGGGCACGCTGCAGGTGCTACAAGCCGCATGAAGCTTAGCTTGCAGTTTCTGGCTACAATACAATATACAAAAAAGGGGTGTTGTGGGTGCACTCCAAGGCTAAGTTAAAGTGCTACCCACAAAGTAATATTAGCTGTAAATGCCCTCCTTGGATTCCCTAATAATACATTAAAATTGGTTTAAAAGAACAATTTTCAATACATAACTTTCTAGAAAGACATGATACCAATTTTTGGCCATTGGTAAGAATAGAATTTAAGGAAGTGTTTGACTACTATTTTAAGTGTTCTTTTGTGCATTCATTTTAATGGTGCTGAAAAGCTTTTAATCATGTTCATGAATTATTGTGCAATGATCCTGACCTACATAACCCAACAAGGGCAATCTATGCCATAAATAACATTATTAGCTGTACAACCAATTTAGTAACCAATATTTAGCAGCAAATTTAATTGCAGACACACAAGTGCTACATTTAAACCGTACCAGTCACTGCCATGTTTTTGTTTTCCTTGGTTGAAAATAAATGAAGAATTATGTTTCAAAGCCAGGAGCATTTTCAGAAAACAAATTACTATCTTAGGGAACTGCCATGCATGTTCACAGTTGATCATAGTACCTTGTGTAATACGCCCATGTAATAAGAACTATACAATCAAGAACTTTGTGAAGTCCCTAAGTATCTAATCTTTCAAATTTACTTAATCAAATGTATTGTTTTTCTTGTAATCGAATAACAACATTTCTGTGTGTTATCAGGCCTGGATTTGTGGCAAGGCCACAAAGGCTCAGGCCTAGTGTGGCAAAATTTTTAGGGGCGGCATGCCTCCCAGCCTCTCTATGTGGGGCACTGGGGACACGCTGCTCCCCGGTGCTCAGGTGCAGGAGCATATGAGCGTGGTAGTGCCTAGGGGCGCCCATCGGCAAATCCAGCACTATGTGTTATATGTTCTATAACTAATAATTTAAGATCCCCAAATCTCTATTAAGTTGACTAAAAACATATTTACCCAAAATATTAAAAAATGTCCTTTAAACCTCACAATAAATCATCTTAATGTTTTACCTACAGGAACAATGAACCAGGTAGGGAACATAGGAACCAGGTAGGGAACATGGGAACCAGGCAAGAATCAGAAACCATAATGGCAAAGGAACAGGAGTCACAGAAGCTGTATCTTGATCATCAAGCTTGGGAGCTTTGGTGATCAAGCAACTGTGAATAGCACAGGACAGGCTAATATAGGTCCTTAATTATTTGTTGATTCGTACTTATTGTCAACAAGGTAGGAAGAGTGAAGAGAGTAGGGAGTAGGGAGGTGTACACCTGGCTCAGAAGGACAGTCCCCCTTCATTGAGGCTGCATTTTATTTGTAAAAATTGCTGCAGTTGTTTTGATAAATATTTTGATGTTTTGTTGTGGCTAATGATTCATATGAAATTGAAATTGAATCTAAGAAAACCTTTAGGAGGATCTCAAAATGAATACTCTACACCATCAGAACATCATTCATCAGTAGCCCATAGAAACTAAAAGCCTATACAGATGCCTTCTGTGCTGCTCAATCTGAAGCCCATGAAATCTCTTTAATTCCTAAAGGAGCTAAAAACTGATTTTTCATATCTTGTCAAGTCTAATAATGCTGCAAAAAAATATCAAGTATGGTCTGAGAAAATTGAGTGAAAAACTAGATCATGTCCAGTGTCTAGAATAGGTTTACTGAGATAGACCTCACCATAAATTTAAATTGAGAGTGCGTTGGGAGAGCAACAGGATGACAACTGATTCCAGTAAAAGGCAAGGGTTGGGGCAGGCTGAGTACAGGAGAAGTTGAGAGCAGGCAGTGGTCAAGATGGGCAGTAGGCAGAGAAATCCAGAAAGTTAAGTATAACAAAAAGAGATACAACTAGGGTTGCCACCTGGCCGGTATTTTACCGGCCTGGCCGGTAAAAATGATGGTTGATCCCAATGTTATTAATAGGGAAAAAAGGTAAATATATAGGAAGGCCGGTATTTTTTTCCAGAAAAGGTGGCAACCCTAGATACAACAGCAGCAGAAGGAAGCACTAGGTGAGGAGCAAGACATATAACCAAGCACAGTTTACGTCCTTTGGCAGTTTAAGGCAAAGTTCTTGCTGCTAAATGCACAGGGAATGTGTTGATACAATTGCTTCAAGATGGAACGCAAACATGCATGGGTGCATGTACACATGCAACATGTGGACTTGCGCTTTGCAACACCATGATGAGAAGTCTTTTTAATTTTATACTAAGGGTTTTGGTTCCTGTGCCAAGCTTGTGTGTGTGATAGGAGTCTTTTATTGCTGTGGTTATGTGATTAAAAGGATGATCTTATTTAAGATAGGAGTCTTTTATTGCTGTGGTTATGTGATTAAAAGGATGATCTTATTTAAGATTTAGGAATCTAGCGAAAACATAAAAGAGCTGCTGTTTTGACAGTCGGCAAATAGATACAGAAACTATGGTCAAATTACTTTTAGGACATATATCTTGTCTATGCCGTCACACCAGAACTCTTCCATTTAGCAACAACACTAGTCCAATGCAGAATTAGAAAAACAGAAAACAAAAAAGACTTTTCAAATTATTATTATTTTTATGTTTTGTTTACATAAAATAAAAATTACTGCCACTGAAACCTGCAAGCATTCAAAAAAACAAGTAGTTCTAAGGAACTATGATACAGTTGGGCTCATTTATGAACACTGGGCAAAATTTCAGCCAGCTGCAGGTAAAACAATGACTGCAACACTCTGCTCATGGGCAATTTTGTCCAGTGTTAATGACCCCAGGGCTAAATTACTAAAGTGTATACTTTGCCTGGGTGTACACATTAAAATTTAAAATGTAAGAGTAAAATAAATCTTAATGTCAATTTGAATAGACACCCCTACCTATTAAAGGATTTGGCTGCCAAATATACTCAAAGAGGTCAAATAAGTGCAAGCTTGTAAAAAACTAAAGACATAGTCATCATAAGCCCCCTAAAGTACTCTATAACATGGGTGCCCACAAGGTAGATGGGGATCTACCAATAGACCTTTAACTGGTGATCAGACAAGACAATATCAACAATGAGCTTGTCTAAATCACCCTTCTGTTTCATGCTTTTCATTCAAATATTTATTATGTTAAGGCCACATAAGAAATAGTAAGTAATATTTTCCATGGAACAGAATGCTAATAGTGATGGGCGAAACGGCCGCGTTTCGCTTCGGCGAAAAATTTGCAAATTTTTCACCGATTCGCGAAACGAGTCGCGCGTCGTTTTTTGAAGCGCGTCGCGTCAAACACGACGCGTTGTTTTTGACGCGCGTCGCGTAGTTTCTGACGCGTCGCGTCATTTTCGGTGCGTCGCGTCAAAAAAGACGCGCGACTCGTTTTTGCGCGGCTAATTTTTTTGGCCGAATTTTTTTGTCAGTTTCGCGAATTTATTCGCCAGCGGCGAATCGCGGGAATTCGCCGCAAATTCGCCCATCACTAAATGCTAACAATGTTTTATGGATGTAGACCATAATGGGACAACATCACTATAAATAGACCAAGCATTAGAAAAGCTTGGGCACTCCTGCGCTATAAGTACAGTTCCAGAATATAGGAAAATCATGAAAGTAACAGTCATTTCAATTCTCACATAAAGAAATGCACATATCACTTCATCATTCATCAGATATCTGTTGTACTGTATCCATAAATTCTTGAATTTTTGGATTTGCCTTTTGAAGTCGCCTATTACCCACCACTGCTGCGTTCACTGATGCAGCCTATTTCAGGTGCTGAGAAACTCTCTGAAGTTGAAAGTGAGGTTGACAGTTCAACCTTTTGCTCAGAGAGTTCCTACCTAACTTTAAGCTGTTCTAGCGGAAGCTGAACAATAAAAGACCATTAGGATCTGAAATACTGTATGTATCTTCAGGGGAAAAATACATTTATGACCATAGAACTAGTTCCTGAATCAAATTCTACGTTAAGTATTAATACTTTGGTGAGGACTGTGATACATATATTATTTCACAGAACAGAGGTTTGGAAGGATATAGTAATCCCCCTTTGAGCATTGCATCAAATGACTGTTGAATCTAGTAGCCTAATTACTGAGGAAGTTGACCATTTCAGAGTCACTCACAGAATATTGTAGGTTTTCTCTTCTGAAGTTTTACTTCAATAATATGACTGCAGAATGCTGGGTCAAGGCTGTGAGCAGATTTATTCATTATAGACAAATGGTCCCATTCATTTATTATTAGTTGCTATAACACTTGAAGAAAAAAAAGTTACCACAATTATTTTAATAAATAAGCAAACATTCAAGTTTTTTCAATTTTTGAAATAATTTGAAGTAGAAAAAACCTCTAAAACCTCACAAATTAAATTTTTGTTTTATCAAATATCAGCTGATATTTTACCCATTAATCAAAACTTTCCTGACAGGACAGATTTCACAAGTTTTAAACTAACTGACAATTCAGTTCAGCACTGAAAAAAAAAATTCTAAAATCTGAAATACTTACTCTAGTGGTAGCTATTGTTACAACATGTGTGTTTATTATCATTTTGTTTCATGAATGAATTTAGAAAAATTGCCAAAATCTTTATTGAAAGTGCAACATACTCTGAAAGATGTTACTAAAGATGTTTTATGTTTATGTGTGTGTCTCTAGCTCCCTGTGTAAATTCAGGCATTTTAGAAGGATTATACTGACCTTTGCCGTTTTACCTAGACAAGTGACATCAAGACACAACGTGATTTAAACAGTAATTTGCTGGGAAAATAAAATTCCCAGAATCAGCTGTCACCATGGGAAGATATGATTCATTTCAGCTAAAGTTTTTAAATCTGATTTCACTAATCCATGTTATCATCACCTGACTAAAAGGCTAGTCCCATGTCTGGTTACTGGGAAGATGAAAATCATCTGTCTCATCTGTTTGGTCTAAGAATCACTTTTATTGCATGTTTAATAGGTGATCTGTGAACTTTGCGCCATCCTCTACACCCCGGCAGCTCAGGATGTGTTTATATTGAGATTTGATGTTTCACAACTGGACATTGCATTAGTAACGGAAGTGAAATCGCTGTTGCTTAAGTGAGCATAGATTAATATGTTGCAACTGTTATTCACAATATTCTTCTCAGACAGTAACTTATTAGCTTTTGTACGGTAAAACTATGTGTATATTTTACTTATTTATTTATTTATTTTGCCTGATTGTCATTAATTTACAGCAGTTTGTATAAAATAAGATATTCAGTTAGACAGAAGAATACCCGTTTCTGGAAATTCAAAACATTCAGTCCTATGTGCATATTCTATGCATTTTATTACATACACTACACATATTCACAAAAACTATTTTGTCGTTAACTTTGCGAGGGATTCACTGTAGTCTAAAACTAGTCAAAATAGAAGCAAACAATGCAAATCTTGGTCACTAATGTTCACAATGGCCTTTTCGAACATGTTTTGCTGTAACTATACATTATACAAACCCCCAAATGATCCCTAAAGTAACAGAAAAAAAGTCAGTTGCCACTGGTTGAAGCTACATAACTAATTGAGGCACTTGCTCATAAATGTTGCAGAGAGATTTTTACCAGTGTAATTAACTTGCTAAGCAAGAAAGGTCACTGATAGCCACCATCTGTCTTCATAAGCACCAGTACTTAAGGACACAGTAGGGATCCCAACATAATGTGCATGGCTTTTTTTTTTAAATATAAAATATAAACTGACAATCCTTGGGAAACTACCTATTTAAGCAGATGATGCCATGTTTTCATTGGTGGTGTGTACGTGCATTACAATAGCTGCAAAGTGCAAAAACAGGTTATCCAGGGACTCTATTACCTCCTAATTTAGTAAAAGGCACAAAGGTTGACCAGGTGCAGAAATCCACAGCAACCAATTGAATGTTTTTTAAACAGTTCACCAGTAAATACTACTTGCTGATTGGTTGATATAAATGACTAGATCTGTAGTTAACTTAGGACTTTTTGTTGCATAAACCCACTAGCTTCCAAGGAAGAAAACTCCTGTTTATGACTATTCAATTCATTTTAACATCCAACGCACTTCAGCAAGTTACTGTATATCACTATAGCAAATACATTTTTGGTTCAAGGACTCACTTGGGGCCCAACATTTGAGTTCAAAAACAATCTTTTCTGAACAATTTTAAAAAATGCAGTTTGATTTTAATTGAATTCTTACTTTTTTGTATACTTTTTATACTGTATAGTATGTCTTTGTTAACTTTACATACACTTAGGGGCAGATTTACTATTGGCCAAATTTAGAATTAAAAAAAAAATTCGAAATTCAACCATCAAATTGTTTAGGGCAATTTTCGATTGAAGCCCATATGTTTAATGACCTGGGAAAATAAATATATAAACATAGTTGTTTATTTAAAAAGACAAATTAACATTTATGTTTATTTATAGAGACATTTCCCTTTGACTTCTATTGAACTTCACCAGTTTTTACTTGCTGAGTTTTTTCTGGCAATTCTTCTCAAATAAATAATTTTCTTTTTCTTTAATAAATACAGACTATTTGAGATTGTGCTGTTACTGCAATTAGCCACTCTGCTGGGTATGGGTATGGCGGAAGCCCAGGAATGTACCCATAGATAATTGGAGGTGAAAACATGAATTAGAAGATTTAATGACAACCAGTAAACAGAAAACAAAAAGCAGGATCAGGCAAAAAGCAATAATCAGGGACAGGCCAAGGTCGTTATCAGGGAACCTACAAAGGTAAGGATAAAATGAGGAATTTCAGGAACTTTAAGGTACTCACTCAGGAACAAGGTTTCCAGGAATCAAGGTTTTCAGGAATCACAGTTTTCAGGAATCAAGGTTGACATCATACAGGAACAAACAATCACATTCAATGACTCAGCACTGAGCAAGGCTCAGGGCTGGGTTTATAAAGGGAAGGTGACGGGGAATGGGAAACACATAAGGGTAATGAGAAGGAAGGAGGCATACTGGGAACAGGCAGAGTAATGGACATTGATGAAGTTTTTTACCACGTTTCCCTTCCAATCATAAAAAATGCAACCTCCAATAGGTTCCTCAAAAGTAATCTACTAAATATGAACCAAATTATGTTGTATGCTCAGCATATTCTTACTCCAATCAGTATTTTTTGACTATCATAAACATTACCATTCCAGTATCCTTAAAATGTCCTCCCTCTCTACTCCCATATCGAAAAAACTTCCATAAGTGTTTTAGTTTTCAGATTTAAACATTTTATCTTGTTTATTGTAATCCCATTTCTTGTGGTTTTCCCATGCTCATGTTTCAATCAAATTTTGAAAAGCTCTGTCAAAACAATCATGTATAGTAGATAAATAGCAAAAGAAGAAAACACCTCTACCGTTAAACCCATGCTCCAATGTTCTGTATGTAACTGTGGAGAGGTTTACACATAACTAGAAAATAATTAGAAAAATGTTTGAGCTGTAGGTGAAGGACATATCAAGGGCTGAGCCTTAATGAATGTGCTTTTATGTGCAACTAACTGTGGGGAACTTTGTGTGAGCTCGTGGTCCTAAACAAGCCTTATGGTGTCTCTTCAGTTTAATTCACAGGAGTAATTCAGCTTTCTCTGTCTTTTCCTTCCTAAAAAATTGTTTTAACTTTTAACATAATTTGAAGGCTTTTTCTTTCTTAATATAAACATAGCATTATTTCTTTTTAATAAATTCAAGTATCTAAAATATGGAATTATTCTAATTAGTATTTACTTTTTTTATAGCATGAAATGTTACTTATCTTTTAGTTATGGCCCTGGGATTCACTCTCACACACACAGAGCCTGACCTTATGCGGTTTCTGTTCTATGAAATATATCACTGTACTGGCCAGATCCGTAAGGCCTATTTCTGTAAATGACTACTGCACTCATGTTAAGAAGCTTCAAGACATGTGGATTTACACTTGCCACAAATCATGCCAAAGAAGGACAAAATATGCTTGGCATCTTTATTACATGGATTATTATCAATTGAGCACATAGTTGACACTGCCAAATTAATTTCACTTAAGGCAGTAAAGTGGTCTTGAACTGGGGAACTGTAGGTGAAAAGCTGAGGTTTTATCAGCTAAAGTATTTCAGCATTGCTAAAGCTCTTCTTCAATGCATCATCTGAGTAATGTTTCACTTTGTATGAATAACAAATGATCACATTTCTCAGGCTGGCTTCTTAACATAGACCATAGCCTGTACATAGCTACTCAGTGTAAGCATTTGGCTCTTAACATTTTGTCAGCAGTTTACAATGAATATTTAGTAAAGCTGTATAAAAATATATATATAGAAATGGAGAGACAGCGAGAGGGAGAGAGAAAAGGAGCTATGTCTCAAATTTTATGTTATTATTTGTTACAAAATTTAAAAAATTCATCCAGAGACCTGTTTGTGTCTGTAAGGCTTTTATAGTTTGTGACAATATTTTTTGAGATCCTGTTATTTATATCAACTACTGCGGTCTCTCTAGTTCTTTTGAAATACAATTTCCATGATCATCACCACCATTTATTTATGTATTTATTTAATGCTAGCAAATTACTCAGCCCTTTACAATAATTTGTAATGGACTGTTATCTTATAACGAAATGGTACCTCCTCACAAGAGATTACCATCTAAAGGATCCTCCTCACAGAGTTCAGATGTGGATAGATGTGAAAGAACAGATAAAGGAGAGAGATGCCAAATGTTATGCACCCACAGTGATTATAATCACTCACATGATACCCCAGACAGCAGAAAACTGCCTGAGAGAAATAAAAAGTAGCAATAACAGAGCATTTGTAGCCATACAGAGCATTTGTTTTAAATGGAGCCAGTGACCCCCACATCATACTTCCCAACTGTCCCTTTTTCAGAGGGACAGTCCCTCTTTTGACAGCTCAACCTGCAGTCCCTCATTTGTACTGGAAAGTCTCTATTTTCTCTGCACTGAACAGCCAGAAAAAGAAACAAAGTTTCTAACTTAATTGGCTTTTGGTAGAGAGCCCAGGACACCTAACAGGTGCAAATAAGATACTTTGTAGCACTTTTGAGTTACGAAAATAAGTAATTGAAACAGTTCAGATAAGAAGAAATATTTTCAAACTGTCATAACGTGCCAAATGTTGTACAATGAACATGGTAATTAGGGAGTGTGGCCACAAAAATGGGCATGGTCAAAAAATTTGCAGCACTATGCACGCCACATTTTTTTGTCCCTCTTTTTACATCCAAAATGTTGGGAGGTATGCCATATTAAAGCTGAAAGAGTAAGAAAAAGGCAACATTAATTAGTTATTTTTAATCTAGACTACAAACTTGGAAATTGAATTTCTCTCTTTTTTTTTCCTGTAGCAACACTTTAATGATAAAATTACTATTACTACAAGGATGCCAAAATGTTACCCTAAAGAAACATTAACCCACAATCTTAAATATATGCTGGTACCTGGAGAGCTATGGATCCATGCTGGGAAATTCATTGTTATATCTGGACATAATTCAAAATTTAACACCAAAAAAATATATTCATTTTTATTTTTTGCCAATGCTCATACCAATGATTGTAACAAATGAAAACATTAAAGTGATACTGACACTAAAAAATGAATTTTAACATATGAATGTACATTAAATGTTATCTATAGAACATGTTGATAATTTTTTGCTGAGAGCTTTGTTTTTGTACATAATTGTTAGTTGAAGTTCCTAAGCCTGACTCTCTGACACTCTGACTTTGCTAACCTGACTGTCCCATCTCAGACTGTTAGTTACAGTTTCTAATGCTAACGGACTCCTGCTGCACAAATATGGCAGCCAGGCCTGGACTGGCAATCTGTGTGAGGGGCTGCTATAAGGTGCCATAGTCAGTATTTAGTGGGCTGGTGGGGGCTGATTGGGCCTCTGTGTACCTGAAATGCCAGGGCATATTTTAATTCTCAGTCCAGACCTGATGGCAGCCCCTTCATACAGGAACATGGGGCAACAGACAGTTAATGTAAAAGCATCATGCAAATTTGGCAAAGTTAGAAGTAGCTTTCAAAGCCAATATTATAATTGATGTAAAAAAAGAGTTTAATTTCAGGTGTCAGTATCTCTTTAATGTAAATATATATTTCCCATGTCACTTGTATGTTATTCTGTTTACAACAGTTACCTTCTTTTGTCCGATGCCTCAATACTTTTAAAAATTGTTATTGTGGCATTAATAACCATTGGAAAACCCTCCACCAACCCAGAAAGCACACCTTCTCCTTGCACTGATAATATAATTTTCTTTAGTCACCTCACTTAGGCTACTTAGCCTGGCTCCATGGTGGCTGGGAGCTTTAATCAGATACCATACTTGCAAATGCTATATCAGTAATGATGTCAGCTGAACGAAGGTCACATGACAATGGACTATTTGTAGAGAAACACTGCAAGGTTTGTTTTCTGGCTACTTTATGGATGGCATGAAAAATGACTGTTTAGCAGCCAAATGCTATTAACCAATGAACAGTTGCACCAGCTTTTCAGCCCTTTTTACATTCTTATATCACTTGGGAACTTTACTGAGCAATATGTAGACTCTGGATTTATTAACACTGTTAAAGGGAGAATACAGTATAATACAGTATGTAATGCTATGGGTTTCATTATGTCTGGCATTGCTAGCTGAGTCAAATTAATTCATTTCCATTTCCAAGGTACAATTCATTCTATAGCTTTTTCTTGCAAATACCAGAGCTCATTTTTAAATGATTATTGGCTTATAAAGGCAACTGTTTAATTGGAACAAATAAACGTTATTCAACGTTATTTTGGTAGATAAAGAGCAGTGTGACAGCTCACTCTTGTTTTAATAAATACAAACAAATACTAAGGGGGGAATGTAATTAAATTCTCAAAGAGCAAAAGAATACACATCAATAAGATTAAAAATCCACATCTCGCAATGTAATATTGTTCCTTAAACTGTTATTGCATTGCTAATTTTAATTGCGCACTCTGAAAGGAACAATAACACCAAAAAATAAAAGTGTTTAAAGTAAAGAAAACATCATGTAGTGTTGCCCTGCTATGATAAAACTGATGTGTTTGCTTCAGAAACACTACTATAGTTCATATAACAAGCTGCTGAGTAGCAATGGTGGAAATTGAAAAACGGCTATATGGCACAGGTAACATGTTCTACAGAGCTTATCTGCTGTGTAACTTGAGCCTTTTCTCCTTTGAATGGCTGCCCCCATGGCTGCACAACAGCTTATTTATATAAGTTTCTGAAGCAAATACAGCAGTTTTACCAGTGTATGGCAACAATGCATTATATTTCTATTACTTTAAAACAATTAAATTTTTTGATGTTACTGGTCCCTTAAACAGTGCTTGAAGGTGTCGTAATCTTTTGGAGCAAACATAACGACTTTTTCAGTAAGAAGTTTTATTGCATTGGTGCAAGCTGTAAAATTTGCAAACTCTCTTCCACTTGTAGAAAGTAGTCAGCACATCGATTCTTGCCTCAAGCATCCATGGTGCACGTTAACCCAGGGCCACTTGCCTTGGGGAATAATACATGGAAAAAGTTTTTTTAAACAGCATCATCTTCTTCTTCTTCAAGTTTAAAAGCCTTTATTTGTGCTTATGTGGACAGCACAGCGACGTTTCTGGCCATGCGGCCTTTTATCAAACTCTCTTCCACTGTCAGAAGTGGTTGCTAAACAGTTTCCGGGTTTGCAAAAGCTATATTAAATTCGCACAAAGCAAAAACATTTCGCATTTCAAATAGTTTTTCCTTTACCGACTTTTATTACGTGTTCCAAAGTCTATAGGATAACAAGGATTATTTTAATAGAAATAGCTTTTTAATTTATTCATATGGCCACAATAATTTATAATACATAAGAGTCATGAATATCCTGTAAATTAATAAATAAATGGTGCTTAGTGATGTCATCAGTTATAATCAGAGCTAGGTGATGTCATTTATATATATATATATATAATATGTTGCAAAATATGAGGATAGTAGAAGTCACTTCAGAGTTCCATGACCTGTATAAAAAAAACTTGGGACCCAAAGGTACGGCTTTCTTTTGGGAGTATTCTGTACCACATCTCTGTTGCCTTTGGTGGGCTCTTCTCCTAATAACTTGTTCTGAGACTCCCAATTTTTGTTTTGGTTACCAGTTTGCTGCCCAACAGCCACATTGAAAAATTTATTAGCTCACAACTCTAGGTTTAAAGGAAAACTAAACCCCCAAAATAAATACTTAAGCAACATTCGCGAATTGGCAAGAAAGTTAGCGAAATGAGTCGCAGCATGTTTTTGACGCGCGTCGTTTCCGTCGCGTCGTTTTCAACGCGTGCCGCGTCGTTTTCGATGCGCAACTTGTTTTTTTTTTTCGAATCGTGGGAATTTGCCCCTGGCGAATAAATTCGCCCATCACTAGTTGCTATAGGTGATAAAAAGTGTAACAAACTTTGTTACTGATATTGCATTAATGAGCAAAGTTAGCCCACTGCATGGTCTAATGAAAGCTGTATTAATTTCTACCCAAAGCTAAATGTGAACCTGTACTGATAGAATATTGGTAATTTACTTGCAGTTGCCATCTTTTATTCATTGCAGGTCACTCCCTTCTGCCTGTAAGGGGGTGAAATGTGAATTGTTAAATAATGGCTAATGTATAGTTAGTTTGGCCACTAGGTGGCAGTGAGTATAGCATACAGGAACAGGGAATGCTGTGGCCATTCTGGCAGTGAGAGAGGAAGAGACAACAGTCTTTGTTAGGGAGAGGTACAGAATAAAAAGTCAGCTGATGTCACCAAACTCCAAGTAAAGCCAGGAGCGGTGATACTACACAAAAAAAGCAAGATTGCAGTGGGTTTAAATAAGAACTATTACAGATGCCTTATTGGACAAAGCATGCTTTTTCTGTTTTCTTGTCTAACAGCCAATGACGTGATAGAATTGCTGGTTCCCATAGAAACTATCCTACGTTTTCTCCTGACCACTTCTCAGAGAGCTCAACCTCAGGAGAACTTTTTATCAAAGTATGTTGTGCCTGTGTATACCTGCATTCTACATTGCATGAACTTTACAGCATACAAGCCCTGTTTGCAGATGTTAATATTATGGATGGTGTCTGAGGGAAAATGGATAATGGTTCCACTCGCACACCCTGGCCTTCTAGAATTAGCCGTTCCTGTGTGCTGGTGAGTTTCGCTTGGTCAGAGGCAAAATAGCCACTGGGCAAAAGCTGCTATTTGTTTTAGGAAGTTTCGTATAAAATAAATGTGTGTCAAAAAAATTAGCAGCGTACAAAAAAAAGTGGCGCCCATAGACTTTAATTCATTTTGGCAAACTTTCGCCAGCTGCAAATTTTTGGCTAAATGGGGTTCACCTTTTAGTTAACATTTAGTATGTTATAGAATGGCTAATTCTAAGCAACTTTTCAATCGGTCTTCTGACTCTTTCCAGGAATAGGATAATGCCAGGGTATAAACAGATCTTATTACAGACCCCAGTAACTGATATATTATCATTTTATGGTCAACAACCAGATACCAAGCCTTAAATATGTAATCCAATTAGATCAAGTGTAGGCTCTCTTTGAATTTTATGATGCCACAGAAATGTTTTCAGCAGGGCTCCTTGACTGATATTGTGAATTATGAGTCCAGGCAGTAGATACTCTGATTGTATATAATAGAATTAAGTGAAAAACAGTCAGAAGTCCACAAAAGTATAACACATGCCAGGAGGTCTAGCCTTGGATAGTCCACGTTTTCAAGGTTAATAACTAGATACAATATAATGTTGTTTTATGTAACATGCTCTTTATTTAACTTTCCCCTCTGAGCACTCTTGTCATCCAACATTCAGACACCTACTTCTTATTAAAAACAAATTACATGTATCAAGACTTTGCAGGTGGTGCAAGTTGTACAATTCCCAAGAAACACTCTTTACACACCTCTTAATTACATGGCTTACCACATACACTGCCTGTACACTTCTCACTTTTAGTATTTAGGGTTCAGTGGTTTAATAGATGTCTTAAAAGGATTTTGAGGGATTCATGTAGAAGTACTGCTTGCACAATAATTAAAGTATTGCCATGCATTTATTGCAGGTTGAGCTGAATACCTTTAGAAAATGTGGAATTTCTTCATTTATTAAGCACTTTGTATTTCATTTTTTTTTACTTTGATATTGATCAAAGGTTTCTGATTTAACTAGACTCATAGAGGGCCATTTATTAACATTCTGATTTTACTGGTTTTTGAAACAACAAATAAACTAATTTCCTCTAAATCATGAATGCCATGTAATTTATTAAAATAAATAAATGGAAAAACACAAATGGAAAAAAATCTGAAGACTGAGCGAAAAAATATGAAAACTATAAAAATTTAGCTTTTTCAGACAATTACTAGTGAAAAAAAATATGAAAACCTCTAAAAGTCTGAATGGCTAAAAAAAAGTCCAATAGCATCAGCCGTGAAAAGCTTTGTATTAGAGGTTTTTTGCGAGTTTTACAGAAATTTTAAAAAACAGACTTTTTTTTTAGAAAAATTCAATTCATGAAAACCTGAATGTTGGTAATTAATCCCCTGAGTTACCATGCAATACTGCATTAAAAGAAAGAATTTTAAAAATAACACAATTTGGGTAATACATTATCTCTGTAAATTCCTGAAAAGTGGAACAAAAAAAATGCAAAAAAAGCCAAATGAGAGAAAAGTAATAATGAATTGGAGAATATATGTCCTTAATTCAACATCATAAATCATAAATGGGGAAAAAATTATTTGGAGGAAAAACAGTTGTTATCTATGTACATAGGGGACATTAGCTATCACCCTGGACAGAATTGCAAGAACTCTTTTTAGTGAACTGTAATACAGTAGCGGGGATGGTGGGAGTTGGGGGGGCAGTTAGTAGCAAGTCGAAGTAGTCTAAGCACGATAGGATAACAGCATGGATGCTTGTCTTTTGTGCTATTGTGCTTGTGAAAGAAAGGGACAGATTTTGACAACATTGTGGAGGAAGAAGTGAAATTTTTTACTGTGGTGAAAGGGAAACTGTCATGGGAAAATGCATCAGTTCATAGTGCTGCTCCAGT
>CM044431.1:48792539-48811015 GCA_024363595.1 Xenopus borealis | reverse complement strand
TAATAATAATAAAATGTGCCCTGGTTGCCATTTGTGTCTCAAAAAATTAAATTAGAGCCACAACCCTGGAGAAATTGATAACAGTCTATTTTATAGTAATAGCAATGTCTACAGTGAATGCACATTTCACTGTATGAAATAAAAGTAAAGTTCCCAGGCCCCTGTTGGAAAGCAAGTTGTCTGCCTTGGCATGTAGTGCTGTAGTTCCAAAAAACTTGACAAAGGCATGCCTTCTCTGTTGCTTTATTAAGAGCAATTGGGGGAAACAATGATTACTGCTACTCATATTCAAAAGCAAGAGGCTGTAAACAGGCTGGTTTGCTCTGGGAAATGATCATTCTTTTTTAAATATACATTATAAAATTACTATTACTAAATAAAGTAATACATTTAGTTCCACCACACATATCTATTATATTTTTGAAAATAAATGTTATTTACAGTTAACAGGTGCAGAAATGGCTGCCAAATGTGCTCTTATGCCAACCTGTTTCTTGAGTGGTGGAAGTCCATAACTGACTTTCATGATGCAAATTAGATATTCTGTGCCATGTTATGGGATGGTAAAGGTTCATAGATGATATCTTATTTTTGTGGTGTGGTCCCAAAGAATTGTGTGAAGAATTTATCAGCAAACTGAATTGTAATGAGTTGAATACCACTTTACCTCCTCACAGGCTATGGAGTTCTTTGATATCACTATTGGCTTTGGTGCACATGGTACAGCTGTAACTGATTTATACTGAATGGAGACTTTTACAAATTTTCTGTTACACTTCCAAAGCTACCACCCCAGTAGGTTAAATGTTGGTATTCCAGTTGAACAATTTCTTAGGAGTGAGCATAATTGTAGTAACAATCAGATTTTGGAGCAATGATTAGATGAATTAGCTCAGAGATTTCAGGATAGGGGATACAGCAACACCAGCATTAAAAGGGCCAGGGCAAGGACTCAAAAGCATGAGAGACAGACCTTACTGTTTCCCAAGTCTAAATTTGTGGACTCATCTGGATCATTATGTGTAGTCACGACCTGTAAGGTTTGTCCCTTGATCCAGTTGTGGAACCAATTTGTAAACCCCCTTAAAGGAGATTCCTTTTGTCTATCTCACTATGTCAACTGCAGGACACAGGGGGTCATCTATGCCCTCAGTTTATGTGGGGTAGACAAGGGAATTCAGTATAAGGGATAAGAGACACATCACTTGTGGTGGAACATTTGTTCTGCAACATCAAGCCTGTGACAACTTACTAAAAGTGTGAGGTCCTGAGAAAATAACCTGAGGCCTGATAGTGGGCAATCTTGGATATTTAAGGTGGATATTTAAATTCCAAATCAAATCCCGCTGAGGCCTGAAGAGCAGAAGATCCAAAGAGTCCAGCTGTAAATGGAATGAAAACCAAATAAAACTGTCATTACCAAGGAAGAAGAACCTAAGTTAAGTTCCACTGAACATTTTTTTTTTTTTTAATTATTCCCCGGCCACTAATGTTTTATCTTAATCCTCTATGGGCCCCTGGCCACCAATGTTTTTTTTTTATTTTTTATGGGGGCCCTGGCCACCAATGTTTTTTTTTATCTTGTAAGGGGGGCCTGGCCACCAGTTTTTTTTTTTAATTTTCTATGGGGCCCCTGACCACCAACGGTATTTTTAACATATAATGGGGGGCTGCCCACCAATTTTTATCACCTTGTAGGGGGACCCTGGTCACCTATAGGGTTTTTTAACTTTATGGGGGACCCAGGCTACCAATGAAATTTTTTTTAACTTTTATGGGGGGCCTCTTATTACCAATTATGAGTTTTTAGCATTCATGTTTTAGCACCCATGTTTGTGTGGCATTTTTACTGTGGTGAGGGGGGTGCATAGGGCCTGTGGTGGTGGATGTACCTGAGGACAAGGAAGAAGAACCTAAGGTAAGTTACACTGAACTCAAATGCTTTTGTTTTTTTTTTTATAAACCCAGGCCACCAATCCTCTATGGGCCACCATTTTTTTTACATTTTGGATGGGGCCCCTGACCACCAATGGTATTTTAACTTGTAAGGGGGGCTGACCACAACAGTTTTTTTTATTTTGTATGGGGCCCCTGACTGGGCGAAACGGCCGCGTTTCGCTTCGCCGAAAAATTCGTTTCCGACGCGTCGCGTCATTTTCGGCGCGCGTAGTTTTCGGCGCATCGCGTCAAAAACGGCGCGCGACTCATTTGTGTGCGGCAAATTTTTTTTGCCGAATTTTTTTGGCAGTTTCGCGAATTTATTCGCCAGCGGCGAATCGCGGGAATTCACCCCTGGCGAATAAATTCGCCCATCACTACCCCTGACCACCAATGTTTTTTTTAACTTGTAAGGGGGGAGCATGGGGGTCTGAGTTGCGGCCTGTAGACATGGCTAGAGAGAAAATTTTGTCGTACGGGGCCCCATGATTTTCTGAGGATTTCCACAGGCCCCAACTCTGATGGTGGTCCTGGCCATATTTGAAATTATTTTGTAGTAGACTTAAACATTAAATAAACCCAGCAGGACTGTTTTGCCTACAGAGAGAAAGGAAATGATTTTTAAAACAGTGAAATATTGGAAGAAAACAGTCGATTGGAGATGACCTTCCTGTAATTTGCAGCATTCTGGATAATGGGTTTCTGGATTAAGGATCCTATACCTGTACAATCATTCATCTTAGGTGCAGGTATGGGATCTGTTATCCAGAACCCATTATCCAGAAAGCTCCGGATTGTAGGAAACAGAGAACAAGGAAATCATTTTAATGATTTCCTTGTTCTCTGCAATAATAAAAATAGTTCCTTGTACTTGATCACAACTAAGATATAATTAATCCTTATTGGAAGCAATACAATCCTATCGGGTTTATTTAATTTTTAAATTGTTTTCTAGTAGATTTAAGGCATGATGATCCAAATTATGTTATGATCAGTTACCTCAAAAACACTAGGTCCCAAGCATTCTGTATAACAGTTCCCCTGTATTTTTAAAGGGATACTGTCATGGGAAAACAGGTTTTTTTTTTCAAAACGCATCAGTTAATAGTGTTGCTCCAGTAGACTTCTGCACTGAAATCCATTTGTCAAAAGAGCAAACATATTTTTTATATTCAGTTTTGAAATCTGACATGGGGCTAGATATTTTGTCAATTTCCCAGCTGTCCCTGGTCATGTGACTTGTGCCAGCACTTTAGGAGGGAACTGCTTTCTGGCAGGCTGTTGTTTTTCCTTCTCAATGTAACTGAATAGTACGCAGTGGGACATGGGTTTTTACTATTGAGTGCTCTTCTTAGATCCAGGTAGCTGTTATCTTGTGTTAGGCAGCTGTTATCTGGTTACCATCCCATTGTTCTGTTGTTAGGTAGTGATGGGCGAAACGGCCGCGTTTCGCTTCGCCGAAAAATTCGCGAATTTCCAGAGAAATTCGCGAATTTTTCGCCGATTCGCGAAACGAGTTGCGCGTCGTTTTTGACGCGTCGCGTAATTTTCGTCGCGCATCGCGTCGTTTTCGGCGCGTCGCGTCAAAAACGACGCGCGACTCGTTTTTGCGCGGCAAATTTTTTTGGGCGAATTTTTTTGGCAGTTTCGCGAATTTATTCGCCAGCGAATTCGCCCCTGGCGAATAAATTCGCCCATCACTATTGTTAGGCTGCTGGGTGGGGAAAAGGGAGGGGTTGATATCACTCCAACTTGCAGTACAGCAGTAAAGAGTGATTGAAGTTTATCACAGCACAAGTCACATGACTTGGGGCAGCTGGGAAATTGACGTCTAGCCCCATGTCAGATTTCAAAATGAAGAAATCAATTTCAATGCAGAATTCTTCTGGAACGGCACTATTAACTGATGCATTTTGGAAAAAATGACAGTATCCCTTTAAAGTACACACATAAACACTTTGGCCCTTATTTATCATAATCTGAATTTTTCTGAGTTTTTAAATAAAAATGACAAACCACGAGCTGTCCTTATTTATTATTTAAAATGCTTGATTTTATTGGATGGGGGAAAAAAGCCCAAAGCCCAAATTCTTCAGATTTTTGCCTGAAAAGTCCAGAATTTTCAGGCTTATATAAACCTTTGTAGGTCTGAGATGCCCAAAAAAAGCCCAAATTCTTCGGATTTTTGCCCAAAAAGTCCAGAATTTTCAGGCTAATATCAGTGCATTGAATTATATAAAACCTTGGTAGGTCTGAGATGCCAGATTTTCGGATTGGACTTTTTACATCCTTGGGGTATAATAAATCTTGAATAATTTGAGGAGTTTTTTTCCATGAAAAATTCAGATTTTATAGTAAAAAAAATAAAATTTTTCGAGTTTTTGGCATTGGCATTTAATAAATAACCCCCTTCATATCCTGAGAAATCAGAGCAGCATTTATCACGTAAACATATTAGATGTTAATCAGGAATACTGAATGTTGTTTTATTGTCAAAACCTATTTTTAGGACCATAGGTTTGGAGTGATTTCATATATTTGTAAATTACATTGCATAAATCATTTTCCTAGCTACAGCTTCCATGGGTATAGGGGGGCTAATCAAAATTGCTATGTAATGGGGAGGAAAAACATCTTTATAGGTTTAACCTAATGGCTGACCATTTTAAAAGCTGTAAGTACTTGCATATGTAGCATGTTCTGGTAGTCGAGGAGTAGAATGTACAAACCAATTTTTCCTGAAGTGGAGAGACACTAGTTAAAATGCTTAAGCCACTTTATTCTAAGGGCCAAAAGGCATCAATGGAAATGTTAAGAAAAAAACCTCCACACAGCCCAGCAGCTGGATTATGTCATTGCTGATTGGGTCAGTCTTGTTAGTGCAGTGTGACCTTTAGAGCAGCTCCACAGATAATACTGGCACCTCTCCTTAATCTAATCTCCTACCAGTCTGAGCAGAGGATGGGAGAAGTTGTCACATTTATTTAAGAGAAAGGAAAAAAAAAAACAGCTACAAAAATCAAAAGGTAACTTGGATTTGTGCCAGAACAGAGGGGAAGTGCTATTTTAAAGACGTTATTTTGTGTTAATCTTTAAATAGTGTAGTAATAGATTTCCTATAGCACTCCAGCTGTTGGCCAACTCCCAGCATACAGTACCTCATCAGATGAAGTTCAGAGGCAAAAATGTCTGGGCAATAGATTTATTTATTATTTATTTATTTCCTGTATTTATATAGCATCAACACATTTCTACTGCACTGGGCAAAGGTTATACTTCATTCACATCAACCCTTATCACATTCACAAAAATTATGGGACCTGTAATCTAAAATAAGGGGTCTATCAGTAATACTGATCGCCATACTTTCTAGTCTACTAAAAAGTAATTTAAACATTTTAAACCCAATAGGATTGTTATGCCTCCAATAAGCATTATTTATATCTTAGTTAGGATCAAGGACAAGACGCCTTTCAGACATAGTATTTCCCTGGCTGCAATTGAATTTAGTAACCTGAAACTGCAAGGCTAGGGGGCCGATTTACTATATTCACGTGAAGGATTCGAAGTTGATCGAATATTGAATAAAATGTAGCCTAGAACTATTCGATTAACATTGAAAATCAAATGTATTAGTATTTCAAACAAAGCATATCTCATAAGTACTTTCACATCCCTAGAAAATGAAGCTGATGCACTCACTTAGTTTGACCTCCAATTTGTTTACAAGAGTTTAGGGTTCATTTATGAAGAGGGGCACAGAACAATGTTTTTGCTCAAAATGCACCCTCTCCACTTTCTTTACATCCAACACTGTCATGCAAAAAATTTTCCCACTTCTGGAATGAAGCGCAAAGACTGGGAATGTTGAGTGAAAGTCATGGTTGTGGTGTTTATACAAATGGCCTGCAGGTGGCACTGTGCATACATAGGACTTTCTGTACAACTTGAAAGTGAAAGTAAGACTTACTGCTGTTATGTAATGGCTACATGAACCTGCTAATAAAGCACTGTTATACTCTCCTCATCCTCGGCTACCAAACACAACAAAGGTATGTATGGTTTGTGGTTAGGATGTGGGCATATGCTTGCACTGTACATACATCCTTGTGTCCCTTTGCCCAGGAGCAAGAAAGCAGTATCAGGGTAAGCCGGTTTCAGTTGGAGCACTCTAATTACCACCTACTGGCTGGTATATATATGTATATTTTTATATTACAGCGCTACGAAACAAGTTGGCGCTATAGAAATACATGTTATTAATAATAATAATAATAATAATATTTATATAGAACTGTGTATACACACAACAGCTCTGCACAGCAGAACAATAAAGTAATAGAAGAAATTGGATAATTACACAACATGGTTCTCCTGTGCTTCTGAGCATTGTGCTGTGTCGCTTGTGGCAGATTTATTTAGTCCATCACACACTGGCACTTGTGCCTTCACCGTAGTTAATTAAGTCTCTAGAGTTACTCTGAGTAGATTAACCAAAGGCTCATTTGTTAGGGAAAGCAAGTTCTTGTTTAGACAAGAACCCATTTTCAAAACTAAAATTTTCAAGAAATTCAGCATGAAAGCTATAGCTGTTGACACTTTATGCAAGACATCAGTCTGTTTTATCTACAAATGCTTCATTATATACAAAGTTCTTTAATATATTTTGTTCAAACCATGGACCTACTCACCAGGAGGACAGAAGGGTAAATTAAAAATGGCTAGTGCTTGTAAGGAATACTCTGAACAAGAACAAGCTCTGGCTATTACTTAAAGGAAAACTATACCCCCCGGACAATGTAGGTCTCTTTAAAAAGATATTACATAAAACAACTTATATGTAAAACCCTGCTTTTTGTAAATAAACCATTTGCATAATAATACACTTTTTTAGAAGCATGTGCCATTGGGTAATCCTAAATAGAAAATTGCCATTTAAAAAAATAAGGACAGTCTCCTGGGATCCTAGGATTCAATGGTGCACACAAACATACCAAACAAACTATAAAGTTAGGTCACATGAGCCAATTAACAGACAAAGTTGTGTCTTTTCCTTCCACACTTCTTCCTGTTACCGTTAGAGTTGAAATATTTCTGTTCAGGTGATCTCTGAGGCAACACACAGACCATCACAAAACGGTGGTTCAAGACAGGAGACATAAAAGGACAATATTTACTTAAATATATGTACCAGTTTGATAAGATTCTTTAATATGCCATTTAATTTGATATTAACTATCTTTTGCTCAAGTATTCATTTTGGAGGTATAGTTTTCCTTTAAGCACTTGTTACAATAAGCATCTGCATGAAAAGTTCCCAGTTATAATAAAAATTTAAGGGGAACTAACATGAAAATGAAAGTTTAATTTAAGCTTTGCCAGAAATGACAATTTTTCTAAATATAATCAATTAAAAACGTTGGCACTGTTTCTGAAATAATCAAGTTTATATTTCACATCTTATCGCTCTGCATCTGTTTCTCCTAGTTCTGTCTTATCATAGAAATTGGGTGTTAGATTTTGAGTGACATTTAGAGCTAGGCCAGACGGGGAGATTCGGGGGCATTTTGTCGCCTGGCGACTTCTCGCCGCGACTTGTAGCCCCCGAACCTCCCCGAATAGCCACTTACCCAAGCGCACCGGCGTTGCTTGAAAACGCCGGCGCGTATCCACACGGAGCGGCGCGCTTTTTGAAATTGCTCCAAATTGCCTCGCGAGGCAATTTCAAAAAGCGCGCCGCTCCGTGTGGATACACGCCGGCGTTTTCAAGCAACGCCGGTGCGCTTGGGTAAGTGGCTATTCGGGGAGGTTCGGGGGCTACAAGTCGTGGCGAGAAGTCGCCAGGCGACAAAATGCCCCCGAATCTCCCCGTCTGGCCTTAGCCTAAGATACAATATATCTTTATGGGGGGCTCCCTTTTCTAGCAGATGTATTAGAGCTCACTCTAATTGACTCCAGGTCAATGAAATCTAACAAAATAACTGACTGTGGCACAAAAGTAAAGAAGGAGTATTTCTGGTAATTTAAATAGAGTGAGCTCTAATACATCTTCTGGACCAAACTGTCATTCAAAATCAGACTCCCAACTCCTGCATATACAGAGAATTAAGAGGGACATGGGGAAATGGGGAGAGTGAGAATTGACTTGATTATATCAAGCATTTTTAATTGATTAAATGCAGAAAATATCTTCTTTCGGTATGATTAAGCTTATATAAAATTAAATTTTTTTGCAATAGTTGCCCTTTAAGTAGCTTTATTCAGATTTTTTTTCCCCAATACACCTTTATCCAGAATTTTCAGTTTACAAAGGAAAAATGTGGCCAAGAAAGAAGCATCAACAAGTAGGGATGGCGCGAACTGTTCGCCGGCGAACTTGTTCGCGCGAACATCGGCTGTTCGTGCTCGCCGGAAGTTCGCGAATGTCGCGCGACGTTCGCCAATTTGGGTTCGCCTTAGTTGGCGCTTTTTTTTGCCATTTCTCCCCCAGACCAGCAGATACATGGCAGCCAATCAGTAAGCTCTCCCTCCTGGACCACCCCCACACCCCCTGGACAACTCCCCTTCCCGTTCGCAAATTTCCGGAAGTTCGCGAACATGTTCGCAAACTTTTTTTCCGCGGTTCGCGCCATCCCTATCAACAAGTTCTTTTAATGAAGATGTAATGGTTAGAGGTTTGCCATATACTGGCTTATACTCCGGTACCCAACTGATCGAAATGCAGGTAGAACAGAGGTTAAATACACATGTGGTCATACAGTATCTTCTTATTGTTCCATTTATTGCATATAATTTCCATCAATCTAGCCAAATGTGATTTTGCTTTGGAGTTATTAAATTCTTTCTGCATTGCATTTAAAATCACATAATGACGGGCAGTCAGATCAAAGGCAAGTAGAAGGAGGCCAAGTATAAGGGGCAAATTTACTATTATTCCCAGAAATTAGCTCAACCAAATTCACAGTTCGATAAGCATTCGACCATCGAATGCCTATGAAATTGTTTCAGGCTATCATTTTGCTCGATATCCGATTTCTCAATGAATTCGTACGATAGGATACCGATCGTTTGATTTCATGAAAAAATCGTGAGATTTCATTCGAGCGTCCAAAAAATTTGTGCGATTCGAGCGATCGAACGCTCCAATCGTACGAATGGTTTTCGAGCAGGACTTAGCCTCAGAAGCCTATGGGAAGCTTCCCCTAGGCTTCTATTACAATTCAATCTAGCCAAATGTGATTTTGCTTTGGAGTTATTTAATTCTTTCTGCATTGCATTTAAAATCACATAATACAACAGGCAGTCAGATCAAAGGCAAGTAGAAGGAGGCCAAGTGTAAGGGGCAAATTTACTATTATTCCCGGAAATTAGCTCAACCAAATCCCCATTTCTATAAGCATTCGACCATCGAATGCTTATGAAATTGTTTCAGGCTATCATTTGGCTCGATATCCGATTTCTCAATGAATTCGTATGATCGGATACCAATCGTTCGATTTCATGAAAAAATCATGAGATTTCATTCGAGCGTCTGAAAAATTCGTGCGATTCGAGCGATCGAACGCTCCGATCGTTCGAATGGTATTCGAGCAGGACTTAGCCTCAGAAGCCTATGGGAAGCTTCCCCTAGGCTTCTATTACAATTCGGTAGGTTCAATCTGCCGAAGTAGGCAGTCGAATAATTTAAAAATTTTGATTCCTTCGATCATAGAATTATCGAATATACTATATTCGATCTATTCAATCTATTCAATCTATTCAATCTATTCGATATTCATTTGCATATTTCACAAAAAAATAATACGATCGTTATTCGATCGAACTTCGATCATTTCACGTGAATTTCAGAAATCGGCCCCTTAATGTTCATAAGACCTTTGTGCTACCAAAAACCATTAGAATATCTATACAAAATTCAGTGTGAGGAATGTCCTTATCAAGTCTAGCAACACTGTAGGAGAAGGGCTCTCATATCAGTTATTGGTTGATATGCATGTTATTCTATATGTTCAATGTATGCCCCCATTTGTTATATTGTGCTGTGGGATATGTTTGTGCTTAATGTTCAAAATACAGTATATGTCCTATAATCAGAGCAGATATCAGTGTACAGTAAGAATGACCATATATACAGTAATTCTAGTAAAGCTGTCGATAAGCAATCCCTCATCTTGGAGTTTTATTGATAACTGGCTGCAATGTGCAATGTTAGTGGGAAGTTGTAATCCAACAACTATATATATTGTCATCTAATCCATAAAGGCTATGGCACATGGGTCATGTCCTCTGTAGGTGTATTTAAGATGTCTTTGAAGTACCCAAATCCCTTTGATTTCAAATGGAACTACTGACACAACTTGTAGAGGGGATTCTTATCTGGAAAACATTCTATTTCATGTTTATGGGTTAAAGAGTAAGACCACGGTTTGTGTTAGTGTCTTTCTGTTCCCATTTAAGGCAATGAGAAGTGGCTGGAAAAGTTTTCCATTGGCTGAAATATACTCTGTGCTATCAGTCTAATCTTCAATAAATTTACCCACAGTAATCTTGCAGCAACATTAATGCTAATCCATGGCTAATTTCTACATGATCCTTTGCAGTCCACAGAATACAAAGTAATCTTGTAGGCATATTCTTGCCAGTAATCCTACATACACCCAACCAACAGGGTGGCCCATGACAGCAATGAGTTTCTTCTGAATTGTAGATGATCCTTCATTTTCTTTTTATTGAGCAATGGTTTCCACCCTGTATCTGAGATAAGAATCATTTTACACTTTCCTAGGAAAATTCTCTGTTGTTCCAAGCATATTAATTTGATGGGTATGATTATGACCATGGACATAGCTAGGTTGATATACTTCAGATGATTTTCTCTTCAGATCTCTATGCTGTTCCTATATGAACATCTATAAACTCAGTGGGATGTTTTGCCTCCATAAAGGATGATTATGTCTTAGTTGGGATCAAGTTCAAGGTACTGTTTATTAATACACAGAAAAGGAAAACATTTTTAAATATTTTAAAATGAAAACAGAGTCTATGGGAGATGGCCTTCTCGTAATTTGGTGCTTTCTGAATAAAGGGTTTCCAGATAACTTCATTATCTTCAACACCAAACTCATATCACAAAAAACAAATCTGTGTATTTTTTTAACTGACAGGCCCCATTTATACCTTTCTATTTAATTCTTAATATTTTTGATGACAGGTTAATCTAAAAGGAAAACTAAAAATAATTACAACTTCCACTGAGAAATGCTGCAAATCTTTATATCTAAAACTAGCCTCCACTTCTTTAACGTCTTTGGGACTTTATTTTCGCCTTAATGATCTAATGAAAGATTGGTACAGAATACACTTGTATTTTCAGAATTATTTTTTTCATTTGAAGTTTTTAAGTGTTTTTTATTTTCATTTTAGTCCAAAATAAAAACATGCATCCCACATCTATTATGGACGTATATGTCAATATCATACATATTGCATATCAGTGTATCTTAAAAGCATACCTTGTAATACAAGATATTGCCTCTCTTTAAAAATGCAGAGGACCAGGCACCTATTGAAACTTTTAATTAGCTTACTCACAAAAGAAGCTGCCAGTTGTAAAGAGTGCTGGTAGAACTTGTGTGTGGTCTCTATGTGACTGTGTTGAGACCACCAACCAACCAATTTTACTTGAGTCCCCAGGGCATAATTATGCCCTCTCTGGCCACACAGGTGAGAGCTTATATTTGCACTCTCTTGTAGGAAGCAATTCTTAAGTTCTAAAATCATTTCAATTAGAAAGGTAAACATTTTTGTTCAATATTTTGATAAGTCTAATTCTGAGTAAGAAAAAAAAGCTTTAATATTCTCAAACATGTAGGTGTGTTATTTCCTCATATGTTTATTACTGCCACCCAAAAACAAGAGATGAAGGGATAAGTGATGTTTATTACTTTGTAACTTGACAAAAGAACAGCAATGCTTTATGGGGATATGGCATAAACATGGGCTGACAAGCAACATAATGAATTAATTGTGACTTTGATTTTTTTTCACCTCTTCTGCAGGCGACTGTGAACCACAGTAACCCCCAGTTAATGTTTGGCATTGATGTCTAAATTTAAAAATATTGCCCAATAATCTGAAAGCCAAAAGATACAAAAAGTAACATTGCTGTTAAGGAAAACAGCAGCAAATATACATAACTTTAATATTTTTCAACTGCGCCTTGACATTAAAAGCTTCAACTGCCTTCCGACGAGATATAAAACATGTGTACGCCAGATGCCTGTAAGTGCTGCAGTATTACAGGACCTGAGTTAACTTAACAATAATCTAAGGACAGCGGGTGTGAACTTGAGCTGGGCTAACACCTCATCAGACCTCATGGCTAATTGATTTCAAAATTAGACTTGGTATTTCTGAACAATAATCTTAAAAGGCAGCAATAAACTACATCAGAATCCTTTGAGCTAGGCAAGCTTTCATCCAAATAGCTTATTACAAAGGGCTGGCACACCTGAACTTTGGCATACACAAATAAATCCCCAAAAGGCAAATGGAAACCACATTTGGCACTTAAGGTTTGTCAAGAGAAGTTTGTAGCTATAAAGAAACAAGATTTTCAATTTTTCTCTTAGCAGCAGGAAATAATTCATTGAATGTGTTTTATTGTGACACCTGTGACTTATACATTAAAACTGTGCATTATGGATATAATGGAGTGTTTCCAGTATCCCTCAATCTTTGTATTACTGGAACAGAAGCAAAAACAAGCGCAAGAGAGGTGCAATGTCTATGTCAGGGATTTTCCCTTTGAACTCTCAACTGCAGATCTCCTGGAATAAAGGACCACAGATATTTACATTAGACATTTGTGTTGGTTGATATAAATTAGGGCAAACAATCTAAGAAATTTTAGGAATCTAGTGCTGTAGGCAGGAAGGTGCTGCTGGAATTCTGAAAGCAAAGCTGTGGTATAGAGGCATACCCTGCATTGTGGCATCTGTACATTTATTGACAAATTCTTACAACTTTCACTAGCACACTATCTACAATAAATGCTCACAATATAAGTGTGAACCATGGTATAGATTCAGATACCAGTGCACCTTTTGCAGTATTATATCGCCATTGTTACCAAACAATAGAATTCCACTGTGAATGAAAGAGAGCAGACCACACTCTTCTCACACATATTTATTCAGACACATGTTTACAAAAAAGATGCTGCAAGCCATCAAACACCCCAAAACACAACAGGACATGACAGTTTTGTTCAATGGTTTTGCCAGTAGAAAACTTACAAAACAATATGAAAATCTTATAAATCGTAGAAAGGCATCATCAGAGAAGCAGCCACCTACATAGCAATGATGTTACTGTCCTTTTGTGGTTAGATAAAATGTACAATGGAATTCCAATGGGATAATAGTGGAACTGATATCCAGAGGTTTTTTTTTTTACTTTTACAGTTTAACTGGATGCTAAAATTATCTTCTCATTCAAGTCTAAGGGCAGACCTTTAAAGTAAAATGTGGATTCTATGGTTGATTCAGTTGGCAAATATTGTACCGCAATGGTTTTAAGCATTAGTCTAATGAAGAGTATAAGTTGTTCCTGGAATTAATTTTTATTGGTGGTAAATGGCCTGTTCTGCAGAATTCTCTGAATATGTGACTTTGTGGGTACAAGATTTTTCTGTAATTTGGATCACTATACCTTAAGACTGCTAAAAATCATTTGAGCATTAAAAAAACATAGCAAGATTGTTTTGTCACCAAAAGGGATTAATGCAGTTTAATTACCTTCAAGTACGAACTGCTGTTTTATTATCACAGAGAAAAAGAATAAATGTTCTTAAAAAGTGAATTATTTGATTAAAATGGATCTTTCTGGATAGAAATCCCATACCTGTATAGATAATGTAGGTTTGGGGAAATCTAATATAAATGACCTTTAAAAAAAAGTTACAATCACTCCTTTATTTGTGCATGGAATGTATGCAATGGATTTCATTAAAATACTATGTAACAAGGATCCTAAAAGCACAGTTCAGGATAGGAGTAAAACTGGCCATACACAATAAGGTCTGCTCATAAAGTTGCCAGATGTGTTGGATCTCTGCCCAGTTTGGCCACCCATGTGCTGGTTGAACCAGAGCCTACAATCAAAGACCACTTGGGCATGGAAAAGGTAAGGCTATAGGTATAATAAAAAAAAAATTTACTTTTATTTTTGTGGACACCCATGTACTGGGCCAAATAGGGATGTTTGAATTGCTGGCTGTGGTCCAACAATCAATTCATACTATGGATCTATATATGGTAACTATTGGGGGATGATCACATCAATACACCAATGTAGAACTCACTAAATGGTATTTTCAAACATGTATTGCCAAAAATTGATTAGGCAGGCTACCAAGAGGCGTCCATACATCAGCACATGAAGATATAGCTTGTGCTTTTCCCTCTGGTAAACTGAGGAAACTCTATTTTCACTCTTTAATAAATATGCCCCATATAGTTGTCCAGAATACATGGCGGTCCATTGCCCTTGTGTTTGCATTAGTTTAGGTTAGGTTTCAAGTTAGCATTGGGGTTCATATGTAAGTTGAATGCCAGTTAAACTTAAGTAGAGGCATTTCATTATATGCATTGATTACAGAGTTTTTTTTTGTCCAGTGACTGTAAACCTCCTTAATTTGTTTTGTTTTGTGCATACAGTTACATTTACATACATGATGGGCTTCATTTGAGCCCTGAACTGGAAAGAGATGCACTCTACAGAATAGCTGTAGCTATATCCATTACTAGAACCAAAAAGAGACTTTGATGGCTCAGTGGGTAGGTCATTATTGAGATTCAGGGACAGATTTATCAAAATGTCAGATTCATTTACATTCAGGTTTTTGAGATTAAATTGAAATCTGTCAGATTTATGGTATAATGTGATTTCACTGCTGCCAAAAATCTAGTTCTTGAAAATGCATGTTTTTTCCATACATGAGCACACATTTGAGACTTTTTACTTTTATGGAATTAGAAAATAAATAAAAAATGGACAAGAGCAAAGTGAAAAATTTGTGCTGAATAAGCTTAAGTTTCATTTGCAATTTTTCTTACTAAGGTGCAAAAAGAAAAAGTACACTCACACAAGAGAGCCCTCAGTTGTTGCTTCCAGAGCTCTCTTGGCAGCACTGCTGCATGGTGGTGTGTAGGCCTGAGGGAAAAGGTAGCAATTTTTTACACTAGGGCACTAAAGAAAAGTTGAATTGCTCTTTAAGAATGCTGTGTGGTCATAGTTACATAGTTAAATTGGGTTTAAAAAACGACAAAGTCCATCAAGTTCAACCCCTCCAAATACACACACCCAACCATACTTTCTCATACATTATATATGTCCATATACTAACTATAGAGTTTAGTATCACAATAGCCTTTGATATTATGTTGGTCCAAGAAATCATCCAAGCCCCTCTTAAAATCATTATCAGAATCAGCCATCAAAACATCACCCGGCAGTGCATTCCATAACCTCACTGTCCTCACTGTGAAGAACCACCTACACTGCTTCAAGTGAAAATCCTTCTAGTCTGAAGGGGTGGCCTCTGGTGTGATGATCCTCTTTATAGGTAAAAGGGTTCCCTGCTTTTTGTCTATAATGTCCTTGTAAAGTGTAATCATGTACCCTCGCAAGTGACTTTTTTCCAGAGAAAACAACCCCAACCCTCAAAAGGGGGAAACATTTCTTCCTGACTCCAAAATAGCAATCGGACTAGTCCCTGGATCAACTTGTATCATGAGCTATCTTCCATAACCGTGTATTCCCTTACTTGCTAAAAAGCTATCCAACCCCTTCTTAAAGCTATTTAATGTATCAGCCTGTACAACTTATTCAGGGAGAGAATTCTACATCTTCATAGCTCTCACTGTAAAAAACCCCTTCTGAATATTTAGGTGGAACCTCTTTTCTTCTAATCGGAATGGGTGACCTCGTGTCAGCTGGAAAGACCTACTGGTCAATAAAGCATTAAAGAGATTATTATATGATGCCTTTATATATTTATGCATAGTTATCATATCACCCCTTAAGCACCTCTTCTTCAGCGTGATCATCCCCAATTTGGCCAGTCTTTCCTCAAAGCTAAGATTTACCATACCCTTTACCAGCTTAGTTGCCCTTCTCTGTACCCTCTCTAATAAAATAATGTCCTGTTTGATTTATGGATACCAAAACGGTATGGCATATTCTAGATGGGGCCTTACAAGTGCTTTATAAAGTGGAAGAATGACCCCCTCCTCTCGTGACTCTATGCCCCTTTTAATACAGCTCAAGCCCTTATTTGCCCTTGATGCTGCTGACTGGCCGTCACTAAAATTGTGCTGCCCTAGGTCTAGACCTTTGTGGCCTCACCACAAATCCGGGTCTGATCAGCTAGCCTGGATGTGGTTGAAGCAAAAATTTACAAGAACGTAGCACTGCTACAATCAACAAGAACTATCAACATGAATTTCAATATTTCCAACATTTCAATTATAAACTTCCCTTCTGAGGAAGCTTACAGTTTGTGAGCATATGTTGGAAAAAAGTATACATATTCAGCTTCACCATTTTTTTATTTTAAGGGTATATGGCATTCCAGGGTTTTATTTAATTTACAGAATCTGAGCAACAATCCCAGCAATTCTTTCAAATTCAGTAGAATCCTCACTGCTCAGTCATAAACAAATCCTAACCCAAAGCCAGATGACTGAAATTCAACAATTCTTTGTACACAAATAATTCAATTTTAAAATATTTTCTCAAATTTGAATATGCAATTTGAATTCGACCAAATTCCATTCACGTTTTTTCTCAAAAAAAAAATGGAATGTCAGTGAGGCTACAAACAGCTCCAAGTTGGTCAGGGTATTAGCAAAAATATCATGTTTTCAACCTTCCATGTGTTTGGTAAACTGTACCATTTATAACAATAAAACATATTTTAAAAGGAGAGTAATCTTTCTGTATCCAGCTTCAAATATTCTATATAGTATAAGCAACCTTGACAAAATACTAACATGGAACAGTAACTGTATTTAAAATGATCTTCTTGTCACATCATCAGTCAATTTCAGAAGTACATCATCATCATCATCAAGAGGCCTTGTCCAATCACAGGCTGATATTAATCAGATAATGTCTGCTGCACCTGCCTGATGATATGATGTAGAACTCTGCAGTAAATGAATTATATCTTTCCAGGTATCTGTTGAGTGTCAAATGTTATCCTTTAGTAATAAACGCCATTCTACTTCCCATTTAATTGTCCATCATAGTAACTAAACATTGTAATTTGTTGCATGTAGTTGATGTGAGCAATTTGCAAAGTCTGTTGGCAAGGAAAATCAGGTTAAAATGACAGTGAGAAATTAAGCAGAGGTCTGATGTAATTAGCAACAACAATCAGTGCCCTAATTTCTGATTTATTATTTCCTGTTTTCCTGCTGTATTCAGACTCACGCATATTGTACGTGCCTTATATAAGTCATCCAATTGTCATATCTTTTCTGGCTAGCCAAAGGGTCACTGATAACAATATTTATTTAAACATGCATGATGCTTCCCACTGCAATTAGGAAGTAAGTAGACTTAATGGGTCATTGGCTCTCTTTCCACATTTATATGTTTAAATAATACCAGAGGTTTCCTTCATAAACCACTAACAAACATCAAGGATGTCATATTCAAATTGTAAACCTCAGCTACAGATCTGGTACTACAGATCTTAATGGTGCTTAAAAGTTAATTTAACATATGGAAAATTCTGAAGCAGGAATAAATAGTCAGTGTATCAGAAGCCCAGGGAGTCTTCTTTAAGCAATAGCATGTTCATGATCCCTGACAAACTATGGTTTATTTCTGTTGCACATTTAAAGACAGGGACACTATGGCATATTTGCACATAGTGCTTACTTAATATTGTATGTTATTTTGCATCCTTTAATGGATTAAACTACACTTTAGTCTCAAGTACCTTGTAACAATGTCTCTGTATGTACCTATTTTCTCCTTTGTTTTATGAGTTTATATACTTTAAATTCCAAATAAAAACATATGTTAAAAAAAAAACTACACTTTAGTTGAATTCATTCACTTTAGCACATCTTTTCATGAACTGTTTCCATTTGCAGAAGGACTTTGACTGTCATGTCTCTGTATTCTGAAATTTGAATTTGTGATTGGGATTATCTGTTAATATTCTTCATTCTACTTGCATTATCAATCATTCTCATTAGATAATGTTACCAATGGATAGGAATGGTCTCACTTAATTAATGAATTTTGCATTCAAACTGCAGTATTTAGTGCTTCCCTTACTGTATATATTGTGTTAATTGTGCTGTTGCTTTTGGGTAATGCACATTGATTTTAAACAACATTTTAATGAGATCTGGGTATCTAAAGAGAGTTTGAAGGGCAGAAGAAAATCTGAGCACAGCAGAGACATGCAGAGAGAATAAGGGGTGCAAAGAAGTATTCATAGACATAGTTACATAGTT
>CM044431.1:48770601-48791456 GCA_024363595.1 Xenopus borealis | reverse complement strand
AGAGCCCTGTGGTACCCCACTGGTCCAATTAGAAAATGTTCCATTTACCACCACTCTTTGAAGATGATCTTTTAGCCAGTTTTCTATCCAGGTACAAATACTATGTTCCAGGCCAACATTCCTTAATTTAACCAGTAGCCTTCTGTGTGGCACTGTATCGAATGCTTTAGCAAAGTCTAAGTAAATCACATCCACTGCCATCCCAGAATCGAGGTCCCTGCTCACCTTGTCATAAAATGGCATTGAAGCCTGACATATGTCTGTTTATAAAACTAGTGAATATGCATAGATAGATAGTACATGTGCTATAGGTAGATCAAGTATTAATGTTAATGAAGGTCTCAGTCCATGAATAGACTAAATTGGAGCCCCAGATTGAATAAGTGCTTCTGTAATGGATGTTGTTGTAGTACTATGGTCATATTTGTGTAATGTTGTACAGTACAATCCAACTAGATTTGATATTGTAAGTACAGTATATAAAAGGGGGTTTCTTTAGAGCAGTGCTGCTAGTTATACAAAGTATATGCACAGTATATATGATTTAAATAAAAAAGTCAATTCAAGCAGTACAAAGTTTAGATTACATTTAGATAAAGGTAAACTTTTATTCAAAATGTTTGGCCTTGTATTCCAGTATCCCATCAATGCATGATTTTCTTACAATTCATATATTAATAAATCATATTAACTACATTCTGATTGATGTAGTACATGTAGCTGGACAGGCACATTTATTATTTGAGTAGGTCTCTCTCCAGGCTCTGCAGGTTTGCTGATAAGTTGAATACTATAAGGTCTCATTCTCAGCTGAAACATTTAGCAAAACAAACTGTCCGTTTATAGCCCATACACATCTTATATTTACACCACTTTTTCTGGCTATGTCTTTTATTTATTGCTTGTTTCTGCTGCCCCCAGCAGCCAGATTTGCTACTGCAGTCACTGGACCTGAGCACCATCATTTTAAAGAAATAATAACTTAAAGGGGCAGTTAGCAACTTCTCAGCTGGTCTTCATTTGAAGTTTTTTTATGGTTTTAAAATGATTTGTCTTCTTCTTCTTTCAAGTTACAAATGGGGAGGGGGGGGTTTCTGACCATGGAAGCAATAAAACTATTGCTCTGTGAGGCCACAATTTTATAATGATTGTTACATTTCATTACTTGTCTTCCTATTTAGGCCCTGCCCAGTTCACCTTTCAGTCTCTCATTCTGACTCCCTGATTGTTATAATTAATTGGACCCAAACAACTAGATAACTGAACAAACAGCTAAATAATTAAAAAAAACACACACCAAAAACATAAAAGACCTATTGCAAATAGCAGCAGAATATCACTGTCTACATCATACCTTGTTAAAAATGAACTACCCCTTTTAACCATGATAAAAAAAAAGAAATAAAACATAGATCACTACTACTAGCACTATGAATTATTGTTTTTGCGAAGATGACTTACAAAACTAAAAAATGTATCTTTTTTGGTTGAAAGTAATCCACTTTATATTAGAAAATTTTTATGCCAATGTTTATTTTTGAAGTAGTAGTTGGCCATGTTCTAAGCCATGTTACACACTCTTCATTATTTCATAATAGAGGTATGGGGTATATTATCCAGAATGCGTGGGACTAGAGGTTTTGCAGATAAGGGATCTTTCAGTAATTTGTATCACTATATCTTAAATATGCTGAAAAATACTGATTTTTTTTTGTCACTATATGAATTTGGGCAGCTAAGTTACTGACAAGTATAAATTACTGTTTTATTAGAAAAATAAAAACATTTTCTATTTGCTTCAAATAGAGCCTATGGGACATGGCTTTCCTGTAATATGGACTTTTGGATAATGAGTTTCGTGATAAGGGATCCCATACCTGTATATACTTTTAAACATTATAATGAAATGAACAGATACAAATGCATAGTAATTAAAAATGTACCAATAATTAAAGATGCACCTTCTTTCCCCACTATCTCTCTCTAAACTCTCTCTCTCTCTCTCTCTCTCTCTCTCTCCCACATTGCTAATTTACATAATTTATTAAAGGCTCTTAGGTCAAAAGACGCTCCTTGAACTTTCATAATATTGTACTTGGAAGCAGTGCATTTGGCTTGCCCCCTGTTCTGAACTGGACTCATTTTTCCAGTAGCCTTTTGACTTATACACATGGTCTTTAGCAAACTGTCGAGGGGCAGAAATTTTCTTTTTTTATAGTTATAGTTATTTTATTGTTATTCTTCTCCTGATGGTGGATTAATGAACACTGTTATTTACCAATGCAAGAGAGGCCTTTAGTTCCTTAAAGGAGAAATCAACCCTACTTTAAAAAAAAAAACCCTACCCCCAAAAAGAATAGTCCACCCTAGATGTTGTCTTATGACTCCCAAAGGGAATCTATATAATTAATTTGCAAATGTTTATAATAATAGGTAGCACCATTAAGGGGCAGATTTACTAAGGGTCGAATTGTCGAGGGCTTTTAGCCCTCGAATTCGACTGGCGAATATTTGGCAAGTAAATATTTCCCGGTTTTGAGCGCGTTTTCTACTATTCGCCAGAATTGTACGATTGAACGATTCTACGAAAAGTCGCAGAAAAAACGTTTGAATATTCACTATAATCGTACGAATCGAACATTCAAAGCGTTTGATCGAAATTTGGCAAAAGACTATTGGGGATTCCCATAGGCTTCTATTGTAATTCGGTAGGTTCAATCTGGCTAAGTAGGCAGTCGAATACAATTTTAAAGGGCAAGTTCTTCGATTGGTGAATAGTCAAACTAATGAATATATATTTATTTGATCTATTTGATGCGATCAAATATTCTATAGTCGAAAATACTTAATTTGCATATTCGAATAGTCGCACAATCGAATGGAGACTATTCGAGCGAATATTTGAATCCTTCACACAAATTTTGTAAATCTGCCCCTAAATGTAGCAGACAGTAATATTCACTAAATCTATCGTGGCTCGATGGAGCCATGAGTGTTAATATTTTAGTGATTGGGTTAAATGACATTGAAAAAGTCTTATTGTAGATGAGAAACCCCGAAACAGTGTTTCTTTCACTCAACTGTTCTCTTTTTGCTGCATTTAATATAGGCTAGTATTTGGATGGATATTTTATTTGTATTTTATGAACCTCAGCTTGCTTGCTTCGCTCATTGGCTACTCCAGCAACACATCTGCTGGGCCAAATCCAATAAATAAATGGTTCATGAAGAGGTGTAATATAGGCTTTTGGCCACTGATTGATTGCATTGTCCAGTTTGAAAATATGTTGCTAAGATTTACTTTTATGTCTAAAAAGATTTTTATTGGTTTTGGCAGATAATGATCAAGCTTCAGGACCATAATGATGCAGATGTAGGTCCAGTTTGACTGATATTGTCCATTTGTTATAACTGATTTCAAGCACAAAATGCTTTCATGGTAGAGTCTTTTTAATGTTATAAGCAAAATAATAATTATCAATAAATATATATAATCTTACAGAAAATGTGTGCATTCCATTTATTAATGCACCATTTATTCTAGCATTTTAAAATGAATTCACATCAATGTTTTGGCTTAGGTCTAAAACCTTTGTCAAGGTGCTCACCAATAAATATAGATAAAGTTACACAATTTGACTATTATTCCCAGCCCAATAATGAAAGTAATGCACACATTAGCTTTAAAATAATTTGAACACAACTCCATGCAGCACCTGAACAGGTACATGGGATAAAGAGTTTGTGGACTTTGATGGGACATTTCTATTTATATATATAGTACATGTACACTATTTTGTTTCATATTTCGTTGTATCCCATGAAAGAATGTGAGGGTGATATGATGGACATTATTATTAGTTGTATTGCAAATTCAGGAGCAGGAGTATATAGCTGTAGCCCAGCTGTGACCTCGGGGCAAGGGTTTTCTGCTTGCTGTCACCTTCTGACAGTTTTGACTGTTAATTACATCAATCAACTAGAACACAAGCACCTCAGTGTCTACCAGCTGGCAGACTAATCTTTAGAACCTGGCATCTACAGAAGATTTAAAAACTATAACAAAGTTCGCCTATATAAACAGTTTATTGTATCATGCACAAACAGCAGAGCCACATTAGTAATCGAAGATAGACTATTGCCTTTTTGTACTTTTCATCTTAAACTGCATATTCCTTTATCTGGCACACAAGGATAATCTGAAATTTATAAATACATTTTCCCCCAATTTCCTTCCTCTCTTCTATTCTGAATGAAACTCAGAAAGTCACCTACTCATATATTATTGTAATTATTATAATATCCAAATGTTCCATATTTGAAAATGCAAGGATGCACCTGGAGTGCCAACAGGCCAGATTTATGAGATGCCTTAGCATATACCTACCTGATGCTCTAACATGGGATTTATTTTGAGTCACCATAAATGGGATGTCTGTGGGATTGTGAATTTCCTGTCAAATTTCATTGTTTGGTTAGTCAATCACAAATAACTTTCTTCTGTTATATGAAAATGGAATTCCTTGGAATTTGTCTGGGATTAGTTGACAATCCTGCCTGCGCCAACTAATCATAGGCCAGCATGGGCACTGCTATTATATATAAATATAGCAGTTATGCACACCAGGTTTAACAATAGCAATGAGAAAATTGTTGACGGAAATGAAAGTGCTGGGTTAAGGCAGATGTGCAGATAAGGTCACAATGTGTATAGTGTTTTCTGTAGAGAATCACAGCCTAAATGTCATATTAAAGATCCAGTTCATCTTGAAATACATTTTGCAGTATAAAGTATACAGTCTCAGTAGTTCAAGGTAAATTAAGATTGGTTTATTTCACAAGTTTCTCTCTGCTGGGCCTTAAAGGTCCTGGTTCAAGGGGCAGTATTTTGCCATCTGTTTGATTTTGAGCTTAGCAAATAGATGGTAAAATGCCCCTTAATTGACTTAAAGGGAAACTGTCATGAGAAAACATGTTTTGTTTTTTTTTAATCAGTTAATATTGCTGCTCCATTAGA
Organism: Xenopus borealis; assembly: GCA_024363595.1. Lineage (NCBI taxonomy): Eukaryota > Metazoa > Chordata > Amphibia > Anura > Pipidae > Xenopus > Xenopus borealis. The sequence goes on along the minus strand of CM044431.1, from coordinate 48,786,439 downwards.
CTTCTGCACTGAAATCCATTTCTCAAAAGAGCAAACAGATTTTTTTATATTCAGTTTTGAATTCTGACATGGGGCTAGACATTTTGTCAATTTCCCAGCTGCCCCAGTCATGTGACTTGTGCCAGCACTTTAGGAGGGAACTGCTTTATGGCACACTGTTGTTTTACCTTCTCAATGTAACTGAATAGTAAGCAGTGGGACATGGGTTTTTACTAATTACTAATGAGTGCTGTTCTTAGATCTGCCAGACAGCTGTTATCTTGTGTTAGGGAGCTGTTATCTGGTTACCTTCCCATTGTTCTGTTGTTAGGCTTCTGGATGGTGTAAAGGGAGGGGGTGATATCACTCCAACTTGCAGTACAGGAGTAAAGAGTGATTGAAGTTTATCAGAGCACACGTCACATGGGGCAGCTGGGAAATTGACAAAATGTCTAGCCCCATGTCAGATTTCAAAATGAAATATAAAAAAATCTGTTTGCTCTTTTGAGAAATGGATTTCAATGCAGAATTCTTCTGGAACAGCACTATTAACTGATGCATTTTGAAAAAAAAATTTCCCATGACAGGATCCCTTTAAAACAGACTGATGACACCTCTGTGTATCCTTCTGTATGCTTAAAGAATAAGTAAACTTTTCTTTGTGACTCTAAACAGTCCCCATAATAATAATATACCTTACTCCCTGCATTCTATGCAGATTTTATCCCACAAGTCACAAGCAGCTCAGCTCCTTGTCAAGCATGAAGTACCACCCCCTTTTCTTTTCTGAGCTTTCCTTCTGTCAGGACTGCCAGACTTACCCGACCCAGAAGTATCAAAAGGCGCTGTTTACTTTCCCAGCGGTCACAGTGAAGATCCAAGATGGCGGCGCCCATGCTGAACACATGGCTGCAGCGTCGCTGTATGATGATGTCATCTCTGGTGCCGGGATCTCATCATAAAAGGGCGCCCAAAACACTGTGATGGCGCCCAAGAATAGGATTTGCTGCCATTAATCCTGGGTTCCTGTTTGTGTTTCCTGTATCCTGATTCCTGCTCCTGCCTTGGTTTTGACCCCCTGCCTGGACTCTTGTTATTTGATCCTGATCTTCCTGCCTTTGAACTCTTGCCTGGACTTTGACTTTGATTCTGCTTAACCCTTTGGATACCGCGACCTTGCTCCCTCTAGAGGGCTTCCTCCTTGATCCAGACTACCTCCCTGGAGGGAGCTCCCGGCTCCCTGACACCTTCTTCATAATTGATTCCCATTGGATCATGTGCAGTAGACACATTTTTCAGGTAATAACAGTGGGAGAAAGAAAGCTCAGAAATTAAAGGGGGCTTCAGGCTTATTTATCCTGAAAAGGACAAGGAAAAGCAAGTTCACTTGGGTTTATGAATATGGTGGGCATGCCCCAGTAAATCCAATCACAAAATTTATTAAGGAGTAAAAATGAAGAGTAGTTGTCTCAAGGTATCTGTCAAGTGTCACTAGATAATGCACTTGATTATACTTCTAATCAGAGGGTGCTCTGTGTATACATTTTAGGGGGACTATGCAATATAAAAACCACAACCTTCACAAAAAAGAGCATCACAAACATTCCATGGAGAAGGTACCGTTCAGTTTAAATAATAAAAAACCAAAAGGCGTCTTCTGCCCTTTATAAACATACCTTTGACTTCCTCATCCCCAAGCTGCTAGAGTGGCAAACAATCACAGCACAAGAACATCACACACATTCCATGGAGAAGGTACCTTTCAGTTTAAATAATAAACACAAAAAACCCCAAAGGCTCCATCTGCCCTTTCTGACCATACCTATGACTTCCTCATCACCAAGTTGCTAGTGGCAAAGAATCTGGGGGGGGGGGCTCTCTGTGTCATGGAATCAGAGCCCTAAACTGTATGCACATCTCAACAAGACAAAACTTCTGTACTGGAAGTAGAAGATAAGAGTACAGGCTTTTTCAAAGTTAAATTGTACTGTGTCAGATAGAACACAAAGAGCTTAATATAAAAACAGAAAAACACAGAGAGCAAACACATTTGGAAAACAAAAAGTATAACGACAAAAAAAGTATACTTTGCCACACTGTGTGATGATTTACTATAAGTACCAATATCTTTATGCCCAGGCTGATTGAAACACTTGCATTCTTCCCTTTTTTCGTTTTTCACTTCTCTAGAAAATTCAATTTTGTATATTTAATGGGCTGAATGATAATGATATGCAATTACTATGTAGACACCCACTGAACAAAAACTCAAAACTGGGCCTTTACAAACCACAGCCCCGGTGTCTGTTACATCATATATAAATTGCTTAAAGCCTTGTATGTTCCGTCATGAAAATGCTTGATCTAAGAAAAAAAAGATATCTGGCCTTTCTTTATCTATTATCTGAAAACCCCGTGTTTAGAAGTTCTCGGTCTGCGGTATTAGATTGCTTGTATACTAGTATACTTTCAGTTGAAATGTTGTTGACTTGGCAGAAAAACACTTTTGGCACAACATGTAACACTACGTTTCCAATTTCCTGCCTCGTTAACTATAAAATGATAAGGAAAACTACAAGCCGACTGTGGATAAGAGTAATAAAAAATCAAGAAAGTGAAAGTGGGATGACCCAAAAGAGACATTGTTTGATTTGTCTCACTAGGGAAATTTAATTTTATAGAATTACTCACACTTATGCCATATTTTGTTTTAGCTAATTTATATGGCAGTGGTTTTATAGTAACAGCACACATTTTTGATTTTTATATACCTCATTTAATCTACCGTGGGCCCTGCCTCTCAGAGAACACAATGGATATAAACTTGGACTGGAATTGTTATTGTATGCTGTCTCTGAGCTCCTATTCATTGGTCTCCCTGAAACTTGTTTTGCTAGAACTGAAATCCTTCGGCAATGCTTGCATTTCCACTAATAGTGTCATCTTCATCCATTAAACAGGGAGTGATTTATAGTCTATCTTAAAAAGAGACAAGATGTTGTGTAACAGTTCATGAATCTGTAGAGATCTGGATGCTATCAAAGTGCTTTAAATACAATTGTTACTTTCACCTTCAGTGAAACTTCTCCCCACCCTCCACAAGTGCAGGTGCAAGCTGTTGTAAAGAATCCCAAAATACAAAGTCCTGTCAGGTGCTCCTCTTTTGCTGGCTATTCAGTTATTTGATACGCTTGGGGCCGAATATTTAGTGTTACTTATTCACAAAATAACTGTCGTTGTAATCACAAAAATAAGCATTCGAAAATTATTCTGATGACTCCATCTCAGAGATATGTGCAGTTCAGAGGGGGCTGTATGGAAACACAGATAGTGTTAAAATATGACATAATGTATAATGTACATTCAACATATCACTGAAAAACAGTCATCCATAAATTCATATTTTATAACCTAGATTAGAATCTCTAAAGAATAGTAATGCCTCTGTGAATTGAAACCAACCCAGCATTTCAGTGTGATATAATAATGCATTTACAAGATACAGCACCGTGTTGCACATTTGGGGATTTAGCATTGTGGCTGACAGAACCGGACTAGAGCACAACAAGGAACTAATTCTGTATTTCCAGTGAAACAATGGATCAGTCCTCGTTTTAGCAACATCTTAAAATTCAGTTATTAGTGAGAGTGATCCAGTTCTCATTTTTGGAATGGTTTTAATATTCGAATGTGGCTAAATTTTTAAAGCAGCGATCTTCAAGTAGATCCTAACAAATCAAATGCTACTCCCCATCCTCTTTAATGCTGCTCCCAATGGTCTCAAATCAGGTGCTTAATGTCTAATTCCTAGTTCTGAGGCTTGGAAGCACAAAGACACATGTTCACCTTCAACTGGAGGCTGCTTCAAGTTGACAAACCTTATGGGTCTAAGAAATAGACAATCACTGACCTTATTTTGGAACTCCAAGGAACATTATATAATATATAATCATGTAATCATATAATCATTACCCTTAGACTTTCCACTTTAGAATGTAACTCACAGGTACAAAAGGTTGGGGATTCCCATGAAATGTCTTAAAGGGATCATTTGACATACAAGGCTAAAAATGCTTAGTCCATTTATCTTGTTCTGTTAAAACATAAAAAGCAAAGTGAAGGTAACCAATTTTTCCTTTTAATTGCAAATAATTCTCATTCAAAGTGTACAGAACAGATAATTCTGGAGCAATATTAGACATGTGATACTTAAATATATATACTTGGATACATAAAGTTTTGAAATTCTGATGATGCTTTTTTCCTTCTGATCTCTCATATTTGTATGGTTTATCTTCAATCTTTTTTAATCCTGTGAATTTACCATCTACTGTTTTGCTTCCCCTAAATCAAGTAGAACCACTGCCCCAGTTCCAAGAGAACCACTGCCCCAGTCATCAAGCAAACACTTACACCAATGCATTTAATCCTGTTAAAACACTGTAGTTGCTCTGGTATAAGCAATTATAAGCAGCATAAGCATTAAAAATGCACAGTGGTAATAGTAATAACAAACCAAGCAACTAATTCAGAAACACAGATTGCAATTCATTATGTGGGAATTCAAATGTGGAAAAAATGTGTGCTTAATTTTCTGCTTCTACTTATAAACCTTCTTTCTGACTTTCCTTACAGATACACTTTTTTTTCATTATAGGCCAGGATGTAGATGGTATTGATAATACGGTACCTTGCATACAAAGGATACATTGATATATGTGGAAAGGGTTAAAATTGCAGAGAAGTAAACTCATGCTAAGTGGTTTGTGCTATGTATAATAATTATCTAACTTGTAGTGGTCTATAGGCAAAGATTTCATAAGAAGAGGAGTATGAAACAAATATTAGTTTGAAGACATTATAAAAATGCAAATTCAACAATTTTATAATACAGAGGTATTATGTTTGGTAGCCGAGGAGGAGGAGAGTATAACAGTGCTTTATTACCAGGCTCACACAGGCCTTACACAACAACAGTAACTTCTTACTTTCACTTTCAAGCTGTACAGAGCATCTGCAAAAGGACCAACAATATCAATAGCAAGTTTTTCCCATGCTGAATCAGGAAATGATACTGGCTGAAGTGGTGGTGAAATTTTAGACACTGGCTGTTTGGCAGGCACTGGAGTTGTAGTAATGAGACCAATTAATTGTAGGTTTTATGCAGCAAAGAGATCCATTCCAAGTATAGCAGTACCTTTATTCACAATGTACAAGTCACATTTTGCAGTATTTGATTCAAATTGTACAGTCACTGGCAAGCAACCAAGCAGAGGGATTGGATCCTTTAAGTAACTGACCAGTTTCAGGGCAGGGCAACGAGCAGATCTTTTGCAAAGTATTTAAAGAAAATATCCTTTGGTAGTAGAGAAACAGCTGAACCTGTATCAAGCATCAGATTAATGGAGTGCCCCTTGTCAGCAGAAGCAGTACTGACACTGACAGTGCATATAAACTTGTCTGGAATAAATGTACCAGCTTTATCCACACTTAAAACTGTGACATGTGTAGTAGTGACTTCATGAACATCTTTAGCAGAACTACAGCAGACCTTTGCAAAATGTCCTACTTTTGTGCACTTGCGGCACTGTAAAGCTTTTGCGGGACATGTAACATGATTTGCAGTATGTTGCAGTGTGTTGTACCACAGCAGTATTTTTTATTTGTATTTGCTGCACGGTTTTGCAGTGTAGGTGAATCCCTTTCCTTAGCACTGTATTGTGACTGTACATTATTAGGCCACAGTGCTGAATTCAAAATCTGTACATTTCCAGCAGTTCCTTGACTGGGAGTTTTAGCCTCTGCCACTGCTGTTTCAATTTGGTTAGCAATTTGGTCTCTTAGCATTTCATCTGTTAAATTCCCAATGTCACAGGTAACAACAAGCTTTCTCAAAGCTGCTACAAAGTGTTCTGTGGATTTGCCATTATGTTGTCCACGTTGGTGAAATGTATATCTTTCAGCAACCACATTTACTCTTGGCATGAAAAAGTTCTTTATAGCAGTAAGAGCAGTTTTCATAAGTCTCATCAGGTAATGGTAATGTATAGAATATACGCTGTCCCTCTGCTCCCAGGCAGTGAATAAGTAAAGCACGCTTTCTAGCTGCAGAAATCTCCTCTTGGTCAGCAGCAAAAATTTAATTATCAAAAATACAGATTCAAGCAGTAAAAGGTATGGTAGGCTCACCAGGGTTTGGAAGAAAAGCTGCAGGCTGCTGCAGAGGTAGAAAAGACATTTTTGTCATTATTTATGTTTGGCAGCCGAGGATGAGGAGAGTATAACATTGCTTTATAAAAAGGCTCATACAAGCCTTACACAACAACAGTAACTTCTTACTTTCCTTTTCAAGCTGTACAGAAAGTCCTGTGTATGCATAGTACAAGTCCTGTGCACAGTGACACCTGCAGGTCATTTGTATAAACACAACAAGAGGGATTTGCTATACTTTATTCTCCATAATTTGGATCACCATACCTTAAGTCTTAAGTAAAATTATTTACATATTAAATAAACCCAATAGGATTGTTTTATCAATATGGATTCATGCAGGTTAGTACAAGGTACTGTTTTATAACAGAGGAATCAATAAAAAATTAGAATTATTTGCTTCAAATGGAGTCTATAGGAGATGGTCTTCCTGTAATTCTGAGCTTTCTGGATAATGGGTTTCCCATTAGTGGATCCCATATCTGGAGGAGGTTTTGTGTGTTGCTTTCACATTACTCATAGCCCTTTAACTGTGTTTCCAAATAACATATACTGTAAGTTGGGCAACTTGCTACTTATTCTCTATGGGAACATTTCAAGCCTTACTATAATTGTTTTTGATCGATATTATTATTTTTTAAATGCAGGAAAGATCTACTACAAACTTTGCAAAATGAGTGTAATGTTATGAATTCAGTGCTCCATGAAAAAATACAAAAGTCATAAAGTAAAATCCATGATTTTGAGGTTTTCAGCCACATCCTTCACATCACATTCATTTATCTTAAATTTTAAGCATGTATCCATGCAGCTAAATGAAAACTCCTTTTCAGAGATTTCAGACATCACAATACACTTACTGACTCTAGCAGCCAGCCACACAGAATTAAATGAACAGAGAAAAACACGAACATTTGTCAGATGTGAGATTATGCAGATAAGTGTTTGAGTTCTTTTATCTGCGAAGCATCCTAATGATCAACTTCAAAGGAAAGAGAAAAAGGCAACTTCTTCTTTTTTTTTATCCCTGTGGCAAAGAGGAATAGGTTGGACTTTTTACATCTTGTATGAGCTTTGAATGGATCATTGCTTTTTATGAGGGGTAATGAGGTGAGAAGTATTCTTGTGTGTGGTATTAGCTTTCATGAAAAGCATTAAAAAGAATTGCATCAAGTTAAAAGCAGCCTTTCATTCCTAATCTATTTTTAAGCATTTTACAGCCATTTTAGGCAACAAATGCACATATTTTTATAATATTCCAGTGTGTTTGTTCATAACTAAATAGGTTTACCCTATAGTTTAGTGATGCCTTGCTTTAAGATTTCTGGCTAAAGTGAGTTGCAATTCAGCAAAAGCTGGAAAGTTGTAGATTAAGCACCCTTGTACTTTTTTTATTGGACCATAAGAAAACGTTCACTTCTTTTTATATCTAGATAAAATAGCATTGCATTTCAGCATCCTTATAGAATAAAAGTCCCTTTCCTTGGCTGGAGCCCCCAGTGTGCAAATTTTAATCCAAATATCATTGTTATGAAAAGAACCATCAACATCAACATTTTTGAGACAAATTATTATTATCAGTTATTTATATAGTGCTGATAACTTTATACAGTGCTTTACAGAGATTATACATCAATCAGTTTTCTAGTGGAGTTTATAATCTAAGGTCCATATTATATAACATATACTGTACATGAAGGTCAGTTTCATCACGAGCCAATAAACTACCCTGTGGTGGAAAGAAAACTACCAAGACAAAATGCACTGACATGGGGAAACATGCTAAATCCCTGTGCATAGTGTCTAGGTCAGAAATGCTAAGCCATATGACACCCTACAACTCCCAATATCTATATTTACATTTTTATAGAGATTAAAAAAGTAATAATTGTCAATACAATAATACATGCCCCAGAGCTAAATGCAAATCTTGTCTTGCCAACCCATGATCAATATCAGATCAGTTTGATGCTCACAAAGAAAACCAACAAATAATGCCAGATGATCCAACTGGCAGGTGCCACAGTGCAATCAGCTTTCAGGGTGACACTGCAAACCTCATAATAGACCCATGTGAGGCCAAATTAAGTTGATTATTGCAGTATTTGGAAATAAAAAACACAGTATTTACTGTTAATTTTAAAATTTGTGGAGAAACGCAGATAATACAGAAAATTTACAATTATATGATTTGCACTTTGCCAAGAAACTACTGAAATTCAGAAGAAATTTGCGTAACAATGGAAAATTTGAGAACCACACGGAAGTCAATGGGCATCAAAATTATAATGATGCTCGACAATTTTGATACAAGCGACAATTTTAATACTTGCAACTCTTTTGTCCAAATGCATTAAAGTAAATGTGCATCCGAATAATTTTGATGTGTGTCAGTTTTGATGAGCGACAATTTTTTTGTCAAAGCAAAATTTGCTATGCCGAATTTTCACAGTAGTTTCGAGAAGACATTCGCCATGGCCGAAATCCAGAAATTTTACATGAATCCATGCCTAGAGAATTTGCCCATCACTATATATGAAATGTATACACAACAAAAATGTATGGTACCCTAATAAATGGGTAATAGGACTCCTTATGTAATGTTGGTATTGACCAAAACATAAAATAACTTTTGTTCATCAAGTATTATACCTGAAAGCTTAAACCATTATACAATATTATTTCTAAAAACTACCATTAACTTGATTAAAACTTAATCAATATTACACTATAACTATTCACAGTATTTCCTTGAAAACTGCCTTCCCCTAAACAAAGCCATTTAAAATACGTCTATTGCATAGTTCATTAGGCATTAACTCTCAATTTCTTTGTCTATTATACATGTGGACACTAGATCTCAAGATACCATTTCCCAAAGTAACATTAGTTAGATCAAGAATCTGTATTGTGATGTAAATATTTATTGCGGAGCAGTGATGACAGGCCAGTGGGAGACTCTACAAAATACTCTCTCACTCTCTGCCAAAACATGCCTATAAAGTGGTTGGGGGTGAGTAAGAATGAAAAGAACAATACCGTTATAAAAATAAGAACAAAACAATAAATAGAAAGAATGTGCTGAAAAAAATCATAATAGACAATTTATGACTTGGAGGCCTATTTATCAAAATTTGTATGATTTTAGAAACCTAAAAAAAAACTAATTTTTACTAAAACTACAAATGTCTATTAATTTATTAAAAATCATAAAATAAAAACACAATAAAAGAATCTAAATAAGAATTTAAAAACCTTGACATTTTCATGTCATTACAACTGTCAAAAAATCCACAAAGCAAAGGAAAGTTTTACAATTGAAAAAGGATAGCTCCAGTTGACTTCTACATGACCTTGGCAGCTTTTAGATGGTGAAGTTATTAGTAATTAATGAAGTTATTAGTAATTAGTAAAAGCCATGGTTTTGATGCTAAAAAGTACAATTCAGGGGAAAAATATAAACTTAAAAAGGTTCTTTAAGAAAGGAATATTATACTCAAGAATTGAGGGCTCAACCTGTAATATGAACCATTTGCAGGTACCAAGTGCTAAAAAGATACTGTCCCAAACTGCTATGGGCCTAGTGGGGCCAAAAATGTTGCCTTGATTATGTTTACTTTTTTACTACTTTTAGCAACCCTTACATTTGTCCTGTGGCTTACAGTGAATTTTGCTAAAGATAAACAAGAGTAATATGTGAAATAGTTTTCAACTTATTGGATTCCATAAAGCTATTAAAACTCCACTCAAGAATGAAAATACATGTATGGGATTTCTTATCCATAATGTTTGGGATCTGGGGTTTTCTGGATTAGGGGGCTTTCTGTAATTTTTATCACCATAAATTTGATAAATAATCATTTAAACATTAATACAACCCAGTAGGATTGTTTTGCCTTTAATAACCTCGGGATAAAGTACATGGTGCTGTTTTATTACTAAAGTGAAAAGGTAATCTATTTTTTTATTTAAATAATTTGATTAACATGGGATCTATGGCAGATGGCCTTCCCCAAATTTATGATAAAAGAAAACACTTGTAATTTTCAGTAATTTTACGATATAAATTAAAAATTCTAATTGATTTTAACATTTTGTGTAAACCTAGTTTCTGGTGAAAGTAGTTCTGTCTTATTATGCCCCTCCCCCTGGTTGTTCCTACTATTGAAACATAATCGGTCAGCTCTAGTCCAGCCAAGACCCGCAATACTGTACCTTGTTCTGAATGTCTAGTTCTTTGATGAAAAGATCTGAGTCGAGGGAGAATAACAGGATGCATGACATTGTGGGAACTGGAGTCTTTTCTGAAGAACTGATTTATTTTTATTTCTTTAGTCTGGCAATCTGTATAGGAGATAGCAAAGGACTGACAGAAATTGCTTTCTATTATATAGTTAATTTGATAAAATAAGTCCATCAAGTTCACACCTAGAATAAACCCCAATGCATATAGATACATAATGAATTTGGGTTAAAGACAAGTACATTTAAAATAATTGAACAGATTTAATTAATGTATTTTGGAAAGTTGCTTAGAAATTAAATGTTACTGTGCAAAATAAATAAAATTCTTAAGGTTTACTGTTTGTTACAACGTATAGCAGAAAAATACAAACTATGGTTTTCCAAATATTGCAAGAGTACTATGCCAAAATTGCCAAAGAGTCTCTTTTGGATTTTTGTTCTGGAATTCTTTCAACTGTCAACACTGGTGGATACTTTTCACTACCACACATTTGATTTTAACATAAAAAACATTTTTAATGTTCTACTTCCCATGATGATTTGCAATATGTGTATGAAAATTCATGTGACTTTTGGACTTTGGACTACTGCATATGAACTGTGTCATATTCTTTACTAATAATGAGGTTGTTTTTCCTATTCACATTTGTACACAAAATTTGTGTGAAGGATTCGAAGTTCGATCGAATGTGATTGTACATTTTTTTGGGATATTCGAATATGCAAATTTGGCCTCTTTGATCATCGAATACCGAATTATCAAATTGATCGAATGATCGGAATACCAATAGAAGCCTATGGTAAGCCCCCATAGGCTTCTTTTGCTAAGACTTGCTCAAATACCATTCATACGATCGAATGCCTTGATCGTTCGAATCGTACAAATTTTTTCCGAGGCCCGAAGGTAAAAGTACGATTTTTTTCGTGAAATAGATTGATCGGTATCCGATCGCACGATTTTATCGAGAAATCGAATATTGAGCAAAATGATAGCCTAAAACTATTCAATAAGCATTCGATAGTTGAATTTCTAATGGATTCTTAGGATTTTAAGGGAATTTTAGTAAATTTGCTCCTTGGTATAGAGTTACATAAGCAATACCTTCAATCAGACAATATTTTAGCTTAAGGACCCTAATGACGATGATAATATAAATGTTAATGACGACGACTAGTGAATAGCCTTGTAAGTAATCATGTGAATCACATTTGTAAATCAGAGTAGGTTCAGATGAAGTCTCAACGAGTCACAATATGATTTGTGGCTAACAGCACATCTAATGGATAAAAGGGACAGCGTATTACAAGTGGATTTAATCAAGAAACCTGTAAACTGGATGCAGCAGGAAAAGACCAATAAAAAGGAAATATTTTATGAAGTGCAACTCCTCTAGTTTCATTATTTAAAACTTCAGATGTTAACAAATTGCAGTCAGAGAAGAAAATAAAAAAACAAAAGTACTGTCTGAATAAGTAGGGATAAGCATTGAATAAAGGAAGAACTGAACTAAAACCAAGTTCCATCAAGATGGATCTTATAAAATTGTGACTGTTTAACTAAAATATTATCTAATAAAACTGCAAGCTTTGAATAAATCCTGGTGTCACAAGATTATGATAGAATGCATGCAAAAAGGCAGACAATAATAATTTATGCATGTTCAAATGCAATTTCCTTTATTCCATATATATATGGAATGTTTTATTTAATTTTTTACATTCTGACATACCAGTAAAGAAGATAATTCTTACAAAATATATTTTTACTGAAATGTAATTATTTTTAATTTTATTTTTATACACATTTTGCTTCCATGGCCAACTATAAGCTTCCTTTCTAATAAAAACTGAACGTTAAGGGGCAGATTTACTAAATTCACATGAATGATTCAAAATTCGATTGAATTTTCAAAAAGATTAGAATTTTCGAATATATATGAAGGCCACTTTGACCATCAAATTTTGAAAATTTGATCAAATCGAATGATTCAGATAATTTGAATAAAATTATATTCGAATATTCTAATTACTTGCCCTTTAAATTTTTATTCGTCTGCCTAGTTCGCCAAATTAAGCCTACCGAATAGCTATTAAACCCCGTGGGAAGATCCTATAGGGGTTTTTTGAGACTTTTAGATTGAATAAAACCGATCATTCGATCAAACTTTTTTTATTCGATCGTTCGATCGATCGAAGGTTTCAAAGTAAATCTGCCCCTAATACTTTTATAATTGCCTGGATAACAACTGCCATAATGTAAAAGGTTGTGCTACCCCAACTGTTGGCAAATGACAAATATGTTTTTTAAATAATTTCCTGTTACAATGTAATAATTGGATAAATAAAACAAAAGTCTGTTATGGAAAAATTTGTACAATGCAAACAATGGCCATGCAAGCCTACAAAGGTTGTTACACCTACAAAGGTATTTAGCAGCTGATGTACCCATCCTACTCATTAGTAGCCAGCACTATAGCACAGTTATTTTTAAAGAATTTACTTTTTAAAGCAGCTTTGCAAAAACATCACTATTATCACATTATAATCACAAGTTTATGCCAATAATATTTACAGGGCCACATCACATAAATCCTATTACCATAGCAGACAACATAAATAGGTTTAAAACAGGATATTTTTGGCCATGCCATAAAGTGTTATGGACAGTGTGCCCATTCACCTAACTCTTCCTCTATTCTTTAGAATAGGTGTCCCAAATCTTTTTTACCTGTTAGCCACATTCAAATGTAAATAAATAGTTGGAGAGCATCATAAGCAGAAAATTCCTGGGGTGGCAAATAAGGGTTATGATTGACTACTGTTAGCCCCTATGTGGATTGGCAGCCTACAGGAGGCTCTGTATGGCAGTATTACATGGGGTTTATGTGACTAAAGCTTGCCTTCAAGCCAATAATTAAAAAATGAGCACCTGCTTTGAGGTCATTGGGAGCAATATCCAATGGGGTGGGTGAGCAAAATGTTGCTTGCGAGTCACTGGTTGGTGATCACTGCTCTAGACCATGGTCCCTATAAATACTGTATAAGAATTGGAACTTTCTCATAAAAAATAATTGGGCAGTATGTTATTATAAAAGTGATGTCTCAAATTTACATGATTTAATAGCAAGTAACCAGCTGGTCACCTGTTTTAGCAGTTGCAAAATTCTACTTGTGGTTTATAAACCTTTTTAAATACTATTTATCAATTGCAATATTAAATATGCCTTTTGTGGCTGGGGACCATAACTTGTCTGTATAATTTTTCATTTATTCATAGAAAATAGGAATACCATCTTAAAGGGGTGGTTCACCTTTCTGGTAACTCTTTATAGAATGGCCAATTTAAACAACTTTCCAATTTGTTTTCATTATTTAAATTGGCTTTGCTGACCCCTTCTGTGTTCTGTAATGCTACAAATGTATTGTTGGTACTAATTTTTAAGCCTTGCTACTAGATTGCTTCAAATGCAAATTGAAAAGCTGTTGAATAAAAAGCTAAAAAACTCAAAAATGACCAAGAATAAAAAATGAAAACCAATTGCAAATTGTCTCAGAATATCACTCTCTACATCATACTAAGGGTCAAAGTGAAAATTAAAATTTTAAAAATTTGAATTTCAAAGTAATTTTTGGCTACTTCAACTTTTGAATAGCCCAAAATTAAACTTGAATTGAAAAAAGTTGAAAATACTAGTTTTCAAATTTCGAAATGCTGTCTCTTTAAAAAAAATAAAAAATTTACACTTTGCCACCTTAAAGCTGCCAAATTGCTATTTTAGCCTATGGGAGACCTCCTAGAACCTTTACAGAGATTTTTTTGTACAATCAAAGGATTTTGTTAAAAAAATCATTCAAAACGAACGATGCATTCAAACGATTTGAACTATTTTTATTCAATTGGAAACTGACCTATTTGGTCAGTTTTTGACCGAAAATGCAGTTTAAAAAATTTGATGGTCGAATTTCGAATTTTTTTAAAGTTGACCCTTAGTAAATCTGCTCCTAAATGTTATCTCAAAGGTGGACAACCCCTTTAAGATAAGATAAGCCCTTTTATATATAATATAAACCTAATAATTCCCAGCAGCATAAAGTTAGAGGTTATATTATGCACGTGGCTAATAATTCCAAACTTTATCTCCCTTGCTTCCATTCTCACCCTATACCTAAAAACATTTGAATTGGAAAGAACCTTTTATATAGAGTCTTTAGTGTATAATGACAAATGGTATACTTTTCACTGAAATATGATACCACAAATTTAATTAAAAACTTTTTCAGTCATATATTCCTAAATTGCTCCACTAAAATTCCAAACCAAAATCACAACAGAAAAACCATAAAAGATTATAAAAGACCATAAAAGATCATAATGTCTGGAAAGGAGTATTACCTTTAGCCCTAAATGCTTTTAAACATCTACTACAATACAGGGTGTACCCAAAATGACTAGCTGTGTACCTATATCCAAATATCAATATTACAACTTGTAATATATATTATTAAAGATTTAATATTGATATCTAATATTAAACTAATATTAAAGATAAAACTTGACAATTTTTATTTTATAGTTATTTTCAGGTTTAATATATATAGTTTATAGTATTATTTTTATTACATTAAAACTCAAGTTTATCTCAGTTTTTTTTAATAATAATTCTTCTTGTAAAAGTATTGCAACAAAATTGAGTATCAATACTAATCGCATGATTGACAATCCGAAAACTCGCCTTTATCGAATTGTCTCTATTGTATCTGAGTTTTCAGAGCCTCAATCATTTTTTCAAGAAAAATCATTGATAAATGAGTTCAGTTCCTGGATGGGTGTTTGGTTGGTTTTGTTTTAATAAAAAACTGAGAGAAACTCAAGTTTTAGTAAATAACCCCCTTCAAACTCTAAAAATGTTAGTTTTTCCCCTCGAAAAACTTGACCAGATAAATTTGAGGTTTAATAAATGGGCCCCTTATAACTGATGTTTGGTTAGTAGAGTAGGGGGAAAATTTACTATTATTCCCCATAATTAGCTCGACCAAATTCGATAACATTCGATCGGCGAATGTTAATCGATTGGTTTTAGGTTACCTTTTATTCGATATTCGATCATTCGACTATCGAATTAAAATTTATTTGATCAGTCGAACAATGTATTCGATCAATCGAATAACTCATTCGATCATTCGAATGATTCGTACGATTCGAACGATCGAAGACTTTGATCGTTCGAATCCTATTCGATCAGGACTTAGACTCAGAAGCCTATGAAAGGGTTCCAATAGGCTTCTATTGCAATTCGGTAGATCCAATCTGGCGAAGTAGCCTGTCGAATATTTTAAAATTTTTATTTTATTCGCTGATCGAATGATTGAATGATCGAATATTCGATCATTTGAATCTATTCGA
>CM044431.1:48734502-48758784 GCA_024363595.1 Xenopus borealis | reverse complement strand
ATGCTTTAGCAAAGTCTAAGTAAACAGCCTGTCTGCATTTTTGGAGTATAATATGTGCATAATTATTAAACCTTGTAATGTAATACTGGGTTAATGATAATGCTGGCCTGTGGTTTGGCTAGGCTAGACAGGGCAGAAATCAGCCTGCCAAAATCCGCAGGCTGATTTCAGCCCCCGATCGCTAGTCGAATATTCTTGAATATTCTTGTTTGCATCCGAAAGCCTTTAGTTGGCTCTGGACCTTATCGAAGAAACACATCATAGCCTGTTCGTGCTGGAGCAGACAAGTAGATTCGGCTAGTGGTCGTGGTTTTCAATGTGCTGATTTCTGCCCCGTAAGGCCCTAGCCTAAATCCTACTTGAAGGCACTGGTGACATTTTTTTTTCTTCTCTTCAAACACAGATAAGGTGAAGAAGATATTAAATTATCTCCATGCCAGAAATGCATTTTTACTGTAACCAGCTGAACTCTGAGATAAGGAAACTCATTCCTTGACTATGCACTGACATTCTTGTGCCCTTGTACATCCTAACGTTTCAACAGCAGTGAATATTCCAGGAATGCCTTGACACTAACTCATTTGTCTCTATAAACGATTCGATTCGTTAAACTAATCCCAAAAATTTCCAGCAAACTGACTTACCAACTCATCAATCTACCACAGAGAGATTATTAATTATTGACCCATTTTCTAGTGAGCTTCAAATATCTTATTCAAGAACCAGATCAACAATGCTGGCATTTATTTGATTTTCGGAAATTCCAGACAATAACTAGTGCCTTGATTTAAGTACATTTACTGGAACACTACAGACACTTTTTTTATTTTTTCCCTGCCCCTCTTTTGCATTGATTTGTTGGAAGAGGCTATAAAGCAGGCAGATCTGTCAGTACAAAAGGGGATGCTCACCTTCACATTTATTTTTGGAATGAAATTGACAATGAGACAATATCCAAATTATCTATAATTATTGTTATTATCCTTATTTGTTTATCTGTTTAAGCCTTACTTCTGCAGCATTATAATTTGTAATCAATGCTGTTATCTGGTAGCTAGGGTTAATTAGCCTTAGCCAACAGCTGGTGGCTTAAACAAGAAAACTAAAGATGAATATCAGTGGGACTATGCATTCAGAAGACCCATCATCTTACAAGGCTTTATTTTTGCTATGCAAATGTAAGGTTTGAGGGAATTCTTAAAATTTGCTTAATTGCAGAAAATTGACTCAAAGTGAAAAAGTGAAATGGAATAATACCATCCTGTAAAACATACTGGCAAAGAATAGTTTCAGTGGCAAGCCATATTTTTCTGCAACTCTGCACAGATTCATAAAAGCCTAAAATAAAACAGTATTTTCCACTGGGCAAAGGTTTGCGGGAAATGGTGAAATTTATATTTGTAAATGAATCGCCTCTCTCATGTTATAATTCATCTACATACAGATGGAATGAGATTTATTGTAAATAATCATGACCCCTGCCATTCCCTTGTGCTATCATTTCTATGTGCTTGGTTGTCATAGTTGGTTTAGAAGCAGTATCACCATTTTAATGCCTATAGCACAAGCTTTTTAATTTATATATTTATATATATATACAGTAAATATATATATATATATATATACTGTATATCTGTGTTTGTGTGTGTGTGTGTGATATATATGTGTGATACTTCAGGCCAGGTCTTCGTTAGTAAGTGCTTGTGCTTTGAAGCTAATAAAGAGTGCTGCCCACATTAGATGACTAATCCTTCTGATTTCTTAACACATAGATTTGCATTTCTTTTCATCTTATTTTCGTGGCTGTAACCAAGGCACTGAGTAATAATAAACGAGTGTGCTACATCATGGCTAAAATTTCCATTGACTATTAAACATAGAGTGACAGCTCAGCCCATGAGAGCCAGCCAGTCTTTGGCATGTATGCATGGAATGACTCATATCATATTCAATGTCTGCAATCTAAAATACTATTAGACCAAATTATGCCTGCCATAACTGGGCTTGGAGAAGTATTCAAAGCCCCATAATTGTTATGCATAGAATTTAGGATTTTCAGAGGACCCCTAAAGTGAAACCCTCTGCACTCATATAGCTGAGCTTGGTTCTGCAACATTAACATTTTTAGATAAGTGTTACATGAAGTCACTTTATGTCTCCCAATATCAACCCACCATGTTAGCTTACACAAATTCAGAATGTGTAGGGCCCATGATCGGATGAGCACAATATCGTCAATCAGGGAGAGATCCTCTCATTTGGCAGCATCGAGTGGATTGCTCCGTGTAAGGCCGCCTTATGGGCAATAATTCATGGCAACCAATCAGATAATTGCTTTCAGTGTTTAACCTACAGTGGGCTGAAAAAGCTAATCACTAATCACTGATTGTTTGCTATAGGTTACTGCTCAGGTGCAAATTTGCCCAAGGTTTATAAATTCATCTCAAAGGGGAACTGTCGCAAAAATGAAAATCGATTATAAGCTACATCATACTGAAAGAAGAAACTTTGTAAATTTAATCAGTTAAATATTCTGCATTGTTTCTGAAATAATCAAGTTTAGGTTCATTATCCCTCTCAGTATCTCTTCATTCTGTCTTCATGCAACAGTTGGGTGTCAGATATACATTGACAGTTAGATCCAATGTGTCTTATGGGGGGGCTTCCTTTCCTATCAGATCTATTAGAGCTCATTTAAATAGCTGATTTCAGTACAAACAAAATCTAACAAAATAACTACCTTTTGAACAAATCCGACATGTAGAGAGACATGATGTCCTGTGATTTTAACAGAGTGAGCTCTATACATCTTCTAGGCAAAAGATATACGATATATTAGATCTACGTAACTGACAATGAATATCTCAAACCCGGTTGCTGCATGAAGACAGTATGAAGAGAAACAGATGTGAGAGAGGAATAGAGAGGAAGATAAACTTGATTATTTCAGAAACAGTACAGAATGTTTAATTGGTCGTATTTAGAAAGTTTCTTATTTCCGTATGCTGAAGCTTGTATTACATTTCCATTTTCACTATAGTTCCCCTTTAAACTCCCACTATTGCCCTGTAGATAGTTTGTAGGAAACATTTGTTATCTGCTCTTTCTACTGGTGCCAAAGGTTTGTTCCACAAAGGGCATGGCTTACATGCAACCTCTTCGTAACATAACCTCTGCACACATGCTTGTGGGGAGGAAGGATAAAATGCATGGGGGTATGTTTGTAGTTTGTTTAAAAAGAATGTTTGTTTAAAAAATATCCTTGTTTAGGAGTCTGTATTGCCACCTAGTGGCTATTGGATGTATTTATTTTCATACATTGCTCTTCAACATCTTTTTATCTATAAAAAGAACTAGTGCCACCAAAATCCCCATATACATGTATTAAGCCTGAGAGAGAAGCAGTATGCATCCCATTCCCAGCCTGGGTAGTCAGTAAGCATTAATATATATATTAAATCTGTTTTAACTGTGAATTACCAAGCATTTTTTTTTCTGCAAACTTTTGCAGAGCTGAAAATGCAGATGGTTGCCTAAATAGAGCTGTCACACTGAAGCCCTATGAGCAGATATGGCAATCCATAGGTTCTTCATTGCCCCAGGGTGCCCCAGACTTCATCGAATGGCATAATTAAAATTTTATTCAGTCTTGCAACAGATTTCTTGCAAGAAATCTAGACAAACCTAGTAATCTAGGAAATAGGAATCCTTACGCATAAGAAAAATTAAATATGCAAACACAGTATTTAAAGCATACAAAACCTGCAATATCCACAACACAATTTGGTTTCTCATTAAAATGTTATCAAGGATGACTGGCCACTGTCTCATATTTGACACATTTATAGATATACTACAATTTACTAGCTATATAGTCAAGATACAAATGTGCACTCTTAATTGCAACTGATTTTAAAGGGGGTGGTTTCTTTTGAGTTCACTTTTAGTATGATGTAGAGCCAGAGGGGCAAATTCACTAAAGAGCGAAAATGCGCTAGCGACAGCTTCACGGGCATTCGCCACACTTCGGCAGGCGAATTTTCGCAAGCGCTACGCAGATTCACTAAGATGCAAATTTGCGAACGGTAGCGAAGTAGCGCTACTGTTACTTCGCCATGCAAAGCGCATTTACGCTAGCGATGCCTAATTTGCATACAGCACGAACTTAAGGGTATAATAGAGGCATTTGTTACAGCCACTACATTCCACTACACAAGCCCTGGAAACCTTTAATAAATAAAAATAAAGTTGTCCTATTGCCCTACATGTGCCCACTGTATAGTTGAGTTGCCATATGTTAGGAAATGTAGGGGGGGAAGGAGGGTAAACCCCCAAAAAAGTAGCTATTTGTCACACTATCACCCTACAAAAGGTAAAAGACGCCAGCATTTTTTGGGACTTCTATCTATTGTATTGAACTTCGCCAGGTCTGATCAGGTGAAGTAACATTCAGAAAAATGTTCATCTTAGTGAATTAGTGTAGTTATGTCCTTTCATCAGTGAGCAACTTCACCTGGCGTAAGGGTGCGAAGTTGCGCAAGTCTATCTACTGCGCTAGCCAATTTTTCGCCAGGGACACTGTTAGTGAATTGGCGACGTTGCGAATTGACGTCATGCTGGCAAATTAGCGCTAGTGTTAGACGCTTCGCACTTTAGTGATATTCTGAGACAATTTGCAATGATTTCCGTTTTTTATTATTTGTGGTTATTGAGCTTTTTATTCAGCAGTTCTCCAGTTTGCAATGTCAGCAATCTGGTTGCTAAGGTACAAATTAACCTAGAAACAATGCACTGATTTGAATAACAGACTGGAATACGAATGAGATGGGCAAATCTGACTTGTTTCGATTCTCAGAAAATTCATGGAAAATTTGCCAGAATGCATTGAAGTCAACGGGTGATACATTGTTTTTGACGCAACAATTTTCTTTCACCCATTACAGTCTATGGACGTCATTTTCGCAGCAAAACCTGGCAACAAATGTTGCTTATCACTAGGAGAGGTCCTAAATAGAAAGACGAGTAATAAAAATGAGCAATAGCATTAAATTAGTAGGCTTACTAACTTTGGTTTTCATGGAAATTACCCTATCATGTTCATTTAGGGGGTACTATAAATAAAATTGCCTAGGGTCACATTGCAATCCTTTCATTTCCAGTTTTTCCTCCTTCAACATAAACACAAACCTTCTAAAATCCATCTGATTCAGACATTCCATCCTATGAAATAGAAACTCCCAGATGACTTTTGAGAAGGCAATGCTTGATCATTAATTTTCCCCTGTAGCAAGACATCCTCTGCTTCCACCTCCACATGTTATCTTTATCTATAGGCAGAAATTTATCATAATTCAGACTCGTATATTTTACATTAACTATGCTGATTAGTATTTGTATAAACATAGTCTGGTGTTTACTTTACTTAGACATGGAGATATCTAAACTGACACTACACCAGGTTCAAGATATACACAGAAGACTTTATTATATAAAGGAACTGAAATACCAGAATAGTGAGAACTTTATATTAAAAGACATTTTCCTAATATTAATATTTGTTACTGTGATCATCTGCTTACAGGGCACTAGTGACCCCTTTTTTTTACCCCCTTCAAAGGTACTGTCATTGGTTTGATTACTTCTAGGAGTTGTACATGCATACACCTATAGACAATGTGCAAATATTGCATAAGTTATGTATGATGATAATAACATTAGAGCAAAATTTAATTTGGAAAAAAAGAATTAGGTTAGAAGTGCAACACCTTATGTTTTGGGTTTTGTAGTAACCCAATTCTTTAACAATGAAGCTATGTGAGTGTGGAGCTCCCAGTTGCTCCCCATCTTCTATTCTGAGGATTCACAGCACTTGCTTTGAGTTGCTGCCAGATACCTGAATTTAGGGGCCAACTCCCTATATACAGCATACATTCCACACTCCCTTTGTTCAACATGAGTTCAATAAATAGGGCTAATGCTGAACAAAACCTTTTGCCTAATGTTTTAATCATGAAAAATCAATTACTTATTCCTTGAGCTGTACAGGCCAAACAGGCAAGTTGAAGATACTCCATATTTGGCTTACAAAGTCCTCCCTTCACCCTTTGTTCTGACTGTTCTGTTAGCTGGAGCTAATTATGCAGAGGGATTATCTGCACTGGAAATCTAATTATCAACCTCACAAGGAAGAAACATAGTGTAACTTCTGTTTTTCCTGAGTAGTTATAAATTTAACAAAAACATACATTTTCAGAATTAAAACAATAGCTGAAAAATATATTTAGCACAGGCCATATTGCTGTTGAATAAGTATACTGCTCTTTTATAACTTCCTAGGAACAAAGCAGTGGCATTCAAAATATGAAGCATCCAGGCCCCCTGATTTCAACTCCACCCTACTCTCTCCCCACCCCTTCTGTGCTACATAATGGACAGGGTGTTGGAGGTCATGGAAGTAGTAGTGACAATCTACAGAAGGACAGGAACCGATTGTTGGCAGGCAGAAGAGGCACATGCCTGCCCCCAACCACCACCATTGCACCCTAGCCTGTTCTGCACACCCCTAGCTCCGGCCCTGCAACATAGAAAGCAATGCAGTTTGCATCAGTATGTATTCATAATCAGCCTTGTAGCTTCCAATTCTATGACAGACCGTCAAGTTTTTAAGATTTCTGACCTTTTAATTTTAAGTTCTCTATAGTTGGCCAAAGCACACTGAGCATGTGCAATGTCACTGACACTCAAAAGACTACCTAACAAGAACTGGGAGGAAGATTATGTGGATATCACCAAGTCAAGGGTCATTATTATTGTTATAAGGCTGATGAACCTCAGGGCTTCTGCAGTGAATTCAGTATATAAAATATAGTATTTTACCAATATATATTTTTTGCCTTTACATTTCTTTGAGGACAGCAAAATGAATTATTTTCTAGGACATTTCTTACATGTCACATGTAACATAAATTATAAATGAAATGTTTTTCTAATCTGAGATACTAGTCTAAGATACAGTACATACAAGCTGATAATTTATGGTCTGAACTTTGCAAGAACAGGACTGATTTAAAAGCACTAAAATTAAATGAATTTGTATATACAGTACTATATCTATGGATAGCTGTCTTGATCAATAATTCATTATTCCTGCTCTAGAATAAAATTTACAACATTTCCTACCAAAATGTTATTCTTGAGGATAAATAATTAATTCCTATTTGCCGAAATGTATAAAGAATTATATACTGTAAAACAGCAACTGTAAGACTTTTTATGCTTAAAACACACCTTTTGATCCAACATTTTCTTAGGGACCTCCCTTTCCTTATAGGAAGGTTGGGGATATATAAAGACACTGAAACATCACTCATCCTACTACAGTCCCAAGTAAGGTTCACCCTACATGGGGCAAATTCACAAAGAATTTTCGTCTGCAAAGGCTTTGCCACATTTCGTTCCACTTTGACAGGTGTTACAACTTAGCTAATTTACTAAAATGCAAAGTTGTTTCTCAGCAGTTGAATGCTGAAGAAGTTTCACAAACTTTAATTCGTCAGTGCAAGCATTTCATATAGAACTTTCCCTAACGTTCGTTTCTGCCTAGAGAGACTTCATTAGTACACTTGCGCTTAGATCAGTTTGAATAGGATGGGTACATATAGGTCATATAAATGTCTTTATTATCGATGTTGGTGCAAATGTTTAAGGAAGCAAATGAAAGACAAAAGAGGTCCTATAATGCCTTAGACATGAGCCCACCCTAAAACAAATGTGGCATGCCCCTCAAATGGTAAAAAAAAAAAAGTTAAAACTAAAAATTTGAATAGTTACAACTTTTAAAGACAATCCCACTTTAAAATATGAAAAAACTTCAGCATTTTTTATCATTTTAATAACTTTCCATCATACTGTATATGATGTCACTGACATAAGATAGAGGAGGATGTTGCTTCATCTTTCAGTTTGCCAGGTCTAAGCTGGAGAAGGCAACATTCTATAAAATTCGCACTTTAGATGGAAAACCTGAATTTTAGTAAATAAATTAGTAAATATGCCCATTAAGGGTCCATTTACTAACATTCAAATTTTGAATTTTTCCATGAATCTCCATGAAAATTTGCAGTTTTCAAGATTTATAAAAAGTAAAAACCACAAAAACCACTGGTACAAAACTTTGCCAGGTAAACTTTGTCTAGGTCCTATAGAATTTACTGGGGGCTTTGCTGATCTTTTTGGACCGTTCTAAGTCAATTTGGAAATTTTGAGGTTTTCATGAATTTTTTCACTAGGGTTTGTCTGAGAAACTAAAATTCTTTGAGGTTTTTGATGTATTTGCATTTTTTAGTGCAGAGTTCAGTGTAGTTTTCCATTCTAACTTTTTTTAATTTGTCATATAATTCTCATGACATAGTTTTAGAGTTTGTGATTGTAGACAAAAATGACATTGTTGATATTATGGGCAAATATATCAAGAGTTGCATTTTCAAGTGCAAAAACTTTTTTGAATTCAAAAAGACCAACCGAAGTTTAGTCGAAGTTTTTTTTTTCATTCGAATAGGTTCGTTCATGATCTAATATTCAACTGAATTCAAATAGTTTGAATCGAAAGTAATAACGAATTCAATCGAATTCCATTCCAAAAACTTAGAATTTTCAAAGTCCACTAATTGACTACAAATGGGTTCTAGGAGGTCCCACGTAGGCTAAAACAGTAATTAGGGAGGTTTTAGATGGCAAATTTTTAAAGAGACAGTACATGATAAATTTCCAATTTTTTTTTTAAAAGCCTTCTGGGTAGACCTTTAGCTATGGAAGGTTGGTTGGTTTATGTACCAAATATACCAAGTCTTATTTCTTTTGAGCTTTTTAAAAAGTAAACATTAAATGGTCCCATTTTTTATATTCACTAACAACCACAAAATAAATGCTTATCCTGTTTTTCCTACTGTGTTATACTTATATCTAATTTCAAAGGGTCTCCACTGTATGATACATTGCTGTTTGATTAGTTTGTAAATATTTTCTTTTATTCCTATTTTTAATGTGCCTGTGTACTACCATCTGTTATATTCCCTGAGAAACGCAAAATAGATGGAGGATTAGGCTGGTTTTAGTAGTGGACAACACGTTCATTATTCAAAACATCATCCATTGTGTCGTATGTCGCATTCTGATTGGTTTGTAAATATTTTCTTTTAATTTCTACTTCTAAAGGGCTTCCTGTGCCAAATGTGTTCAATATGGTTATATGTTTTACTTTTAAAGTGAAATTCATACTATTTCATACTGTCTACATCCAGAACAAGCACAGTAAGGAAATTCATTTCTGTTTCAGCCTATGTAATGTGAAGAATGCAGAACATTTTATATTATTCTGAATTTGTTTCAATTACCAATATAACACAGGGGATAAAGTGCATTCTTTTGATGCATTCTCTAGAATTCCAGCATCATATGGAAACAAACACATAACACATAAGTTGAGTTAAAAAACTATTACTTCTGTAACATGGTGTTAATAAGTACTGCACTACTGCTACCCTTGAGCTATGCCCACATGCTGGTGGTAGATGCATTGTGAGCTTAGGCAGTATTCATCAGAGCATACTTATAGATGAGCATGTATGGGCACATATACCTTTAATGAATGGTATTAATGTAGATTAACACACATCCATTTTAGTACACGATGGGACCAAAGTGCTCGGCACCTGATGTTTCCATAATTTGGATCCATTCTTTAAGCCTACTAAAAAATTATTTAAACATTAACTAAAATCTAAAGGATTGATTTGCCTGCAATAAGGATTAATTATATCTTAGTTGGGATCAAGTACAAGATGCAGTTTTATTATTACAGAGAAAAAAGGAAACCACTTTTTTTTAATTATTTGATTAAAATGGAGTCTATCGCAGATGGGCTGTTTGTATTTTGAAGCTTTCTGGATAACTGGTTTCCAGATAACAGACCCCTTATCTGTATAGCACACTTGTTAGTGCAGCAGTACATGCTTATTTCTCTTGGCATTTTTGTTTGTTTATGTTTCAAGATTTCGACTCCTCAAAGTATATTCAACAGCTTTTAAATTAGTCTGGGTTAATCTACGGACTTGAATTTAGACATAATAGTCTTTAGAACAACTGGTGTTACTATGGGAAAACAGTCAGTTTCTCCTGTCAACTGGTTTATTAAAATAATATTAACTTAAACAAGCACATAAATAAGGTATTTTTATATTATTTTCTGCAGATACAAGATATAGATTCAGGAAGCTAGGCAATTTTCATTAGAAAACACTGCAAATATATTGCCAGTTGCTTACATTTTTGGTAGCCCTGCTTCATTTTAATAGGCCATGTAAAATGCAGAATCTGTGGACTGTTGTCCCTAAATGACCCACATTAATGCCATACCTAATAGAATATAATCCTTAACCTCGGATGCTGCAAACTTTAATGAACTTTAATTCCCCTGGGGCGAACATGGAGACCAGATCTTATAGTTACAACATGTCCATTTAAACGCTAAATATGAACAAGTACGATATGCAGTCATTATTACATCATTAGCAGCAATTTTACACAATGGAATTCTTTGTCATATAGGAATTAGGTCATGGCAAAATAGGTCATTTTGTAGGAAACTACATAATGGTTTGGTGGTCTTTTATATGGCATATTAATCACACGTTAAATAATTCATCATTTTAACTCCATTAGTAACATAAAAGCAAACATTGTGACTTGTGTTATACTCATTCTCTATTAATTAGGCCTCTTTTTATTTATATAAGCTAAATTCAGCAATGTACCTGGAGGAAGGCAGTTTTACATTTGTGACATTTTCCTGTCTCTAATATTTTATATTTACTTTGATGTACACTGGGAAGCCCATTTATCAAAGGTTGAATTTCTAACTCATGTGATTTTTTACTCCAATAATTTGATTATATACTCACAATTTGACAGGTAGGTTATGTAAGAAAAAATTCTAATATCTAATATTTGATCAAATAGTTCCAACCAGAAAAATGTAATCGCATTCCAATCGTACAGAATGAGTTTCCCCAGAAAAAAAACCCTCAAATGTCTAGAAGACTAATAACATCTCCAAATGGCTCAACGGACCTCTTCCAATGACTTGTACGTGAACTCGGCAGATTTTACGTGGCAAATATTCAAATTAGGACTGTTTCCATGGTCAAGGTGGGGCAAATCTCAAATCCAAATTTACATCCAAATAGGGCGATTAAAATTCTAATATGTGAATTTTGACATTTTACTATTGTACCCTTGCTAAATATGCCCCTAAAAGTACTTCTGTATTCTTTACTAAGCAGTACAAAACTGAATTTATTTCCGCCATTTGATGTTAAATCTCTTGAGAAACAGGTTTAAATGAAAATGTTAGAATTTCATACATTAAATATGTCGTGTTGAGATAATATGTGACATGCAGGGATAACAAATAAAGATAGTAAAAAAAAATAATCCCAGCTTGTTTGTTGGCTAATGGTTGGGTGCAGTGTTATGACCTTGTAATTGTGTGTTCTGGACAGATGCATTAACCAGGCTTTAAGCTGGAGCCACTGGATATTATTTTTTCACTGAGACCCTTTTTTTTGAGGACTGACCCTTTTTTTAAGTGCTGTCAGTCTGATATGGCTTTATTTTTGCTTTGTACATGGAATCATTGGCAGCAATTTCCTAAGCTTCACTTAAAATTCTGTAAACAAAGCTATATTAAACATCTTTTCATCAGACAGCAGATTACTTTCCATCTGCACAGGGGTAAAACACCCATTGAATTCCAAAGAGTCAATTATCTCAAAAGTATATATATATATATATATATATATACTTATACATAAAATATATGAACACTATTCATGATGTGTGGTTTAACATATATATGTTTGGGAATTTTAACCTTGAAAGAAAGGTAAAATTTAATCCCTGTGCTAAATGTATAATGAAGTAATAGAATCACCGAATGTTAGTGTAGGACTGGCCAGGGATAACTTTGACGTAGTTGGCCAGTTTAAATATATTGCAATGTATGGACAAACAATCCCTGTTGTGTTTAAAGGAAAAGGCATTTTCAGTAGCTTAGGCACAAAATGTCTCAGTGTCCTTAATATACTGTATTGATAATGGATTGAGTGCAGAGGATCTACAACTTTCCCTTGTTTTTTATTGTTTATACAAGAGCCATGGCCAGCTAACATTAACATTGAAAGCAGCAAGTAAGTTGAAGGTAAAACGTGGTAAAAGATATACTGAAGCAATAGAATTCTTTGGGGCACATTTACTAAGGGTCGAAGTGAAAATTCTAATGATAAAATTCAAATTTCGCTAAAAAAAATGTGTTTATTTTTATAAAGGTGTTTTTTAAAATCATAAATTTTTCAGATTTATTAAACCCTGAGGATGAAAAACTCTGGCATCTTAAACCTGCTGAGGTTGCACATAAGTCAATGGGAGAAGTCCCATTGATTTTTTGATTTGCGCTGGGTTTCGTGCAATTCCACCATATTATCAGATCTTTTGGGGGGGAAATCTGAAAAATTTGTGGTTTTCGGGAAAAGAAATGCCAAAAAATCATGGAAATGTGAGTTTTTCCAACAAAGAAAAATTTTGGGAAAACATGCTAATAAGTCTAAAAAACCTGCGCGAATTTGCTCTGAGTTTCTAAAATATAATGCTAAAATAAATTAAAGCTTGATAAATAACCCACTTAACCCACCAAATATAGGTCACTGTTTTGCCAACCTGACTGTCCCTTCTCATCCTGTCAGAGTTTCTAATGTTAATGGACTACTACTGCACAAATATGGCAGCCCCCTTATAGAGGAACATGGGGGTAAGAAAGGTAATGTAAAAGCAGCAGGCAAATACTTTTATGGCAAAATTATAAATAGCATTCAAAGATAATGTTATGATGTATAAAAAAAATGGTTATTTTCTGGTGTCAGTACTTCTTTAAGACACAAATGTTTCAAAATGATAAATATATTGATAACGGGTTGAGTGCAGAGGATCTCTTGTATTTGTCTATATGAACTGTGGGGTCACAGCCTCAGTGCTTCCCGCTTAATGTTTTTAAAAATTTGTGGTGAGCACATCTTTCCCTTGTCTGGTACAATTTTACATCATGTTTGGTTCAGTGTGCGTTTATGAAAATCTATTACCCCAGTCAATATAGACAGTTAACATTCCCTAAACGATGGAATAATAATTTTTCTATCAAAAATCTCATTGGAACCTTTGTAATATGGTTGAGATCAGATTTTTGTTGATTTTGTGACTACTTGAACTACAGAAAATGGCTTTTTAACTAGATATATATATATGTATTGTAGAATGGGTACTGGGTTGGTCTGGCCCGGCCCTGGGATACCGGGAAAAAACCCGGTGGGCCCTGACCCTCATAGGACCCCGCCGGGCCTGACCCCCATTTGTGAGCTATTAAAAATGAATTAAAAAAAACATAGCTGGCGCGCTACACTGTCTGCGTACATGCTTGAGTGCAGACTGCTTATGTGCGATGGAGTGGGTCACCGAAAAGGGAGTGTGCGGCGCCATAGCAGGGGGGGGCAGAGGGCCTGAGGGGGACATGGACACCAGTACCGGTGGGTCCCGGGCCCCCCAGTCTGACCCTGAATCGGTATATACAATGGAAATATGGTTTTATATACAAATATAACCAGTAAACAGTAAAAGAAGCAAAAACACCAGCATGAATATATGCAATCCATGTTACAGGGACCACTAAAAAGCCCCAGATCCCAAGCATTCTGGATAAAAGTTCTCAACACTGTATTTGTGTTCATACGTCGGTGATATTGGTTGTATTGGTTGTTTTAAAAAGGAAAAATTGAATCAAACATGAGGTGCAATGTATATTACCCGCATAATCACCCATAGCAACAAATCAACAGATAGCATTTGCATAATCGCAAATATCTTATTAATTGCTATGGTTACTACACCTGGGCAAACTTGATGCCCTGGGCAAACGTACTGCCATTTATTACATAACTCCAATAGATTGCCTGTAATATATACACAAAAGCATTTCTCAAATATAACAAACTATTTCTTAAATATAGGAGAACCTTTTCTTCACATAGGAAGAAAACCTACACATACCATTTTCTAGATGTATAAAAGGTTGCTATAAGATGTCCTAATTCTGCAGTTTATTTTGCCTTGTTATATAATCAGCCCTATTACTGGCTAGAAATAACCTACACATACTCCTTGAAATCATTTTGGACATCAGAACGCACTGTTTCTAATCTCACTATCCCAAGACACATGTATAGTCATTCAAATTTCCAGCCCGTTCATATGAATCATTTCACTGTGTTATAGAAGCAGTAGTAGCATCTTATTGCTTATGAGATGTTGCTGGCTCAGACTGCCGAATGTTTAAAACCAGACTGCTTGCATTTGTTAATGGGCAGATTTAATCCATTCCCTAATTATATACCTATTAGCGTAAGCATCATTATGCAAACTGAAATGCCCCCCCATAAATTATGCAATGTGTTTCTATTTTCAGTTACACATTATTTCATTTATCCGGTATTATTTGTGCACCAATGCATGCCCCAAGTAAAAAAAATGTTATCTCCCAGTAATATTTCCCATTAAAGGAAAACTCTAATAAATGAATATTTAAGAAGAAGAAGGCAGATGACTACCAAAGATCAAAAGATAGATTCATCTTATCTCATTATCTTAATGTAGTCCAGTGATATTTCTACAGAGTGACCCAAATATCCAATATACAAGTGCCTTTTAAATGATTACCAAAGGATGCAGCTTATGTCTGATATTTCGAAGAATTCATTAATCTTAGGGGCAGATTTACTAAGGGGGGTTAAAAAACCCTCGAATTCGACCATCGAATTTTAATAGAAAATAGACCAATCTAACGATCGAATAGAAAAAATTCAATCGAACGATAATTTGAATCAAAAGATA
This sequence comes from Xenopus borealis, assembly GCA_024363595.1. Taxonomy (NCBI): domain Eukaryota; kingdom Metazoa; phylum Chordata; class Amphibia; order Anura; family Pipidae; genus Xenopus; species Xenopus borealis. The sequence goes on along the minus strand of CM044431.1, from coordinate 48,743,793 downwards.
AAATCGTTCGAATCGAATGATTCGAACAATTTTAACCATTCCATCGAATTTTCTTTATTCGATCTAAAAAACTTTTAAAAATGCTATGGGAGCTTCCCATAGGGAAGTATAGCAATTCGGTAGGTGTAATCTGGCGAACTAGGCAGTCGATTAAAAATTTAAAGGGCAAGTAATTCAACTATTGAATATTCAAATAGAATTTTATTCGATCTATTCGAATCATTTGATTCAATCGAATTTTCAAAATTTGATGGTAGAAGTGGCCACAAAAATTATTCGAAAATTCGAATCTTTTTGAATATTTCGATCAAATTTCTTATCATTCACACCAATTTAGTAAATCTGTCCCTTAGTGTGAAGACTCCAATACACAATCAGAAATTGCAATTAGAGGCATGTTTATAAAAAATTATATTATCATTTTTAAAACCTTTTAAAAGTAAAAAAAAATAAAATGCCAAATAAATGTTTGTCAAGGGCCCTTCAGAACAATTTGACAAGCATAAAGACTGCAGGCTCAGTTCTAGATAAACAGCAAAATATGACAATTATAAAGTAGCAAAAACCAAACTCAGGAAGACTTGGCTCACCTACAGCTATGGAAACACGTTATCCAGAAACCTCTGAATTATAGGAAGGACATCTCCCATAGACTCCATTATAATAAAAAAAAAACAAATGATTTCCTTTTTCTCAGTAATAATAAAACAACAACTTGTACTTGATCCCAACAAAGATATGAATTCATCCTTATGAGAGGCAAACAATCCTATTGGATTTAATGTATTTTTAAATTATTTTTTTGTAGACTTAAGGTATTGAGATATTGGATAAATTATGGACAAATTATAGAAAGATTCCTGAGCATTCTGGATAACAGGTCAAATACCTATATATCAATAGAGTGAATCTTTCAGCAATGGAATCCTTTATAGCCTAGAATTTAGGAAACGGTATAAAAAGGCAGTCAGATATCAGCAAATCCATTTTTACCTTTACAACCCTAGGATAACAAAGTATGGATCAACCATGCTGACAATCCCATTTTTTTTAATTAATAATCTTCCCAGCAAATTGGGAGTGCAAATTCTATTTTTTTCTTTTCTAATTTTATATATCCCATAAAGTTATGCCATGCACTCATATTGGTTTAATCAAAACATTAATTGAAAAACAGATTTCCTACTGAAATTCCTTACTTAAGACTTGGAAAAAATATTGTTAGCTTTTAACCTTGACAATAGATCATGAATATACTATCTTTGCTTTCATCCCCATAAAACACGTAAATTTATGGTTATCATGGCCAGCATACTGACACAGTAATTAAGTAGTTTTTTTTTCTTTAGATAAAGCTATGCCATAAATCTGTGTAACACTTACCTCTTTTTACATATTACTGTCTTCTTTTATCAGGAAACACTATATGAACTTGTCTTATTTCCCAGCCTGCCATATTTTATTAAGAATTCAGATTCATATTGAATCTAACCTGTGCTCTCTTAATGAAGTAAAATATGCGTTTAGAAAAGCAATGGATGTCATACTGCTTTTATATAGGTAAATATATCATATATGTATTATGTTTATACAAGATAAAATAAAAGAACAATAAAGGCATCAATGCTAGGCTGTCCAAATTCTTTAAAAGTGACATCAGTAAACAGCACAGAACAGATTTAAAGTCTTTAATAAATGTAATGTTTTAGGTCATATTAATAAATTTAATCAGCAGTATTCTTGACTTTGTATGGGGCCAAAACAAACGGCTGTCAATAACTATCAGGCAGCTTTGGCAATGTTCGTTGTGTTCATCATTATATTGGGTTTTCTTAAACATAACAGATTATGATTTACCTATTAAATATGTTAAGATAAACAATTAGGAATTATACAATGCTGCTTGACATATTAGAGACTAAACAAATAAGTAATTATACTTAAAGTCATAGATTCCAAAGGAAAATACATACCAGAGTATATAAGAAAAAGGGAAAGAAATAATAAAAATCCAAGATAAAACAAAACAAGACCAAAAGAAACCAAAACCTCACTCATGAAAAGAACTACGTATTAACTAATACAGTAGTATCAATCCACAAAGATATTCTTGAACCAAAGGAGATACTTTATATATAAAACGATCATATTTGTATAACCCTAAGATTTCAGCTTCATGACATGAATCAATATGTTTGAAGAAAGGGGACCAGCTATCTAAGAATCTGCGCTTTAAATGAGGGTTATTTATTTTTATCCAGAACACTTCCTGCCAACATAATTGAACTATCTGATAAAACATCATTTATGGAAGGGGAAGCTTCTGAGAGCCAATGTTGAAGGAGAGTTTTCTTTGTAACAGCAACAAAACGAAGGATCCAATTTTTTAGATCCTTAGTAATGGGTATACTCTGGTTTATTGTAAAAATAAAAGGGGAGCCTATATTTAAAAGAGCTTAAGCTCGAGACAGTATAAAGCTTATTCATAACTTCAAACGAATAAAATCTTTTAGTCTTTGCCAGACCAACTCAACTTGGGGACAACTCCAAATGTAATGGAACGAATCCACCTTCTCTTGTTTACATTTCGGGCAATATGAGATGTGACCTGAACCAATCCCCTTACGAAATAGCTTCCCAAAGCCCAAATGGATCAGTCTGAAGTGCTGAACTCTCCAGTTTTCTGAGGAAAAATGTTTGTTAAACTTAGAAATAGAAGAGGACAACTGGGAAGGAGAGATTACGCACAATTTCAGAGCTGCATCTTTAAGAGGGTGTGTTACGGTAGAAAGTTAAATAAGCTAAACTTAAGATTCTCAAGTTGTCTTCCAATTTAGTTAGTTCCTCAGCTAACCAATGTTTCTGAATAGCAAAAATATCTTTATTAGTGACTGAAAGGAAAGCGCTCTTTACAGTAAGATAAAGGAAGTGATCCCCTATCTTCAAACTCATTTGTTTTTTAAAACTGCCCAGGAAAGAAGATCTCCATTAGAAGGATTCACAAAGTCCCTAATCATAAGACAATGTTTCTTCTGGGATGACAAAAAAGGAGGAATATCCTTATTTTGAATTTTTCCATAAAAGTTGTATTGTCATGAAAGGTGTCAACATATGATTAAAGCCATGGCTGGAAAATATCAACTTCCAAGTAAAAGTCCCTAAATAAGGGGTTTATTTTACATTCAGAAGTAAAATCCTTCCATTTCAAATGAATAATATGTAAAATGTGGGAGTCGGATGTAGGAAAAAGTTAATGGGCAGGATTTGTAAATTAATCCCCCCAAGGTTGTGTTCTTCTACTAACAGATCTGCTTTTATCCAACTGTTGACCCAAGGGCCATTATTACATACTCAAAACTCTGAGGTTTCATTGTGTTTTTAATTCTCATGCTACAAGTACCTGGAAGGACAGAATACTGGACAGGTAGCATATGGATGGGATATGAATAGTTAATTTCGAACACAAAAGTCAGGAGTTACAGGGGATGCAGGGAGGGAGTTCTTTACACCTGCTCATGATGGGTTCTTCATTGTACCTGTCAGTGCTGTGGTCTGTGCTTTGGAAGGCATCGAGCACAGGATATGGGTGCAAGGGTTGAGTGCAAATGCGATCTGTGCCAAACCTACTAATATCATCCTCATTATATCCTTATCATGTAGTGAGGAAATACATAGATTGTTTAACAGTCCCATTGGTTTCTGCTCCAGAGGGTGCCCCTGTCCACAGTAAGAGTAAAATAACATTTGGCTTTTCTCCTTAATGTAGAATCAGTCCCTTGCAACAAATATTGTATTTACCTACACCTCTGTGTAATTTAATTAGGGATACACGGAACCTTGATTTTAAGGATTTGGCTGAATCCCCCAAATCCAGGGCTACTCTTTCACCCAGTAACCAAAACAAATCCAAAACCTTCTTTCTGCCTGAAAAGCTAGCACAGGTGCGGAAAAAAATAACATGCAAATGACTAGCAATATGATGCGAGAGCTCACTAAAGGTGGCCAAACCAGTTCTAGATCACTTAAAAGTACACACAGAAATATATTTTTAAATGACAATACACAAGTTACAGTGCGCTCAGTGATGGTCATATACAGTACGATGTCCCTGGTGCTACCACAAAGTGAAACTGAAATAACCAAAAATAAATGGAGCTTTCCCTGGAATTGTATACATGGTAAGAAACAAAAATCAACATTTTGGTTCTTCAAGGTAACCTATAAATAAAAATCTTTAACCATACATCCCTTCTTTATGATTAGAAAGCTATATCTTACTTGCACAGGGAATGTACTGCCTAGGCAATAGTTTGTTGTGTTTCCACAGCAGTGAAGTCATGCATATCTTCATTCTTTTACCATAGTCTAATTTAGGTCTGATTCAGTTTACAGAAGTAACCTGCTTTAGTACGATGGAGAAGACTGGTTTCAATGTTTTGTTATTTTCCAAGAGTATTTTCCACTTTCCGCTGTATGTTATATACGATAGATCCAGATAGCTCAGTTTCCTGTAAGGTAAGAAATTTGAATGCTAGCCTTGTGCCCCCGGAGTGGCATGTAAACCCCCCACACACACACACACACAAATTTGATACATGAACGGCCTCTTTGAAAATGATGATACCAGCCTCTTATATTTAGATAATTTCCACTCTGGTTGTTAAAATTTTAACAGTAAGGCTGCAGCATCCCCTCAATCACTTAGAGTTCCTTCTCCTCCTCTAACTCACTCTGACCTCTCCCTCAGAAACTCACTTTGGCTGTTGGCTCACTAGCATGCTAAGTTCTTCTCAGCTCAAACTATGTTGTGCCTGTGTAAACCTGCATTCTGCATTGAATGAACTTTACAACATACATGTCCTGTTTGCAGATGTCAATGTTACTGATGATGTGTCAGAGGGAAAGCTGCTATTAGTTTTATAAAAATGCGATGCACTGGCAAATGGAGGGGGGTATGTGCAGTACAAATGATGTGGCTTGGGTGGGGAAGATATGCCCAACTTAATTACATGTCCTTTAAGTCTGGTAACAGTATAAATGAAGCATCAATCATAAAGCCAATGTATAATGTTTTATATTAAACATGCTGGAATAGAAGATCTGTCCCTCCCTCTGGCCCACTAGATAGTCTATGTAACTTACAAGTTGAATACTTCAACCTAAATTTAATAGCAATCTTCTATTACTATATACACAAAAAGCTGACCAATCCTTGTTTCTCCAGTCACTAGGCTATACTAGTGATGATAAATCTCCATCAGCCTCGCAGGCAAATACTTTCAAAGTCAAACAAATACTGGCTTTCATTTTTACAGTTGTATCTGTAGAAATAACCTCATCGCTCAGTGTATTCTGCAGTATACTGTTTATATTGTGTACCAATCATTACAATATACAGGAGCTGATAATAAAATTGAGGCCATTAAAGGGGACCTATCACCCACACATAAAAAGCTGCTTTATAAAAGTCCTTTATAAATTAAACATGATACCCAAATTCTCTTTTTTATTAAAATATGCATACCCGTGAATCAAATATTGGCCTTAGGCAAAGAGGTGGGGCAGGCAATTACTTTCATTTTCCATTTTGCACTTCATAGATGTCAGTGCACTCCTCAAATTCCCCCTCCCGCCTCATGATCTTTAATTGTGCTGTCTGTGTATGGGCAGGGGCATAAGGTCCCCCATTCTGGAGCCTACACAAGATTTTGGGGTGATGCAAAACTTGCCTTAAAGGGCACCTATCATGAAAAACAGTTAACCCCAACCAAATGTGCTTGGTTGGGGGTAACTGTTTTTCACGATAGGTGCCCTTTAATAACAGTGTCCGCAAAACTGCACCAGTCTGATTGCTGTGATTGTGAATTCCAAGAGAAAAAAAAAAGATTTAGTCATTAAAGTTTATTTTGCTCAACTAGTAACTGATTTGTAAATATTTCATAGGGTGAAAGTCCCCTTTAATAAGACATCTAAAAAAATTGGACATCTCATTATTTTGTAAAATCATCTATGAGAAACAAGAATCATCTTTTCATTTATAGTGTACCATCCACTTTGCTTTTATCATTTCAGTCGGCAAATAAAACCCACATAAATCATAAAAAGTTCCCACAGCAGTTTTATTCTGGCACATATGAACCCAGCCCAGTGCATGGGGTGAAACGGCTCTCTTTTACACGCCTATATGTTTTTACTTTATGGCATATCCTGTTTTATGAATTCTCTGACAGATTTTATTGATGCTGTATTATTTTGCATGTTTTTCCCTCTAATTTAAAAGGCTGCTGCTAAATGTTAAGCATATCCCTAAAGTGAAGTGCAAGAGCCTCATGGAGGTATGTTGGAAACATTTAATTTTGATAGGCATGATATATAGCAAGGGAAGTAAGTGTAACCAAACAATTATGCTGTCTTTGAAAGGTTAGCCTATTTAAAAGTAGATTAGCCAATAAGACAGAACTAGTAGTTCAGGAAGTAATTAAACAAACAGAGGTCCACTCTTTTTACTGGCTGTTTCTGGACTGTATAGTTGTTATGAGCAGAGACAAGAAAAATGACAGCTTTAAGTGAACCAATATATGAAGTAGTAGAAGACATTCTTGCATGACTAGTTTTAGCACAGGCCTGAAATTTGTGTTATGCTTGTTAAAACTTTTATTTTAATTTGTTAAATGTTTTTAGGATTTATAATTACATGTATGATTATTGTTAAATATTTTGGAGATAATGGGCTGTCCAACCTGTGGTCCTCCAACTGTTGAGCTTCAATTGCCAGCATCCCTGACACACCAATTTAGCTCTTATTTATGGCAAACCAGTTATTGACTCAGTATGATTTGCTTCGGTAGGAATACAACTGCTTTATGTCACTCTGGTTCATTGAGAAACGTTTGGAAACAGATCCAAGCACACTCAAGATTATGCAGTCGGTGTGCCACCAGATATACAATGTTTCGGGAAGAACACCCTCCCTGCAGTCGGGATCTACTCCCCGACTGCATAATCTCAAGTCTGTCTGGATCTGTTTCCAAGCATTTGTTGTTGATAAGGGACCGGGCTAACGGCGGACCAGCACCACCATTGCAGTATTGGTGAATTACAGGTGTGCGGTGGAGAAATTACATTGCACTCTGGTGCGTTGGTCAAGGATGGAGTGAATGAAGTATAGGCAGATAGAGTTTATCATGTGACCTCTGCTTTATTCATGAGGCATAAAGCCATAATACACTACTGGACAACCCATACAAAGGGAGCCTTACAATCAGTGCCTTTGTCAGAGCATGGGGTAGTTATAGGGGAGGGATTTAACCATGCTTAAAGGGGAATTACTGTGAAAATTAAAATTTTTAATTCTGTATCATTTCTTTACATCCTCACTCACAGCATCTCTTCATCTTCTTGCAGGAGTTGGGTGTCTTTGAGTTTCATTGACGGTTAGATTCAATATAATTTTCGGGGAGGACTCCCTTCTGTGGCAGATGTATCAGAGCTTACTTAAATAACGGATTCCTGCACAAACAAAATCTACCAAAATAACTTTTTGGCACAAATTCCGCATGTAGAGAGAAATTATTTCCAGTGATTTAAAAAGAGTGAGCTCTAATACATCGTTTAGGCAAAGCCACTTCAAAGGCTACATTGGACCCAACTGTCACTCAAAATCAGACTCCCAACTCCTGCATGAAGAGAGAATGAAGAGACACAGATACTGAAACAGGGAGCTTGAAGATTAACTTGATCACTTCAGAAACAGGTCAGAATTAGTCATTGATTATATTTAGAAAAAATCTTATTTAAGTATAATGAATCTAATATAAAATTTTCATTTTTAAGTTTTGGAAACTCCATCCTCTTGATAAATTGGTCCTTTTCTTCTATACTGTATAATTACTGTATAATTAGTCCTACTAATGATGTATAATAGAATGTGGTGCAATTACATATATAATCGCTGCAATCACCTATGTCTGTGTTAGAAGATTACGCCTCCTCTTTGCTGATGGTCAACATCAGGTTTGTTATTTGTGGCTTAAATGGGGAACTAAATCTGATTGCATTATTAAATTATTAAATTATTCCTGTAGTGTTTCATTCATTCATTCCTTCTGTTTTAGGAAAAGTGCTTCTTGCCTTCTGAATTGTGCAGTTGTGCATACATGTTGTCAATTACTCACATCTGCAAAATCCAAGGCATACTTTTCCTTTTCCCTTCCTGTTGATCTTTATGCTGCCTGAAACTCCTCTGTCCAGTACAGCACGATAAACTATCCATGACTACAAAATGCCTTCAGCATAAGTAGACTCTACTTTCAGCATCTCCTATACCAGGCTCTACTTCTTGTGATATCTCAAGGTTTGGTCCATCTTTCTTCTCCTTTTATCCAACTATTTTGGTGAGCCTATTTCATTACATGTGCACATTAATTACATTTATTAGTCCATATTTGCACTATTCCATCTGTCATTCCTTTTTTTTTTGTAACTGTTTTTTAAAAGCTTCTTCTCAGTCATTGCTTTCAAATAAGCAGTATTGCCAGGAACGTGCTGCCCATCACTACAATTGAGGAGTAAGACAATTTCTTGTCTTATAAAATTAACTTTATATTTTCATATGTTTAATAAATGCAGCATTTATTGATTGTTATCTACACAATACAAACAAATGTAAATGATAGTAGGCATCTTACATAGTTTGTATCTATTTAATAATGTCTTTGTTTCCTGTTTTTTTTTTAATTATGTTTTATGTCCCATCCCCCTCCAATACAAGGAGGTATCCAGAGTGCTCTGATATGTAATTCTACACCTCTATTATTTTCTGATCACCAGTAGCCTAAACAGAAAACTACAGGCATGGGACCTATTATCCAGAATGCTCATTTTTTTGGATAATGGATCTATCTTTAATTTGTATTTGTATGTAAAGTGTACCAGAAAATCATGTAGACATATAATTAACCCTATGGGTTGATTTTGCTTCCAAAAAAGAATAATTCTTAATATTATTATTATTATTGTAATGTATTAATGCAGAGAAAAAGTAAATCATTTTTTAAAAGTTTGATTGTTTGGATAAACTGGAGTCTATGGAAGACTGCCTTTCTGTGATTCAGAGCTTTCTGGCAAATGGTTTATGGATAAAGGAACCCCTACCTGTACCTATAGCTGGGCAGCTGAAAACACTAAATGGACTATGGAATGGAGGACTCACCGAGCTCTCCTCCAGTCAACCCAGGGGCAGATTTATCTGGCTTTTCCTAAGCCGGCAGAAAAATTCAGACTTACTTATTA
>CM044431.1:48719180-48729882 GCA_024363595.1 Xenopus borealis | reverse complement strand
TCTTTAGTCAGATCATTAATTGGGTTGGACCATATGTACCAATTGACACAGGAAAAATGTTCCAACAAGAAAGCTAGGTATTAGCAAAGCACTATTTCATTGCACACTATTTTCCAGACATGGTCAGTGTTTCACTCTGTGCAGCAGAATATTATTAGCTCTGCACATTGACCCAGGGTCGGACTGGAGACCCAGGCCAACCGAGATTTCTGGCCAGGCCCCCCCGAGACCCCCTGCCGCATGGAGCCTTGAAGCGCCCGTGCACGCCACACATACGCGCACAGTGTTCTAGGGCGGCGTTCTCGGTTGCCTCAACTCTTTTTTTTGGCCCAGGAGATTCGGGAGAGGGGGTTTGGCCTGGCGGGGGACCACTTGGTGTTTTCCCAGTGTCCAGCCGGGCCAGTTCGACCCTGCATTGACGTTGCTAGACTGGGCTCCTCTAGGGGCACACAGACTAATGGGCACAGACTATGACAGTGTTACTACAGTAATGTATATATACAGATTCTACTTAGTGTAGGCCACTGAGCAGTGCAACCAGCTTATATTCCATCAATCACATTAAAGGGATTCTGTCATAGGAAAACATGTTTTTTTCAAAATGCATCAATTAGTAGTGCTGCTCCAGCAGACTTCTGCACTGAAATACATTTCTCAAAAGAACAAACAGATTTTTTTTATATTTAACTTTGAAATCTGACATGAGGCTAGACATATTGTCAGTTTTGCGGCTGCCCCAAGTCATGTGACTTGTGCTCTGATAAACTTCAATCACTCTTTACTGCTGTACTGCGAGTTGGAGTGATGTCAACCCCTCACTCCACCCCCCCGCCAGCAGTCTAACAACAGAACAATGGGAAGGTAACCAGATAACAGCTTCCTAACACAAGATAACAGCTACTTGGTAGATCTAAGAACAACACTCAATAGTAAAAGTCAAGTCCCACTGCGACACATTCAGTTACATTGAGTGGGAGAAACAACAGCCTCCCAGAAATCAGTTCCCTCCTAAAGTGCTGGCTCTTTCTGAAAGCACATGACCTGGCAAAATGACCTGAGATGACTGCCTGCACTCCAATATTACAACTAAAAGAAAATACACTTGTTGGTGCAGGAATGAAATTTTATACTGTAGAGTGAATTATTTGCAGTGTAAACAGTATAATTTAGAAATAAAAACGACACCATAAAAATCATGACAGAATCCCTTTAAGTTTTATATTTCCCTTCGGGCTATTTAATCTGTTTTGCAATATATGTAATGGCTTAAAGTTTAGCAGTGAATAATTGAGGGGATATACAGTACATTATGTGTTCTACAGATGATACTCCTTCTTACAGTTAAAGCAGAGCCATAAGAATTTGTCAGATCAGCGTCTAAACTTCCAGAATGCCCAGCATGACAAAGGACAGATATGTTATAAATGGTGATACTTAGTACATATGGACTGCTTTTGAACTGTTTTCTCTCATTTTTTTTTCATAGGGTAAATAATTATCTAATAAATGTTATATGCGGTATTAAAGAAGGGCGCAGGGCTGGGAATTAATGGCTGCCCAGGTGAGCATGAATTAATTGGGTGCTTACAAGGAGTCGCTATATTATTTGAAATTCAAGGTACTAAAACTCTTGCAAGGCTCCTGTCATTGTTTCCTGGCACTGAAACTATATTAGCATTCTGAACACAGTGAGCCTTGCAGTATATGTAGTGGGAATCCAAAGGGGCAGGAATTTCTCAGAATAACACCAACAACACACTTTCTTGTCCCCGGTGACTTAAACCAAACACCCAGGAGAGTCGGTATTATGGGCTTTATTATTGCTATATTTTTACTGCGCACATATGTACATACCGAGATGTTCAAATGGAAAAGAAACAGCAGTGTCGCTATGACAGCCGGTTTATACTCGGCATGACCTACAGTTCTATTTTTGTCGGGGGCTGTAATTAGAGGAATATACAGTAAGGGGGGGGGGAAAGAGGACAAAGTGGATAATTAGCAGTGGAGTTATTTGTCACAAACCAAGCGAAATGACAAGGGCAACAGAGAACCACTGAGTAACCTGTGAGCAAGACACAAGCGCTTTCCCTTTAAATGTCCCCTTTAGTAGATGAATTGGGGCTTTTAGAGAGCAGAGTGTGGTTATTATCAGACCAGTGACATGACACATATCAGAGGAAACCGCAGAAGTCACTTATTGCTCCCCCCAACATAGTATCCCCCATTGTCATTTCTGATTTCCAAGCATCTGTTACAGACAACATTCTCTGTGCCTCCATTGTCTCCCACACATATTAGTCCTTTAAACAGCAATAGAGCCACAGGTCAGACAGCAGTCAAGCAGCGGCTGGGCCAAGTATTATCACTTGCAATTGTGGCCACACAGTCAGGACAAATGTCTGACTTCATAAAGGTGATTTAAAGGTTTTTTTCCCCTTTGAATTAACTTTTATTATGATGTATAGAGTGTTATCCTGAGACAATTTGCAATTGGTCTTCATTTTTTTATTATTTTGGGATTTTTTTTTAAAACTATTTAGCAGTTCTCCAATTTGGAATTTCATCAGCAGCTATCTGGTTGCTAGAGTCAAGTTTAACCTTACAACCAGGCAGTGGTTTTAAAGAGAGAAAGGAATAGTAATAGAGGAGGGCATAAATAGAGAGATGTGTAAAAAAAAAAAATGCCCTGCTCATATTAGCTATAGAAAAGCATAAAGACGGCTAATACTATATACTCCATATTAACTTTAAGGGGGGAATGTAATTAAAGTTGCAAAGAGAAAAACATTGTGCACCAATAAGAGTAAAAATCCTCATCTCGCAATGTAATATTGTTCCTTAAACGGCTACTGCATTGCGAATCGTTATTACACATTGCGGAATTGTAATAAGAAGTGCTTGAAGGTGTCGTAATCTTTTGGAGAAAACATTGCCACTTTTTCAGTAAGAAGTTTTGTTACATTGACCACGCATTAGCGCAAAGTATAAAACGGCCTTCCGCTGGCTGTACTGGTTGCTAAACAGTTTCCAGGTTCGCAAAAGGTATATTGCATTTGCACAAACCGAAATTTTTTGCGCAAATGCTTAACTTTTCACATTGCAAATAGTTTTTGCCTTTCCAACTTATAGTATAGATCTCCCTGATTAGTGATGGGTGAATCTCCCGCGATTCGCTTCGCTGAAAAATTCGCGAAACGAGTCGCGGGACGCGTTTGACGCGCGTGGCGTCAACTTTGCCGCGCGTCGCGTCGTTTTCGTCGCGCCGTTTTTGTCGCGTCGCGTCAATAAACGACGCGTCGCGTCAAAAAACGACGCGTTGCGTCAAAAAACGACGCGCAACTCGTTTTTTGACGAATTTTCGGCAGGCGAAATTTCGCAGGTGATTCGCGAATTTATTCGCCAGTGTATGGCCAACTTAACTCTAAGCAACACATGTATTGCTATAGATACTTTTTAGGGTAGAGACACATGGTGCTATTTTGGGGAGATTAGTTGCCTGGCACCTCTTCCTTGGCCGACTAATCTCCCCAAACTGCCTTCCCACAAGATAGAATCTAGATCACCGGTGGGATGGCACTCAGAGCACTTTGTTTTCCCGAAGTTGCCTGAAGTTTCCTTGTGAGGTAATTTCCGGCGACTTCGGAAAAGAAGCTCTCCGATTGCCTTACCGCCGGTGATTTAGATTCTAGCTGGCAGGGAGGAAGTTTGGGGAGATTGGTCGCCAGGGTCGGACTGGGCTGGCCGGGCCAGACCCCCTCTGAACTTGGAAACAAAATAGCTCTGACGCGCTGCGCGACTTCAGTGCGACGTTCAGGTGACACTGGAACAGGTGGGGAGGTGAGGCTGGAGGAGCAGGGAGGAAGGGAGTGGGGGGGGGCTGGCCGGCTGGAGGGGGGTTCATGGGCAGAAGTCCCGGGCCCTCAGTCTGACCCTGTTGGTCGCCCGAGGAAGAGGTGATTTGTCGCCAGGCAACTAATATCACTGTGTGACTCTACTCTTATTATTCATCGTTCTGTTCAGGCCCTTTCTCTTATTCATGTTCCAGAATCTTGTTTAAATGATTGTATGGTTGCTAGGGAAATTTGGACCCTAGTGTGAGCCCATTCGATATGAGTGTTCTGTTAATTTGGCAACTCACACACAATGAGCTCAGCTTGAGCTATGTCCAGGCTATTAACAACTGGTAAGAAAATATCATTGAAAAAAATCGTTTTATGAGGAGATATAAGTTCTCTGTTCTTTTCCCTTAGCTGTTTCTCTTTCTCTGTTTGCAGTCAGACTAATTGTGGTCACACACAAGGTTCCATACACACCAATGGTCGGAACAGAATCAGATCGACATGTGCTGCATCTGGGACACAGTTCGTGCGCTGTTGCTTTTAGTTCTGTATGGGGGAGAAATTAATGAGATTAGTAAGACCGCAGTACTTTAAAAAAAAAAAAAAATCGATGCTGGTTACAGACTGGTGTTTTTGGGAAACGGAGGCGTCCAGGCTTGTATTACTTGATTTAGTTTGTAAGAAATAAATATAATAATTGCTATAAATGATGTTAGCTTCTTCAAATTCCGCGAAGGTGAATCCAGGCAGAGAATGCGCAAAATACAGTTGTTACTCTATTGTATTATTATATATTATATCCCAGCTCTCCAGCCCTAAATCATCTCATCTCACCCTGCTCCCTCTCTCAGCAACGAATTCTCCGCCGCGTTTTGTTTCCCTTTATCTTCACAAATACGTTTGTACGGGGATCATTATAAGCAATGCGGGTTTGGTTCATTTCAAATCGAATTATTCACCTTGCTAATTCAAGCTGTTATTTAAAAGAGGCTCGTTGGGCTGGACGCACGATTATTTTTGCAGCGTTGTTCGTTAGTCATGTCTTGCCTAAATTACATTCAAGTAATCGCAAATCGTTTTTAGGGAGAAAAATCGACTTTTTAAATGAACTTTCAGTGAGTTGCAAACTTGGCCATTTTGCAATTAAACTTTCTCAAACGGATAGTTTTTATTTGTAAGGCTATCCTAAACTGTATTAGTATTATTATTAGTAGTAGTAGTAGCTGTAATTATCTCTAGTTAGTTTGTAGTAAATAATAACATTTATTATACTACTACGAATAAGAATATTCATTTCATGCTTCTTTCAGGTACCATAAAAATAACTGCAATATAATAACACACACACTAACAGATAACCCACAACACACACAAACGAATGCCTCTCTCTCCCATACAAAAATAAAGAATTCATTCTCTACAGCTTTATGATAATCCCAACTGATGCTGATTTGTGTATATAATTGCTTTCATATACCAGCAACTGTTACAGATTTACACCTCCCAGCAAATCAGCTTTTTGGGAGTTGCAGACTACAAGAGGGGTGAATATAATTACAACTGTGTTTCCAGGATATTAAAATGCAAGGTTAGTATCCGACATGGATGCAAAGTCCTAATTATTTGCTTCCACAAGTTATTTTTCCCATTGCTACAGTATGACCGCACTTTAATGGAAATGAATAATAATAATAATAATAATAAAAAAACATATATATATATATATATATATATATATATATATATAAGACTATAAATAACTGTAACATGGTGAGAAAAATAATATATATATATATATATATATATATATATTTGCAATATTGATTTGGGAAATCCATCAATGAAGCCAGATGTGATGCCGATTTACTCTCTCTCTCTCTCTCTCTCTCTCGTTAAATGAACAGAACGCTTAGGAGCCTGTAACCCATCAGAATTAGCTACCTCCCTTTTTATTGTAAATGCAAGTTATTGTCCCTGTTTCTGTGGCCAGTGCCCTGCAAATCGCTGCAACAACCAGTGGTGGCACCATGTGTTCTCCTCCAAACTTGCATTTGAAACAATGTTAGACATTTGTGGCTTTGATGGGGATGCTAAAGTTGAATTTGCTTCAGACAATGAGATATGGGCAATGGGCTGGTGCACTTTTCCCTTTTTGCACGCAGCCTGGGATTTGTTTTCTGTTTGATTTTTAACATTAATGCCAACATTCAAGCACTTAGTATTCCTAGTGCCCTCCATAGCCAAGTATCCTGCTAAAAGTCACCAGACCATATCTGTACCCTAGAAACCAATGTTCACATTTCTCTCCAGTTTTGTCAATGGAATATCATTGCACTAACTGTATTATTCAGCCCACCTACCCCAGCCTTAGCCCTACTCACTAGTAGTGTGGACAAATGAGAACTGTTTTATAGGGGCTTTGCATAACAGCAAACAATAATTATAGTAAAACCTTGGTTTTACATCCCCTAATATTTCCCCTCATTTTACATCGTGTATTGATTGCTCTCCTCTGACTTCCACTACTTCCACTGCTTGGCATGTTTATCGTTTGTACAGATAAAGCTGCAATGAAAAAATACTATTTGCAACATACAGAAAGATTGTGATACAACTATTTGTTGCGAAAACATTGTTTGCCGTTTATTGCTTTAAAAAATCCAAAATGCATATTAACAGCTGGAATCAAAGCACATTTCTACTCTATAGTGGTCTAGAACCTTGCAAAAGATATATTAATACACTGACTGGCATCTAATCTTTTTCTTGGCTCTAGCAAACAACTCCCTTCATTTTATGAAAAATTACTATTTTAGAACGCCTTGTAACAAGATTTAAATATGTACCTGATACTCTAGTATTTGTGCTCTAACAAACCACATAGATTGGAGATTCGGGATTAAGCGAAATAGTTTATTTTACTGCGTTCCATAGACCTTGAAAAATAACTGGTGTGCGCCGAAACGTTGTTTAATGTGCCGACATTTATGCGCTTCTTTCATTCTGCTAACGGTGTTTGTTTAATACAACGGTAATCTCATAACTTCGAGCATATTACTACTGTAATATGTATATGTAATAATGTACTGTAATACATTATATATATATATATATATATATATATATATATAGATATATATGTGTGTGTGTATATATATATATATAATTGAAAAAAATACTGTTGTAAACCAGGAATTTTTTAATGGAAGAAATCCTCACTGGGCCTTTATCAAGGTGTTGACAAAGGCCACAGTGAGGGCTGAAACGTCGATCATGTAATGAAGGATTTCCATAATAAATTCCGTGTGAAACAGTATTTTTTTTTAATTTTGTCTATATAATATTCTGTTGGCACCAGGGCATAGTACACCTTTGCAGTGTGTGTGCATATGGCCTTATCAAATTTATATATATATATATAACTATACATACACCCATTTTTTTATATATATTTTTTCATTTGGGAAGATTTCCTTGCACCATGAAAATAAGTTCCATAAAGAAGTAGCTGAAGGCAGGGGGAGTGGAATGCGTGTGTATAATCACCAGGCAACGTGGAGAATATAAAACGTTTGATCCGTACAATTCCCCTCCCCCACCAAAATGTAAAAATGAAGCAGCAGAAAGACTCAACAAACAAACCATTACATTTAAGCAAACAGCAGAGGTCACATTAGGCGCAGCTCTGCTCAGCATTAATCTTCTGTTTACAAAATACTTGGCAGTTACATTTCTTTCTTTCCAAAAAAAAGTAGGATTAAAAGGAAAAGGCTAAACAGCTTTCACTTGGGTCCTCCCCCTCCCAAAAAATGATGATTCCAGTGAAGTCACGTGGAGCTGGGCATGCACACAATGAAATGAAGTTTGGAAAAAGAAATTAAAACCAAGGACTTTTTTTTTTTTTTTTTTACTGACAATTTTTATTAGTTTTCAACACTACAATCATTGATATGTAATGGTTTAAATCATTGCAGTTATACTCATTGAGTTAACCAAAGTAATATAGACACAATTAAACAAAAAAATGTTAAAGGTAGTGTAACCTGTATAATATCTGTATCTCTCAGGGTAGTTACAATTCATACTATACATATAAACTGTATATAAACTAGATATTGACCTTAGACATCCAAACTTTGTGAGCTGCCAACACCGTTTCTTTTCTTCCTAAACTCCTCGGTACTGCTTTTACATATTCTAAATGATTGGTCAACTCTCTTTGTACTTGGGTAATACTAGGGACATCTTGCTTCTTTTTTTTTTTCTTTTTCAATTTCTAGCAATCAGAAGTCTACAAGCGTTTAGGGTAGGGACAGACAGGGAGATTTGGGGAGATTTTGTCGCCTGGCGTTTTTAGCAGGCGACAATCTCCCCGAATTTCCTTCTCCCTGTCTGCCGCTAGTATACTGACAAAGCGCCAGCGCCTGTGCAGATGCGGCGCGGCGATTTCCGGAATCGCCCGAAGATACTTTGTGAGGAAACTTCGGGCGATTCCGGAAATCGCCGCGCCGCGTCTGCACAGGCGCTGGCGCTTTGTCAGTATACTAGCGGCAGAAGGTAATTCGGGGAGATTGTCGCCTGCTAAAAAACGCCAGGTGACAGAATCTCCCCGAATCTCCCTGTCTGTCCCCAGCCTTAGTATTTGGAAAGTCCGAAATTCTAAATTTTTTGTTTGGGGAATTTTTCTGTAAAAATTCAGCAACATAACTTCTGGAGACTGTGGGATATTTTGTGGTGTTGTCTCTGTGATCAAAAGATTTCACATTAAAGGACCAGTAACATCAAAGTTTTTAAAAAATCGTTTGTATACCATGAAAAAAACCCACCAAACATATTAAACTTTAAAATTCAAAGTCTTTATTAGGAAATAACTTACCGAAACTCCGCTTATGCTCCTCTTCAGAAAAGGCAACAGGACGATGATCCATTGTGTGGCGCTTGATTTCTCCTCCCTGGCTATATCCTATAAGGAAGGCAGAAGGAGATGAAACCAAGCTCCGAATGATGGATCGTCTGATTTTTTTGTAGAGCAGCTCACTCGGAGTTTTTGTAAGTTATTTCTTAATAAGGCTGAGCAATTTTATAGTTTAATTTGTCTCTATTTTTTTTTTCATGGTATACTAACAAATTTTTATAAAAAATGTTCTTGATGTTACCGGTCCTTTAAGCTAAAATCTCTGTATTTTCTCACATGTCCAACAAAAATGGAGCAGTCCTTGTCCCTTCTCCAACAGGAATTTGAAGCTCCAGGGTACATTTTTGATAATCATGAAGGGGTTAGATACCGGTTATATAAGATTTTGTAATAGCACAACTAGTGAACTAGCACAACTAGTGAACTGGAGATAGAATTTGTGTGGAATTTTCTGTATTTCCTTTGGTTCTCCTAAAAGACCATACATCTTTGCCATTGCTTTTTTTATGCTTAAACCACCTTGGAAGTAACAAGGTCATTTTTTTATGGGCTTATATTTTAATATACTGGGTACCAATGTAGTAACTAAAAACAGAATTCCCTTTACTTAATTGGAATGTACAGTAGCTGCATTTTATTACTATTTCCAAAGTAGTAGTGGTGGAAACAGATGGATTAGAAGCAAAAGCAGGATGTCAGGGTTATTGAACTGGGGACCTTCCAACTGCTGTTGAAGAGCCATTGGATACTGGGGGAACTGGGTGTACATGTAAAATTACTGGTGAGATTGGGATAGGGCCTCCAGGGTTAAATGTGGCATACACTATTCAAGAAGGAAGCAGCACCAGGACCTTTATACTCTACTCTATTTATACTAGCCTTCATCTTCATTCTTTCCCAGGCTGCAGCATTGTAGCCTTTGGCAGCCCCCAAGATACCCCAAAAATAAAATTTTGTGTATAGAAAGAAAAATTGAATTCTAAGTAATTTTTTTTTCAGCAGCACTCATATTTACAAGTACATTAACACTCAGTTGGGTTATGGGTTTACATCCTCTTGCTTAGATTGGCTAGATAAGGGCAACTGTGTAGTTTAGGAATGTGAATATAATGTAACATGGAATAAATATAATGTAACATGGAATGAATATAATGTAACATGGAATAAATATAATGTAACATGGAATGAATATAATGTAACATGGAAACTGTCTAATGAAAAAAGATAATTTTGGGGGCTGCCAAAGGCTGCAGTCATTGAGAAATGCTGGTTAGAGTCCCCACAATAAGAAACATTAGAATAAGCCATACTTTCTTCTTTTCCTGTACTGCAAGGACTGCAAATAAGACTTTGGTTACCTGTTTCAAAAATAAAAAAAAAGTAAAAAAGTAGCATGGCATCTTCACACCAGGTTGTTATATGAAATATCATTATAATCAATATCATTATTGCAAAGTCATAATAATGTGGCCCATAAGGCAAATGCAGTTGGGGGAAGCACTGTATTCTGAGGATTCTAGAAGGATTATTCAAGTGGAATTTCAACAACTGTACAGATGATGAATGGGCAGAGCAGAAGTGCAGGAGCTCCCGGACAAGCCAACGGGCAGCAGCTCAGGTCTGTGATTTACAAACTGATGACAAAAGCAAGATCACTACTAAATGCTGAGCAGACTGTGCTACATTTAGCCGCAATCTCTCCATTGCTATTAGTTACTTTCTCAGATCATCATCTTTAATCAAAAGTGTAGAAGGAAGGGCTTTTTAAAAGAAAGGAAAAAGGCAGACAGAAAAAACTGCAGGCATCTACTTCAGAAATTAGTTGAATTGAGTGAATTGAGTAGAAATTAGTTTTTAGGGTAACGAATTGCCATTTTATATACTAATATTGCTATCACAGTATATATATATATATATATATATATATATATATATATATATATAT
>CM044431.1:48679259-48705521 GCA_024363595.1 Xenopus borealis | reverse complement strand
AAAAAAATGAAAAACTCTACGCTATCTAAAAGCCTTCAAGGCCATGTTGAGGTCAATGGGAGCTGCTATAGCTCAAGGTGAACCCAAAACAACAAATATGTTCCATCCACAAATGTTATCTTATTTGGTCTTCAGACTGGGCCTCTGTATTCACTGCTTGTGGCCTCCCTATTCACTACTTGTGGCCTACTACTTGTGTCTTCAGACTGGGCCTCCATATTCACTGCTTGGGGGCTCTCTTTTCACTGCTTTGGGCCTCCCTTAGAGGGGCAGATGCACCATTTTGAAAACCAAGGCATTGGTGCATTCAGTTGATATGGATCTAAGATGGAACAGGAATTATAAAGGAAATATAATGGAAGCAATTTAGAGTAGTAAGCATTAATCACATTCTCTAATGCTGCTTTAAGACCTTGTATTTAAAGCATTTGAATAACAGATGTACTTGTCTTATCATAAGAAATAAAGTGCAGCTACCTGAACTTAGAAAATACTGTATATAAACTAAAGCAATACAAGTAGACATAACCATTTTATCTTGATGGGTCCACAGACCTGCATATTCTCTTAGTTATCTCTATTTATATCTCTACTTATCTTACTACTCAACAAAGTCTCAGTGTATCCCCCTTTGTAGAATCTCTCCTTTATTTCTCTAAAATTGTATACCTTTAATATCCTGATTATTAAACATAAAATTAAGCTTACACACCTTGCTCAGATAACAATATCTCCAATAATTTCATTTTTAACGGATAGGTTGCTATATGTTACTAGACAGGACAAATTTTGCCCATGTTACTACTTAACCCTGAATAAAATAGCGGTATTCGACCAATCGAATAGCGGTAAAATCCTTCAAATTCGATATTCAAATTTGAAGGATTTTCATTCCCACACTATTCCCAACAATTACCATGGTCGAATTTGAGGGTTTTTTAAACCTCAAATTCGATCCTTAGTAAATGCCCCTTAGTTGCATGTCAAAGAAGTATTACAAAGTAGCAAAATATCAGTTTAGATATGATTTCCGGCCTCCATATATTGTATATGTAATTGAAATTCTAAAGGTGTTATTTATCAAAGCTTGAGTTTGTGAGGTTTTTTTTCTACCTTGAATAAACTCAAAACTCTCAATGTTTGCTTATTTGTGTAAAAACCCGAATATACAAAATTCGATTGAATGCAACCAGTGGGAAAAACTTCAAATTGATTGTGTTAAAAAAAAACCCCTCAAATACCGCGAATTGATCGAGTTTTTGGCAAAAACTACTATAAAAAGGTATAAAACACCTTCAAATAGTTCAAGGGACCTTAGCATTGACATCTATATGTCCTCAACAGGTTTTAGCTGGAGCATTTTTCGAATTCGTGCTTTTAGGAGCTTTAGGGCATAAGATATATCTCTAAAAAAAGTTTTTTTTATCCCGAAAGAATTCTACTTTTTAGTGAAACTACCCTTGGAAAACTAATTTTTCAAGGTAAAAAAACCCTCTACTTTTAATAAATAACCCCCTATATGTTTGATTTAGATCATCTTCATGTTTTTGCACCACTATTTCTACCAAATGTTTTGCAACAGGAAAAGTATACAGATGAGAACATTTTCTAATATGGAAAATATTACATATAGTAAATTCTTGGCATAAACATAAAATTATGCAAACTGGTATCATTTTATAAAATCATGCAACAAAAACAGTCCAACAACAAAGTAGACTACCAGGCAAGAAAATGGCAAATTAAATATTCAAAAGCAAGGTCTATTGACTTTAACTGTCAACAAAATTGAGACAATGGCATTGAAATGTACCTGGCATCAGTTAGGCAGTTTATTTTTCTCCTAGCATACTGTTTAGGGCGACAGAGTGGCGTCCTGCTATTTCAAGTTGCTGTGCTGACATACTGCAGTGATACTGAAAGCAAGGAGTCTGAGGAAAATCTCATTAATCATTTTAAATTAAATCCAACCTTCCTGTCTCGCAGTGGTAAGAAGAAAGCCAACATTTACAATTATAACTTCCCTCCTAGAAGATTGTGTGCCCTTTCTTATTTTTGCTCTTCACCTAATTGGAGTGGAAGAAAAAAAAAACATTCCTTAAGTTTTAAAAAACAAACGATTGTCAGGATACAGATTACACAGAAAAATGAGGGGACCAGATTTTCATTGAGACAGAAAAATGTGTAGTGTGGATGAAGATTCCTATTCGTTCTCAGATGACCACAAGACATGGAGTTGGATTCCTTTTACTTACATGGGCAACATGAATAAAACTGTAGTCAAATATATTCTCATACAAATTCCAATAAAATAATTCTGTCTCTAGGCAGAAAGTTATCTGATCATTTACTTTGGACAGTGTTAACGCATGAAAAGATGATGTTTAAATTCATAGTTTTCACTAATTCCTTTATTTAAAAGCCTGAAACTTGCTCTTCAGTCAAAATGAATCCGTATTGCATCCATGGTAGCTACAGGAAATCACTTGTGCCTGTCCTTTGTCTGCATAATTGTTCTTGTAAGATGGTGAAGGAAAATGATAAAATCAGCAATTGAGACTTCATTAGCAGCCCTAACCAGACATTTACTACCCCAGCCCACAATTTAATATTTAACCCTATTCCAAGAAAAAATAATCACATTACTTAATGAGTTCTGGTTGAGTATGTACAACTGAGTATAACAAGGCGTTTCTTTCATGAAAATATCAAT
Organism: Xenopus borealis; assembly: GCA_024363595.1. Taxonomy (NCBI): domain Eukaryota; kingdom Metazoa; phylum Chordata; class Amphibia; order Anura; family Pipidae; genus Xenopus; species Xenopus borealis. The sequence continues at coordinate 48,702,808 of CM044431.1, read as the reverse complement.
AAAATAAAACAATGTATTCCAAAACCAATGCATATTTTAAAGAAATATAGGTGTGAAAAAATGTTGTTTCTCCAGGGATATTTGGCTCAAAGTTAGATGCAACCACTGATTGGGAATCCAGATTTCCTTCTTGGGTTAACTCATTCAGCATTCCAATGGTGGTTAGATAAAAAAAACTTAGCATCCTATATGACTTATCATCCAGATGTCTGAAATCAATCTCTCAATTCCCAGTAACTCTCATGCCATTCTTAAAACTGAAATATTTTGCTATAATCAGCTCTCTTACTTTGATGACTCTGTCTCCCCACCAAGCAAATTTTCATGAATTTACTCTCAACTTCTTGAAGTAGATCCAACTATTTTCCGTGCTTACATGTCAGGATGGGAGGCTGATCTGGGCCCCTCTATCTCACTCAAAACCCGGACAAAAATTTGGTTATTTATCTGGAAACTTTCGCGTAGAGGCACATTTACTAAGGGACGAATTTTCGAGGGCTATTTTCGAATGAAAATTCAAAAAAATCGTGGTAAAATTCAATGGTTTTTGTGCGCTATTCGATTTCTCGATAAAATCATACAATCGAACGATTTTACGAAAAATCGTAAAAAAAGTTTGAATGTTCGAAAAAATCGTACGAATCGAATTGTTTGTACTCGAACATAAAACTTAGAAAAGAAGCCTATGGGGGGGTTCCCATAGGCTACTATTGCAGTTCGGTAGGTTCAATCTGCCGAAGTAGGCAGTCGGAGAAAATTTTAAAGGGGAAGCACTTCGATCATCGAATGATCAAATATTTGATCTATTCGATTTGCATATTCAATGAGCGAAGTGGCCAAATTTGCATATTCGAACATTCGATAAAATCGTACGATCGGAATTTTATCGAATTCCGAATCCTTCAATGGACATTTAGTAAATGGGCCCCCTAAGGGTCGAAGTGAAAATTCAATTTAAATTAGAATTTCAAAAATTTCGAAGTAATTTTGAGCTACTTCGACTATGGAATAGCCCAAAATTCGAAAATTAGAATTTCGAAGTACTGTCCCTTTAAAAATCCTTCGAATTCGCCACCTTAAATCTGACGAATTGCCATTTTAGTCTATGGGGGACCTCCTAGAACCCGTCCTGATTCGAACGATTTTAATTTGATCAAATACGGGCATTTTCGAACCCTTAGTAAATCTGCCCCTAGTGTTGGAGTCAAAGAAACTGTATTTAAGGTGATGTTCTGTTGGTATCTTAGCCCCATTTGCAATCACGTCATCATAGAGAGAAGACTACTTTCATGCTTGGTGGCATTGTCCCATTGTCTTAACCCTTTGGACTGAAGTTTTTTAAATGGCTTCTCAGATTATAGGGGTAACCATTGAGCCTACTATTGAACCAGTATTATTATCCTTGCCTTGCCCTAAACTTACATTACAGCCATGCAAACTTGTTTCTCAAATCGTGGGAGCTACCTATTGGATCATTGCTTTGCACTGGCTAGCCCCATCTTCTTATAACTCTGGTAATAGATAGCTTTCATTTATTCAATTCATGCATTACCTTTCAGCCCTTCTGGATGATAAACTAGACCTTCAAATTGCCATCAGATTCCCATGGGATCATTTCCTATCAAATAGGTCATAATAGCTGAAATGCCCATAATATGACTGTGATCTATATGCTTCTCTGGTTTGTTAAATCATTACCATTTTTTGTTTTCTCTTTCTTCAATAGTTTCTGTTTTGATTTTGTTTATTTTGCTTACCAACTGTATAATGTAATTTTATTACTGCCTACATGTGGAGTTCTTAGTCTATACTATCACTGAGACTGTACCACTCTACTATGCTATATTTTTTTATTGTTTGTAATATGAATTAGGAAATTGCTTTAAGAGTTATGAAAAAAATCATGAGACTTTACTTCACAGAAAAAAAAACATGTAACCACATACACACAGCACACAGTTTTCTATAGCCCTTCCAATCCCTTATTTGCATTTGCAAATTAGCATTCCAATTCGTGGTTTTAATTCTCCAAAAACAAAGAATGTCTTACCAACTACAATGATGAGTGTTAATGTGTTGAGTGTTAATGTTCCAAAATACGAAACCGGAGTTTACATCACAAAGATCTAGTCCAAAAACACACCAAAATCAAATACAAAGGAGAGACAAAGTATAGCATTTTGAGTATATAATGACATGACAGTGTGTCATTAAATCAAAGGGAAGTGTTGTTGAATGATTGTCAGGCTCTCCATAGATTCCCTAAGGACCTGTTTTCTCAGTGCTGTTGCAAAGTGCAACTTCGTATGCTGTGCTCACATCGCAACACTTCACCAGGCGTAGATTTGCCAGGACAACGTTAATTTACTTAAATGCAAAGTTGTGTCCATGGCGCCGAACACAGGCGAAGTTGTGCTAGCATCACTTCGTTAAGCAAAGAGACGTTGCACTAGCGTTGCCAAATTTGCATACGGCGGGAAGTTAAAGTTCAATGGAGGCATATGTTGCAGCAAATACATTACACATGCGCGGAAAAACTTAATAAAATAGAGTTGTTATATTGCCTACACATGTTCCCACTGTACAGTTTATGTTCCATATTGTTAGGAAATATAGGGGGGAAGCTGGGTACCTGAAAAAAAAAATTACAATCTTTTGCAGCCTATCACCCTTTAAAAAGGAAAAGAGGCTAGCGTTTTTTGGGACTTAGAAACATTTTCAACTATTTTTTGACAAACTCTTATCTACTCTATTGCACTTTGCCTAGTCTGAGGTGGTGAAGGCAAGTTTGGTGCAAGAGGTAACATTCTGTAAAATTCACATCTTAGTGAATTTGCCAGCGCAAATACGCCTGGCATTAGGGAACAAAAACTGTATCTCCTTTGATAGCGAAGTTACGTCAACGACCGTTAGCGAATTTGCAAAGTTCCGAAATGACATCACACTAGCGTATTTTCCCCAGCGTTAGTCAATTCACCCTTTAGTAAATTTGCCCCATGTTTGGTGCTTAAGAATATGGTGGCTGCTATTCCTATTATTAATAGGTGAGGTTATGAGGTTGTGCAGTCTGTGCACTACATGTTTTTGAACCTTTTGATGTCTTATTTAAAGGGGTTGTTCACCTTTGAGTTAACTTTTAGTATAATGTAGAGAGTGATATTCTGAGACAATTTGCAATTGGTTTTCATTTTGTATTGTTTGTGGTTTTATAGTTATTTAGCTTTTTATTCAGCAGCTCTCCCGTTTGCAGTGTCAGCAATTTGGTTTCTAGGGTACAAATTCCCCTAGCAACCCTGCATTGATTTGAATAAGAGACTGGAATATGAATAGAAGAGGCACTGAATAGAATGATAAGTAATAAAAAGTGGCAATAACAAATACATTTGTAGCCTTACAGAGCATTTGCTTTTAGATGGTGTGAGTGACCCCCATTTGAAAGCTGCAAAGAAACAGAAGAAAATTGCAAATCATTAAAAAACTATGAAAAATAAATAATGAAGACCAATTGAAAAGTTCCTTAGAATTGGCCCTTCTACAATATACTAAAAGTTAACTTGAAGGTGAGCCATCCCTTTAATGCTCATTATTTACAAATGATTAAGTATCCTGAGAGAATAAGAATGATGCCAACATTAGACTTAACTTTGAGGCCCAAAAATCAGTTATCCTAAAACTGGATAAAAATCGAATTTCGAGCTATTTTTGCATACTTCTACTAGGGAATAGTCCAAATTTGATTTGTATTTGCAAAAAAAGTATTATGTACTTTCTCCATCTAAAACCTTGAGGATTGCTGTTTTAGCCTATGGGGGACCTCCTATTGGAGTCATTTGGTGGACTTTGAAAAATTAAATTTTTTGGGGGCAAATTGTTTGATTCAAATTGCCTCAATTCGATTTTTTAAATAAATTTCAATTGGACTTTTTAATTAAAATTTCGATGAAATGGGAGTTTAAGAAAAAAAATAGCTATCCTCAGTGGACTTTTTAATTAAAATTTCGAAGTAATGGGAGTCTTAAAAAAAATAGCTATCCTCATGGCTAACAGCAGCTTATGTAATAGAGCAGTAATGGTATTCTTTAAATGCATATAAAACACTCATTGGTGTTACTGGTCCTTGTAATTACTATGTGTGCCCCGGAGCCCTACTGTCATTTCATTTAGTGGTTATAATGAGATACAGTATACTGTAATTATTAGCTTGCAGACTACTTCTTATTCTGTGGGAAACAATGAAGATAAGTTTGTGGCAAGGTATTAAAGTAAACAGGAATCATAAAGACATTTGCACAAAATTTTGTTAAAATACTTTACATATTTAATATTTTATATTATGATTATAAATCTCTGCGGTTTAGTATGTACAAATTACAAGATATTAAAAAAGGATGCATTGGTAAATGCTTTTAATGACAATTCTAGTGTTTATTTCCAACACTCTGAAGAAGGCCTACATTGTAATGTCAGTTTAACAGTCTTAAAGGGCTAGCTCAGTCTAGTGGCACACTATGTGCAAGACATTATAAGCAAAACTATTAATAAAAAAATAATTCTGCAGTAATCTTCACTTTTCATGGTAAATTGCTAAGAAAAGAGAAAACACATTGTTAAATTGTAGACAGAGGTTAGAATGACCAGCACTAACATAACCCCCGTATTTGCCACTTGGCCAAAGGCCTGGGGAAAAGTCACTACTGGTTCTAGAACCTAGAAACTGTATCTTTAAACAGCAACATGGCCAACAAGGTAAATATTGTCATAGAGGTGCCCTACAAAGTCTTCACTAATGTTCTGAGCAGCACGCCGTGTGTTTCTGATAAACTCTCTCTTTGACATTTTGTTCTTCACATGAGGGCTGGCGAGGTCGATGGAAAGCAGAATCAAAGAATAGCACAGAACATACACTGCATCTAAACAAAACACAAGAAAAAAAAAGGCCTGACATTAATAAAAAATTGATGAAATTAATAGATTCAAATTAAAGGGAAACTGTCCTGGGAAAACATGTTTTTTTTAAACGCATCTGTTAATAGTGCTGCTCCAGTAGACTTCTGCACTGAAATCCATTTCAGTTTTGAAATCTGACATGGGGCTAGCCATTTTGTCAATTTCCCAGCTGCCCCAGTCATGTGACTTGTGCCAGCACTTTAGAAGGAAACTGCTTTCTGGCAGGCTGTTGTTTTTCCATCACAATGTAACTGAATAGTACACAGTGGGACATGGGTTTTCCTGTTGAGTGCTGTTCTCAGATCTACCAGGGAGCTGTTATCTTGTGTTAGGGAGCTGTTATCTGGTTACCTTCTCATTGTTCTTTTGTTAGGCTGCTGGGTGGGGGGAAAGGGAGGGGATGATATCACTCCAACTTGCAGTACAGCAGTAAAGAGTGATTGAAGTTTATCAGAGCACAAGTCAAATGACTTGGGGCAGCTGGGAAAATGACAATATGTCTAGCCCCATGTCAGATTTCAAAATGAAATATAAAAAAATCTGTTTGCTCTTTTGAGAAATGGATTTCAGTGCAGAATTCTTCTGGAACAGCACTATTGACCGATGCATTTTGAAAAAATTTTTTTCCCCATGACAGTATCCCTTTAAGCAGACAATGCTACAAAGAGATGCGTACAGCAAAAAAACAATGATCATATGGCGCTTACATTAGGTAGAACACAAACAATAGGACACCTTTTTGAAAGAAATGCAAAGTGCAGAATTATAAACATAACTGTGGTTGTTAACCATCCACTATAACTTTCCAGTCCTACTTCAACATGGGTACAAATGAATGTCTGCCATTTGTAAATTATGCATGGTTTGGACCACACTGCTTTATGGATGCTTTGGGTCTAATTTCTGGAACACACATCCACAACACCACACCACAATAACATTAGCATTCAATTTGCTTGGCGCAAGTCAGATGCACCCATGGACACAAGGACAGGAGGGTGGCCTGGGGACACAAATTTATTTTGGGAGTGATGACCAAGGGATCCTCTGTATTGTCCCCAGCCTGCATGTGCAGTAGAGTCAAATTCTTGTCAGTACTGTATTTGTGCGGCGTTCAGGACACCAAAAAGAATAGCTGGGGTATCAGTGCAACTAGCAGCATGGCAGGAATAGTACCCCCAGTCATATGGTTAGAGATTATTATACTCAACAAAATGACAGCCCTCAGTAATATTACTTTATTGATCGCTAAGAATGAGTGCCTTCAGACCCCATAAATAATTATTTGCCAAGGGAATACATTTTTGCTCTGATGCAAATGTGTGGCAGGTAGAAATGTGCTCCTCGCGGCAGAAGACAGAACAAATAGGAATTCATTTTCAATAACTTTTTTCTACAAAGAACATGCAAGAAGCAAGTGCATATGTGTAAGTGCATAAAAATAAAGTGGAACATAAATGCTGTATAACCTGTAATCATGAAAAGTGTAATGTTACATAATAGTCCATTTTATGTGAATACTGTAGCTGTCATGTACATCTGACTACACTTTATTTCTAATACATTTGTGTTGCTGCATGCTATTTCTGCTATTATCAATGTGACAAAGATCAGCAGGTCTCTATTAATCTTATTATGTTGTTATTTGACACTTATGTTATTGTTACTCTGATTCACTGCCTTTACAATAGCACAGGCCAGCCTAAAATTAACATAACTGTGGATGTAGGTTTGTAAATACAATAAATAGACATTAAAAGGTACAGTTAAGACCAGGACAAAACATTGCAACTAGAAAACACTAAGCACAAAATATCACTGTCAGGGGATACCTCTGTTTACTTACCTATTTCATCAAGAGCACACTGAGAATGCCCCAGCTCCATACAACTGATCTGCTTCTGTATGAGTGCAGTCACATGCAGCAGAACAAGAATAGGTCAGCCCAAATACAAAGAAAGCAGGCATTTACAGGCTGACCTGTGCTCCACTGTGTGAGACTGCATGTAAGTGGAGATGGGATTTGCTTCTCTCAGCCTGAAAAAAATATGCATGCTGAGAGCAGCGGAGCCAATTCTGGTTCCCTAGGCCTAACACTAGACTAGAGGGCAAGATAGATCAGGTAGCTTGGAGAAATTGTTTGCATTTGGCACCAACCTACTGTATCTGTGCTCCATCCCAAAATCATTGCCCCAGCAGTCACAACTAGAGAGGTATTAAAGGTCAATTACGGTAAATAAAGGAGGTTAAGCAAAAGGGCGATTTGAACAGGTTAGATTAGTGTCTTGAAAGCTTATTAAAATAATTATAACAAATGTGGAACATGTATTATTTTAAGGCAATTATTTATAGGAAATTGCAGTTGGGATAATTGGCCCTAAACTTGGAATATCTACGAATTAAAGGTTACCCCAAAAAATAAAAGCGTTTTATAGAAATTTAAATATTATATTACTGTTGCCATGCATTGGTAAAAGTTATGTATTTGCTGTAGAAAGATAACTATTGTTTATGTAATAAGGCTATTGTGTAGCCATAGGGGCAGTCAGTTAAAAAAGGACAAAAGGCACAGAATACTTAACATATAACCTCTTTAATAGAATACCAGAATGCATCTGGTATCTGCTATGTAACCTGTGCTTTGAATGGCTGCCCCCATGTCTACACAGCAGCTTATTTATAGAAACTAGAGTAGTGTTTCCAAAGCAAGCACATCAGTTGTACCAAAGCAGGGAAACAATATATTATATTTCAAATACTTACACTTACATTTTTAGGTGTTCATGTTCCTTTAATCACTGACAAATTATGTTTTTTTATGCTAAATGAATGAGAATGCAGCAGAGTGCCACCTAATCCCATACAGCTCCTACAACTCTGGAATGATGCTATTCCTATTGGAAATATAAAAGCTTGCCTTCAATTTCATTGTGTTTCTAAATATATCAACTGTTGTAAAGTGCATTCTTCTGATTAAAAGTTAGGGCCTGCCTTTTCGGAGAAAGCCAAAATTTAAGGTTAACACTGAATGATGGTATCAATAGGTTTACTATGTGGAATATCATTCCTGTCTGGTTTGGTTGGAGCTGAACCTTCTCTGTAGGCTACAATAATCCACTGCTACCAGGCATAAAGTGTGCACAAACAAATATTGTCTGAAACAAACACACACAGCCTGCAGGTAGGCTTGCCATACACAGGCGTATTTAAAGCTTGCAGCTTATCTGCTGTGTAGAAAGTCTATCCGATAGATATTTGTGCTTGCCAAACGAGTGGATCGTAAGGTGTATGGCCACCTTTTGACAGCTGCTAAGGAGCTATAACGCTCCTCAGAAAGCATCTGGAAAAAAAAAACTAAAAACAAATGCTGTATATCACAGTACCGGTATGGGACCTATTATCAAGAATGCTCGGGAACTGGGGTTTTCCAGATAACTGATCTTTCTTTAATTTGAATCTTCATACCTTAAGTCTACTAGAAAATCATGTAAACAATAAACCCAATAGGCTGGTTTTGCTTCCAATAAGGATTCATTATATCTTAGCTGGGATCAAGTATAAGCTACTGTTTTATTATTATTAGAGAAAAAGGAAATTGTTTTTAAAAATTTGGATTATTTCATTATAATGGAGTCTATGGGAGACGGCCATTCCGTAATTCAGAGATTTCCGGATAATGGGTTTCTGGATAAGAGATCCCATAATTGTACTACATTCAATGAGAAACATATTGCTTTACAAAGCTCCCACAAGACAAAATGATGAATGAAACACACCAAAAACAAAGTAACACTGCTTATTGCCTTTCATGATAAATCAAATCAGTTTCTATTTGCAAGGACCAACCATCAATTCTTTGTATAAGTAAAATATATTTTCCCTCTATAAATGTGGAGACAAAATGTCAAGTGAGAGGCTTTCTTACAGTAAGGGCTCTTACCATCAAATGCAGTTATTCATTATAGGAAGCACTGGGTATCCCTAGCTTCTACTTTCCAAGCGCACAGGGCCTGTACTGCGCATGAGCCACGGCTGGTGATGCCTAAGTCATCGCCGGCTGCTAGGTCTAGTGGCACACGCAAATATTCAGGGAGATTAATCGCCCAGCAACAAATCTCCTCTACCTCGGACGAGTAATCTCCCTGAAATGCCTTCCCATTGGCAAGAACGTGAGTCACCAGCAGAATGGCATTTGGATTGCTTTGTTTTTCTGAAGTCGCCCAAAGTTTCCTTGTGAGGCAACTTCGGAAAGACGAAGCAATCCAAATGCCATCCAGCTGGCAATTCACATACTTGCTGGCGGGAAGGCATTTCGGGAAGATTAATAGCCTGAGGTAAAGGAGATTTGTCGCTAGCAGATTTGTTGCTGGGTGACTAATCTCCCCGTCTGCCACCAGCCTAATACATGATAAGCCTGTTACATTTGCTGGTGTGACCTAAGCAAGTAAATATTGTCCTTTAATCCTTTATATGCTATGTAACAGAAAACAAGTACTATCTTGCAAACACCACAGATTCTACGGTTGTGTGTTCTCTTTTGATCTATGCTGCACTAGGTGTGGTTTGTGATGTGACATAGTAGAACTTGAATAATGGTCAATAAACATGCTACTTCTGGTAAAATTACCTGACAGTGTGACCTCACACTAATTACTTAACCTGCCCTTCTGCCCTAAGGCTTAAGCACATGCACCATTTTGTCTGGCTGAGACCGGACTCTGAGAAAAATGTATGACAATTATGGTAGTTCTGGCACAGGCTGGCTCTTACCATCTCATATTTTTCTGTCTACACAAATAACTACGCTTATACTCCATAACCACAACCATTGCTTTTCTCTATAAAACTAAAAATGCCCCATTTGCCATTACCAAACAATATAAACATTAAGAGGAAAAAATATAATTTTTCATTGCAATTGCATGTAAAAAAAGAGAGAAGAAAACATAGCTTATGGATAGAAGTAGTATATAGCATGTATTCACTTGTTTGTATATCCATGATCCTTCCAATGCAAGGTCTTATAGGTAGGAAGATAAGCGTGTTCCTATTGTTGCTTTCAAACAAGCATCCTTTTCTTCTTACCAGGACTGAGACCCAAGTCTCTTGCTAGTGTAGGGTTACAGGCACAGAATCGATGAGAGAATTTAGTGATGAGTGTTTCAAGGTATTCCCCACGTTCTTCCGGTGCATGTATATGACGGAAAAAGTCTCTGAGTGCATTTGGTAGGAACTGGTTGCTGAAGTTGTGTAGTGTCACGAGTTCATCTAAAACATCTCTCCTTGAACAAAGAAATGAAATTCATCACAGAACTACTCTCTCTCACATTCTCAACAAATTATAATTTATACAATGCAGTTAAAAAAAACATTATTGCTTACTGCTTTATAGTAAGTAGTACAATAAAACATATCGTTATGTTTCCCAACAATAATTTTAAAAACAAAACTCAAATTGTTTGAGTTCCTTTGAAAATTTTTTTTACATTTTGTTATACCTCAACCCTGGAAATAGCTCGAAACCATAAATACATGTAGAAGTCAATGTCAGAGGTCCTTTGAACCATTTGAAGATGTTAAAGCGATACTGTCATGGGATTTTTTTTTTCAAAATACATCAGTTATTAGTGCATTGAAATCCATTTCTCAAAAGAGCAAACAGATTTTTTTATATTTCATTTTCAAATCTGACATGGGGCCAGACATTGTCGATTTCCCAGCTGCCTCAAGTCATGTGACTTGTGCTCTGATAAACTTCAATCACTCTTTACTGCTGTACTGCAAGTTGGAGTGATATCAACTCCTCCCTCCCCCCCCCCCAACAGCCTAACAAATCTGCCCCTAATTCATGTGAATAATTCGAAGTTCGATCGAATTCTATCGAATTTTGATCGTACAATTTTTTCGGATATTTCAAATATGCAAATTTGCCCACTTCGATCATCAAATACGCAAAATTCGAGCGTATTGAATAGATCGACTGATTGGATATTCGATAATTCGACCATTCGATGATCGAAGTACTTTAACTTTAAAATAGTTAAAATACTTTGCCAGACTGAACCTACCGAATTGCAATAGAAGCCTATGGGAATCCCCCATAGGCTTTTTTTCTATCACCTACTCGAATACCATTTGTACGATCGAACGCCTTGATTGTTCGAATCATACGGATTTTTCGAGCGAGCGGAGTAAATGTCACGATTTTATCGTGAAATTGAATGATCGGTATACGATCGTACGATTTTATCGAGAAATCGAATACCGAAGTAAAAATAGCCTAAAACTATTCGATAAGCATTCAATAGTCCAATGCTTATCGGATTGGAATAATGATAAATTTGCCCCTAAGGCTTGTGTTTTTGTGCCCCCTAATAGAACTTGCACTTTTGTCTGGGTGTAAATGACCAAATAACCTCTTAATAACACGTGAAGTCTTACTTCTGGCCTGTTTTATGGAAGAGATGATTCTGTATATAAACTCAGGATTATAGGCCTTTCACTAAAGACAGGGCAATATCACTTACCCAACATATACGGCTCATTTACACATTGCCTGGGGAGTGATTTGACTATAATTTAGGTGGAGAGTGGAAGAAACAACTCTGGCCCAAGCAGACAAAAAGCAAACCATTGAATGACTTAAAATTAACAATAACCTCTATGATAACAGAGAATAACAAGACATTATTAATGCCTTTAAAATTGACGCGAAATAATAAAAAGTGTAGTTATTATGGGACGATAATATCAGTTTTTCCATAGCACTACTATTATAAATAATTTTCAGTCACAGACATAAGCAGACACTGCAAATGACTTGGCCTTTGGGGACAGTATATAAATGATGGCCATTATCTTCAAACAGGGGAGTTAAAGATCCAGATTCAATTCAATGAGAAAAATGTATCTCGTAATTTAAATTTAGAATTCCCCTTTGATATTAATGGAGTTTTCTGGAGGAAATAATTGTTTCTAAACAACTGTAATTGAGTCAACGTACTAAAATACAAAACTTCGGATTTTGCTCAATTATTTTTGATTTATTATTCTTTAGCATGTCATTACAAATAAATTAGCTTTTTAAACTCAGTGGATAATCTTCAGCTTACTTTCCAGCTTTTAACAATATAAAACTTATTTACCTTCTGTCAAGGTAGAGCCTCAGATTCTTCCAATTTAGTGTTCTAGTACAAAAGATAAACTTGCCAATTTCTTTTGCTGAATCATCCAGAATTCCCCTTGATATAAAATATTCAATTCCCTATGAAAATAAATTCCTAAATGTAAATTGATCATGCGTACAACCTTCTTAAAATACATTCATAAAATAAATCCAAAGCAATAATACCACAGTAATACCAGATGAAGCAACACACACAAAAAAACTCTTGTCAGTGTAGTCATTTTGTTAAAAATAAATTGTTATACTCAATTCGCAAGTGGACGACTGGAGCGGGTGAAATGGAAGCTGAACGGAAAGTTTACCCATTTATAAAAGGAGTGTGTTCTGGAGATTTTCAAAGGAAACCTGCCAACACATTTATTCTTCTTGCATTACAGTGAATGGTGAGAAACTTGCTTTGAGGTGTTTGCCTCTGTAAGCAGAAACCTTCAGACCTCAACAAAAAATGTTTGAGCAAAGACTTAAACAGATCAGCTAATCATTGTGAACTGAGGGTCAGTTTGCATCATTAGGCTTTCAGATAAGAATGGAATGCTGCATTTTAGAAAGATCTCATTATATCAACAGTGTTTACTGTACTGTTATAAAAGCTCTCATAACCTTATAATGCAGGGTGCTTTTGGTCATTATGCAATGCCATTTTACGGAGTTCTCTGGGGAGGTGCCTTAAGAAGGCAAAATACTAATTTTAAGAAAACAACTGTTTTTGCTGAATAGTCCTAACGCCAATGAATAGTTATAAAATATCTGACAGTGACTGTGCTTCCAATCAGAGAGGGAGTGCTAAAGAAGGGCAGATAACTCTTCCCAGGCATAGGGTTATATACGTAATGCAGACATCAAAGCGCATTTAAAGTCACTCAAGTGGCATATTGTATTTTATAATTTATTTATATAGCACCAACATATTCCATAGCGCTTTACAGAAATGTGACTACATTTCTTCCCCCTGCAAAGTACAAATGTTTTGTTATTTTGCATATATAAAAACTCAGAAGTCTAGTATAAGTAACTCTAAAACAACTACTGGACTTGCTTAGTAATCATTGAAGATGTTTCACCACTCATCCAAGCAGCTTCTTCAGTAGTGAAACATCTTCAATGATTACTCAGCAAGTCCAGTTGTTAGAATTACTTCTACTATATATACCATGACCTGTATGAATGAAAATCTTCATAGTCAAAAACTCATAAGGTTGTTCAGTGCCAAAACCCTGTAGCAGGATGACGTCTACTCTGAAAATGATGTGAGCTGTCATGGTATCATGATTGTCTTAGCCAAACGGTATATTCTGTGTTTCCTAAAGCTGCTGCTGAGCTATAATCCATCCAAATATCATACAAAGTTTACATTAAACCTCTATTGGTGCTATGTAATAAAAGATATTTACAAGATAATGTAATAAACATCTAAAGTTTGCCCACATTTAGTAGCCCTTAGCAAGCAGATGTTTTCAAAATACTAGCTGCTGGTCGAGTACTAAGGGTGCTTAAGACCATTATATTAAATTTCCCACTGGAGTTTGCCCAGGTGAAGTAACGCACAGCAACCAATCAGCAGGTAACATCTAATAGTCCGATTTCAAAACAAACATCTTGTTGGTTGCAACTGGTTATTGCACCTACGTAATAGTTTTGCCTTTTATTAATAATGACGGTACATGTAATAATAACTGAAATAATGGTTTCATGGTAACAAAATAATAGTCAAAGAAATGCAGTTGGGATAATAAATGTTTCCTATGTACAGTAATTCTTTTTATGGATAAAGGGCTACTACTGTGTAATCATACCATACTTTGAAACCTTTATACAGGTATGGGATCTGTTATCTGGAAACTATTATTCAGAAAGCTTCAAATTATGGAAAGACCATCTCCCATAGACTCCATTTTATCCACATAATCAACATTTTAAAATATTATTTTATTTTTCTCTAACAGTAAAACTGTTCCTTGTACTGGATTGCAACCAAGATATATTTAAGCCAAACTGGAAGCAAAACCAGCCTATTAGGTTTATTTAATGTTTACATGATTTTCTAGTTGACTTAAGGTATGAAGATCCAAATTATAGAAAGATCCGTTATCCAGAAAACCCCAGGTCCCGAGCATTATGGGTAACATGCCCCATTCCCATACTATTTATTGTGACAAAACACTAAAATTAATTAATTAAATTAGTAATTAATTTTATGCTGTTACAGACAATCAAGTATAATGACTTTGTATTAAATCTTGAGCCCAGTCTTACCCAGTGTGGATTAGCATTGAAAGTAAGACTCCCTTCATCCAGGCGCATGTAGAGATCCCGATAAGAAAAACCAGGAGGATGCCTTTTATTGTATATAGAACAGTGACCCCAGGTGGATCTGCATAACCTGTTTAGACAAAATAAAAAAAAAAAATAATACACAACAATGTTTTTCAAATTGCTATAAACTACACTGCTATGGGACCTGTTATTAAATATTAATTAAACCCATTAGGATTGCTTTGCTTTCAGTAAGGATTAATTATATCTTAGTTGGGATCAATACAATATACTGTTTTATTATTGCAGGAAATCATTTAAAAATATTTGGATTATTTTATTATAATGGAGTCTATGGCAGATGGTCTTCCTGTAATTCTGAGCTTTCTGTATAACGGGTTTCCAGATAACGCATCGCCTGTATATTAAATCCATGATTTTTCAAACGTTTATGCATACAAGATGTAGACAACCTTATGGAACACCTACATTCTTTTAGCACAGTGGTTCTCAACCTGGGGGTCGGGGCCCCTATGGGGGTCGAACGACACTTTCACAGGGGTCCCTTAAGGGGTTCCAGGAGAAGGTTCATCTCTCTCCCCACTAGCCCTGGGGCAAGGTTGTAGCTCTCCGGGTGTTGGTGCTGGGAGTTGTAGTTCAGTAACCTGTGTAGGGAAGCCAGTTGCACTACAACTTTCTATATCCCTGTGGTAGGGACTGTCATACAGCTCTCCCTGCCCATTTAAAATTTGTAAAATTAACATGGTAATTGGGGTGTGGCAAAATTTTTTTGCTGCACTACACACGGAAAACAAACCTTTATGCAACCACGCTGTCTCCTGTACTTTACTAACAATCCGCTCTGGGCTGGCAACAAAAATATTAAAGGGTTGCAGCATTAGGAAGGTTGAGAACTAGTGATGGGCGAATTCGCGGCGAATTCCCGCGATTCGGCAGCGTAGAAAACGACGCAACGCGCGTCAAAAACATGCAGAGACTCGTTTCGCAAATTTTTCATCCAAATCGCGAATTTCGCTGGAAATTCGCGAATTTTTCGGCAAAGCAAAACGGGGTCAATTCGCCCATCACTATTGAGAACCACTGTTTTAGCACTATATACCATTTGTAAAATACAGTTCTACAGCAATGCTGAGATTTTCT
Organism: Xenopus borealis; assembly: GCA_024363595.1. Classification (NCBI taxonomy): domain Eukaryota; kingdom Metazoa; phylum Chordata; class Amphibia; order Anura; family Pipidae; genus Xenopus; species Xenopus borealis. The sequence continues at coordinate 48,687,261 of CM044431.1, read as the reverse complement.
CCCTCTTATTTGTGTAGATCACACAGATAAAAATAGGAAATTATCTGCATCACCTGAGCCAGAAATAATGCATCATGGGCACCACGGGGCTACCATTCACCGCACTTCACCAGGCTTAGTTTCGCCAGCTCTACCCAAATCCACTTAAATGCATATTTGTGCTCAGGGCAGCGAATGTTAGCAAAGTTGCGCTACAGTTACTTTGCTAGGCAAAGTACATTGACGCTTGCAATGCCTAATTTGCATACGGCACGAAGTTGAAAGTATAATAGAGGTGTATGTTACAGCCACTACATTCCACTACACAAGGAGGGTAAACCTAAAAAAAATAAAAGACGTCAGCGTTTTTTTGGGACAAAAAAAATGTAAAGTTTTTTTTTCAAACTCCTATCTATTGTATTGAACTTCGCCAGGTATGACCTGGCGAAGAAAAGTCTAGCACAAGAGGTTATCTTAGTGAATTAGCGTAGTTACGTCCCTTCGTCAGTGTGCAACTTCAGCTGGCGTAGGGGTGCGAAGTTGCGCTAGTCTATCTACTTCGCTAGCGAATTTTTGCCAGGGACGTTGTGAAATGTCATGCTGTCCAATTAGCGCTAGATGCTTTGCGCTCTAGTGAATTTGCCCCATGTGGGGCTCTATTGCACAAAGGCTACCTCATCCCTTAATTCCTAAAGTCTTGAGTTTTGTCAGGTTGTGATGAAACATATATACAGTATACTAAGGCAATCTAACGCACACTAACACATTTACTGCTAACATGTCATGTAACTTGTCAATTTCATAAAGGGATGATTTACCTGAAATATATGAAGCTATACTTTAGTAAGCTCTAACAAACACTGCCCTCTTTACCTCTGGTATTGGTCAGTATATGCATGTTTGACAGTTACACAACATCTCTATTATGCAGTTCTTTGCAATCTGTTGGTGCCTAATAAATTAGATACTGACAATAATAACAAATGCTATGCATTCCACTCATACCTGCAGAATGAACCAGGTAGAGGTGAAATACTATTATCAAGTATTTTTAGAGAGCAAACATATTATGCATCGCTCTGATAGTCTAAAATTATTTAAAGAAATTAATATCTGCTATTTCCTCTGCCAAATACAGTATATCATTGTGGTGACAGCCTTTCCCTTATCCAGGGCGTATCAGAACAAAATAAAGATGTATTTTTCCTTAAAAGGGATGTAAAGGCAAAAAAAATGTAATCCTATTTCATTTTAATGAAAAAGAAATCTATCTCCAATATACTATAATTAAAAATATAAGAAACCTGACTGTCTTGCTGTATCAGCTTCTATGGCAGATATTTTTTGACTTGTGCTGTTTTGATGTTCCCTAAGCTTAACCCTTCCAACAGAAGCCCAGATCACACTGAGCATGTGCGTAGTCTCGGTCTTGCATAGATGTTTAACAAGGTTACAAGATGCCTGCACCAATTTTGAAAGCATAAATCATGTGTTTGATTAGGCATCTGGTGCAGTAAGTTCATGTTTATGTTTAGTATACAAAATACAGCATTTCTAGCATTATTCTATTTTACACTTTAGTTCCCCATTAAGCCTCCTATTTTAGCACAGCCTGTCCAAAACTACTAAGAAAAGTAGTATACTGTGCATAGCCAAATCCATTGCCCTGCAAAGTAAGTCTGGGAAGCTGGAGAAAGATACAAAGGCAGGGGTGGTTTCTATTACCCATGGAAATAGAATTCTTGTTGAGTTTTTGTTCTGGGGCATGTGACCCAGACCTCCACATACTACTGGTGAGATTACACATTTATTGGCTTTACACTGTGAATTTCCTTCTATGAAATGACCAGGCCGTTTAATGAGGTCATATCTCATGCAGTTGCACATAGATGCACATAGATCTTTAAGGGGTTGTTTACATTTAGATTAACTTTTACTATGGTGAAAAGACTGATATTCTGAGAAAAGGTTTGGTTATTTTATTTCAAACAAGTTTGGTTTTCATTTTTTTATTATTTGTGGCTTTTGAGTTATTTAGATTCTTATTCAGCAGCTCTCCAGTTTGAAAGTACAGCTATTTGGTTGCTAGGGTCCAAAAGAGACTGGAATATGAATAGGAGGGGGTCTGAATAGAAAGAGGAATAATAAAAAGTAACAGTAACTATATATTTTTAGAGCATTTGTTGTTTAAATTGGGTCAGTGACCCCCATGTGAAAGCAGAAGAGAGTCAGAAGAAGAAGGCAATTCATTAAAAAAATAAATAAATAATGAAGACCAATTGAAAAGTTGTTTAGAACTGGCCATTCTATACCATACTAAAAATTAATTTGAAGGTGAACCACCCCTTTAAGATAAAAATGACTTATGTTTAGTGCAGCAGAGCCAAGAATGTATGACTAAAGAATAAGAAAAGGAAAGACAGACTACATAATAGGACAACATGGGTAGGCAACTGTCAAAAAACTATTACTGCAGCTAGATTGCAGTTAGTGCGTCAGGACAGATTACACACTGTATAGAAATATTTAATAAATCTAATTATGGTGTTTCATGTATCATACTGGTTGGCAGTGGTCATGAATTAAAGAATTACCCTACAATTACCTATAAAATATATAAAAAAAAAAAAAGAAAATATTCCTACATTTTTAGATTTGATAGTACACACAATAGAATGTTCAGGTATACAGCCCCCTACTCTGATCACTGAAGCATTAAGCTCTGAGGGCCCTTTACGTTCCAATATTTTTCACAATACAAAAGCTCAGGTTTCCTAATTTAAATAAATGCTTCCAGCTTCGATAAAAAAAGTAGGGCAATTCTTCTGACAGACATTTCTTGAATTCTTATGAATAAACCTAGCAGAGTGTGATATTTAAGCAACATCTGAACTCAATCTTTCATGTTTTACATCAATCATTTTTGTGTAACTTGAACACTGGAGTCAAACGAAGGGTATAAGACAAAAGTGAAAAGGATTTAAATGTCGGTTCTTTCCATTTCTGTATAACTGACCTTTGATGTGCACCTCTGAGCCACTATGTGGGCCTTCAAGTTCTTATACACTTTCCCACTGTTTATACCTTTGCCCCTACTGTAACTAAACATTGCAGTAAGCCACAAAAATCTCAAGAGACTCTCCTCATCTCTCTTTTCATGAAAATGGTGCCACAGAGGGATTAAGAGAATTGCAGCTGAAAAGAAATAGAAGCTATGTATGTGTTATACAGCCATATATATTATATATGAAGTCATACAAAGCAGATGATGAAGGCCTTGGGAAGAAAATGGCTTTAAATGTCACCTGGAGGGCCAACTCCCAGATTATAGAGTGCTGCATTAAACAAAAATACTGGCTCTAATGTAGAATAAACATGCATAAAGTCCGTTTATTTCTGGGTGTTTGTTGCCAATGACCAATATGGTCATATTATTTCATATTTTGTATAATACTTCCAGATGAGAGGGTGATAAGTGCTACTGCAACTCAGTATAAAGAAAAAAAAATGAAAAGGCAGGGGTGCTGATTAAAGGGGTGTGATTCACACAACTGCAAAGATCACATAATAAGAAAATATTTAATTTTACCAAGGAAGGCTTGCTGTCACTTTGTTTAGCTTTATGCTGCATCATTCATACAGGTATGGGACCTGTTATTCAGAAACATCCAGAATTACAGAAAGGCTGTTTACCATAGATTCTATTTTATCCAAATTTTTAAAAATGATTTCCTTTTTCTCTGTAATAATAAAACAGTACCTTGTACTGGATCCAAACTAAGATATAATTAATCTTTTTCGGTAGCAAAACCAAGCAATTGGGTTTATTTAACATTTACATGATTTAAAGGAGAAGGAAAACTACTATATGTGAAATTAGTATCTGGTAGGTTAGTTGTTTTTACATATTTCAACTGTATTTTAAAAGGTGCCCTGCATTCTTACCCCTGCCAAAGTAGTTCATCATTGGCCAAGTCTTGCCAAACACATGATGCCAAACAGAGGTCTGTGGCATTGAGATAGGATAGAATGGTAAGGCTCAGCTCTGGTGGCAGCATTTCCAGACTGATGAATCCTTGTTGATCCTTAGCTTTCCTTGCTTTCAGTAGATGGCATATGTCCATTCCGCTCTGAAGCTGCCTTTGATGATTCAAGTTATCAATATCATTATCATTATCAATTATCCTTCTGCCATTATCTGTGGAGAGGTAAGTGTGCTCTGCATATTCTTGTTGAAACTGCTGATTTCTTGCGACCCTCCAAAGTCCTTGACCCATCTGTAACCCTAAAATTAAGAACAAGGAATTATCATTCAGCCTACACAATAATGCACTCCAGGAGTTTTGTCATTTAAAAGCAACCAAATATTTATTAACAAAATCATATAATTTCATAGGACAAATTAAATGAATGCAATTAAATTAATGTAATTAGGTTATTTCTATCTTTAGTACTTACAAATTTCTCCCTAAATATCAATATTTAAAATAAAATAGAGATCTGAAAATGTCCTGAAAGTTCCCTTTAGCATGACCTTACAGAACTGGCTAATAATACAGTCGTGCTCATAAATTTATGATTTCTTCAGAGAAATCATATTTCAGAGAATATGAATGATAACACAAAAACCTTTCTTTCACTCGTAGTTGGCTGAAGCCATTTATTGTCAAACAACTGTGTTTACTCTTTTAAATCACAATCACTACACATACTACCCAAATGACCCTGATCAAAAGTTTACATACCCCAGTTCTTAATCCTGTGTATTGTCCTCTTTAACAGGCAGCTGTTGAAACTGATCTATAGTTTTAAAGGCTATTTGCAACTGATCTATGGTTTTAAATGTTCCTTCTACTATGAGATATTGAAGACGTAGGACTCCTGCTTTTGGCCATGTGCCTCCTCTGTCAAAGGAGGCAAAACGGGAAAGAAGAGGGAATATAGAGGGATATTAAATCTGCCCTCTTGGTTATCTTATTTAGGACGTTCCAGAATTTTTTTGTAATATCAAAAGTAGGATCAAAGATGGTAAGCATCTCCTGGGTCTGTACATAGCATTAGGCAGGGTTTCAAGAAAACTATAGAAAAGGGTTTCAATAATGCCAAAGTACATTACTTCTAAAAAGGAGGATGGATTTCTGGCATCAAACATTTTACAATTTGAGGCATGTATAGCTTTGGTAGCTTGGGAGGCTAAATAATTCACAATTAGGCATGGCTAAGCCAAGTTATGAAATTTGGGCATGCAGGTAAATAGCTGGGTTTATAGTTGTGCAGTATGAACAGCGAGAGGGAGGATTCGGGACTTGTCCCAGGTCATTTGTAAAAATGAGTCTTTGCCAAATCAGGAGATTAAGTTAAGAGCTGCCATTAATGTATCTACTGGGCCTGCTATGTATAAAATTGTGTTACCAGTGTATAGCAATATTTTTTTTTCTCAATTACTTTTTTATAATAATCCACATATTTGTGGAGTTTGTCTAATTAAGAGTGACATGGGTTCAATCACCAGAGTGAACAATAGCAGGGATAGTGGACAATCCTGTCACATTCCACTGGTGAGGCAGAATGTGTGAAGATAAAGTATAATTCGCTGGCAAAGGATTCACGTTACAGCAGGTGAATCCATTAAGCATAGTCCCAACTAAAGCCAGTCTAATTTCTCACAACTAGGGTCATTCAATGGAGTCAAAAGCCTTGGTGGTGTCAAGTGAAATCACTAGGCCTGGTCTCCCACATTAGTGAGATGTCTGTAAATTAAAGTATAAGCAACTTTTATTGATGGCTGGGGATTTTTGGGGCATAAAGCCAGATTGTTCCGGTCTTGAGTGTGGTAATCACTTTGGCCAGCCTTCTTGCAGGAATTTTGTCTAGTACTTTAATTTCAGTGTTAAAATGTGTGCCTGGATTGGGTTATCACTGTAATGGTAACCACTGAGAACGAAGTGGGAAGTTTTCACAAGTATTATTAATGGTTTCTAATAGTTTGGCATTGAGGTGATGGATGTGGAGTACACACAAATATATGCAGTTGAAATAGACTGGAACATAGGCAGCACTTTTGTCTGCAATCACCCTTTATTCATCCTGAATCACAACATGTTTCTGGAATATATCCCTGAATCACAACATGTTTCTGGAATATATCCCCTGAAAAAGGTTGCATAGTAAAGAAATAGTTTTTAGTTAGGTCTAGTCTATACAAATACAATTGACTAAAGGCATAGTCATTTAGTAGAGGTGGGTCATTTACAAAATTTTTGTTCAGTGTGGCCCATGTCATGTTCCAGGGTAGAAATTGGATCTTTAGTTGTGGTTCTGGTTATTGCAATGGTTCTGATGCACAATTACAATGAAAGACCGGACTGCAGGGGACTGTATAACCTTAACAAAAATATATATAAATATAGTAACTCTTAAGAGCCAAAAGGCCATTACATGCTATTTTTGGTTCATTTGTGAATGGTGCAATGTTCTTTAATTCCTGCAGTGGAAGACAACAGAAAATCAATATATTCAGTAGTTGAATTACAGCTCCCTCTGTTTCCAACTTCACTGGTTTGACGAGGATCAGAGTTTCCGACGTGAGATGAGGTAAGGGAAGAAAGGCTTACATCTACTAAAACATAATGCATCTCCTTAACTACTGTTTCAGCAAGTAGATCATTAATAACTCTAGTAGCTAGTACAGATCACCTTTACAGCACAAGTACGGCTGAAATAATTCTATCAGAGTTTACCCAGAGTCCATTAAGAGGAAATAGTTGATATAAGTATAAATATTTAAAACATGTGTTCCAAAAATTGCATTTGGTATGGCATGCTTTGTTCCGAGAGAAGTCTTTGAAGAGTAACTTAGTTTGAAAATGCAGCTTGCTTTTTTAAAAAAATCTGAAATGTAAATGTAACCTAAACCTAAATACATGGGTAGATACATATTCATTTTTTTTGAGTCAGTGCTTTCAGTGCAAAGTTGAGAAAAAGGAAATTAAACCGGTAGTTCACCACTGAATTAACTTTTAGTATGCAGTGTAGACAATGATATCCAGAGACAGTCCAGTTTGTTATTTTAACAGCTATCTGGTTGCTAGAATCTTGTACCCAGTCAGTGGTTTACATGAGACTGGAATAAGAACAGGCGAGGGCCTGAATATGAAGAGGAGGAGAAAAGTAACAATACAATAGTAGCCACATGAAGCAATAATGTTTTGGCTGCTGTGTTCCGTGACCCCTACCTTCAAAGTTGTAGGCTTAACATTTATAGATACTGCTACTTTCTATTACTCATCATTATATTCAAACCTCTGCTATTCATATCCGAGTCTTTTATTCAAATCAATGCATGGTTTGCTAGGGTAATTTTGGCCCCAACAACCAGATTGCTGAAACTGCAAAGCCGCTGAATTAAAAGCTAAAACATACCACAACTAATAAAAAATTTCAGGACATCAATCTTAGAGGAAGTTCAGAGCCTTAGGTGGTTCTGTGTGCAGAACCATCCCTGATTATACTTACCAATCAAGGACTTTTTAAAATAAAATACTTTTATCTTTTGATCTTTTATCACAAAAAATGTATACTGTTTTTGACATAAAATACGTCTATATATATTATCAGCCTTCTAACTAAATAAGAAGTGTGTCACCAGATTTGCCATCACAGATGACTGAGCACCATGCTACTAGGTGAACAGTGCCCTCTCGCCCAAAAGTCCCAATTATTAATTAGTTGGTCACCTATGTACAGTAATGTCCTGCCAATAAATAGAATGGTGCCCCAATGGGGGGCAGAATCTGTGCCTTGATCCATCTAGCCATGCCCATTATTGAAAAACTATTCCCACTCACCCACAATCCCCACACCTTTTGTGATCAGCAAATAACACTTTTAAGTTTCTTAGGGCTCCATCTGCAATGGGGCCCCTGATTAAGGTACTCCCATGTAACCCCGGACGATAGTATCTAAAAAAACAAGCATAACAAGGGTAAGCATAAAGTATGGGGCATTTCCCCGGGGGGGGGGG
>CM044431.1:48658570-48672856 GCA_024363595.1 Xenopus borealis | reverse complement strand
TACTTCATAACATCACAAACTTGTCAGAAATATTGTACACACTTTTAAACTGTAGCTATTTTGCCCCTAAACTGAGGTAAAAGTGGATACAATATATTTGCCGTGTTTTGCAGTCACAAGTTGTTGCCACTGAATACTGCCTATTAAACCTTTATTAGAGAAGAGTCTCTGTATACTGACACCGCAAAGGACTGGATTTCCAAAGCAAATATCCCCACTTCTGAGAAAAAGGGAAGTGACAAGAAACCCACTTACTTATAACCTGAGTGCCGTATCTTGACAGGTGCGCACAACCCTCCTTCCTTCTATCTTCCTCCTCTCTGTTGCCTGGTTCCTGAGCTCCCAGTAGTTCGTCTCGCATCCAATCATGTGATCGTGATGTCACCAGCCTACAAGAAGGCAGACGGGACAAACTTGCCCGCCGTGTACTAAAGCGCAGTACCGCTAAATCGGCTACGCTTTCAGAAATCACGCTGTGGCTGTTGCTATAGCTACCATACGAGCCGCTCCAGCTTCCTGTTCCTGTTTACGCAGACTCCTCCAACTCAACTGGGTATGACGGGACGTATGATGACGCAGCTAGCAAAGAATTTGTAAAAGGCCGCTAGCGCAATTAGCTTTGGCCTTGAGTAATCGTAGAAGTTAAAGGGACAGTAAAACCAAAGTTTATAATGTTTTTATTAAAATAAAAAAACCAAATGGGTGCAGTACCTTGTAGATGTGAGAATGAAAACACTTTTTATAGTTAATTCCAGCATGTTTGTAAGGAACAACTTTGTAGAGAGAGTGAGCGCGACAGAGAAGTTTTATTATTTAATAAACACCATCCTGGGGAGCGCGCAGGCTTGTAGGCCGACAGGTGATTCGGGAGCGCCCGACGGAAGACGCGGGGGCGCGCGTTGTGTGTGAGCGGCGGTCTTTTGGCTGCAGAATGGCGGGAGGATTCGTATGGGCAGTAGCGGTGGACTGAATTGAAGTCATTTATTGTCAGTTGAGGCTGAGAGGACTGGCAGCGTTCGGTTGGAAAGAACTTATGGAGTGAATGTTGAATGCTGTGAGGGGATATCCTTGTGTAAATGTTATACCAGCTCTTCAGTAACGCGTGAGAAACTAAGGATTCGCAGCCATAAACGGGTAGGACTGTTATTATTGGGTGTTTTTGTGTCACATGACTTGTGTGAGGCTTTTCAGCGCCCCTAATATAATCATAATGACACTTGTACAGAAAGATACGTCAATCACCTCTGAATAAGTCACAATGTGGTGCTTGCATTGACCTATGATTAAATCTGAATGTGGTGCTTGCATTGACCTATGATTAAGTCTGAATGAGGTGCTTGCATTGCCCCAGCCTACTGGATACTCATCAATTGGATCTGGCTTTATAGCGGACTTGTTTTTGATTTTACTCATTTTTACATATTTTATATTTTTGTAGTTGCATTGATTGTTTTTCTGTGGTTATAGAGATGCTCAGATGTGTATGACAGGAAAGGACACTGGATTATGAATAGGGGGTGGACTGACTAGAAACATGAATAATAAAATGTGGCAATAACAATACATTTGTAGCGTTACAGAGAATTAATTTTTTTTATAGATGGGGTCAGCGACCCCCTTTTGAAAGCTGTACAGAGTCAGAAGAAGAAAGCAAATAATTGATAAACTATAGAAAATAAATAATTAGGGATGTGTCCGATCCAGGAATCAGCCTTTTTCCAGCAGGATTCAGATTGGGCCGAACTGAATCCTAATTTGCATATACAAATTATGGGGATAGGGAAATAACATAACTTTTTGTCACAAAACAAGGAAGTAGAAAAGGTTTTTCCACTTTTTACCTTCCAGTCACTAATATGTATATGCAAATAAGGATTTGATTCGGTATTATCTTTCTTGAAGGCTTCTGGGATCCGGTCAAATCCCAAATTGTGTATTCAGTGATAGAATTGGCAATTCTATAACATATTAAAAGTTTACCTGAAGGTGAACAACCCCTTTAACCAGAACCCCACTTAGACACCTTCTCCACTGGAATAAAATTCCCCATGTGCCAGCCCTCTGCTCAGTATCCATAGGGTTGTCACCTTTCTACAAAAGCAAGTGGCTCCACCCCTCTGACATCATGACCCGCCTCTTGCCTTTGTAGAAAGGTGGCAACTCTTTGGATTGAGCAGAGGGCTGGCACATGGGGAATGAGCAGAAGGCGGTGGAAAAGGTAAGTTTTGCTCTGACAGGGGACAGGCCAAGGGTATTACAGATTTACCGGCAGCTACAGTTCCGGTAAATTTGTCATACCGGGCCGGCCTAACCCTAAGTATCCATCAGGTACAGGAAAAGTAACAGAGCAAAATACATCATGTATCCAAGGGGGTTACTAATTCCATAAACCCTTGGCTCATCTCACAGTGTTCCCAAGTGGGAATATACCCATATATATATATATATATGCCCTGTATTAAGGCAGGCACCTCTCTCAGTCCTGTTGTGACCGCATGCAATGGATTCATTACTTCTGCCAATAGCAGAAACAAAGAATGGGCTGGGCCTTACCTCTTATATTGGTTATTGGTTGTCTTGTTATATTTTCTTAATGTATACACACGTTTATTGTTCAGTGCTGTGGAATATTTTGGCATTAATAACAATAATCCTATATATCTTTTACTTTTTCTTAGGTTGACTTGTACTGAGGAAGATCTGGGAAAACCATGGCAACTGGGGACGTCAAAGGCTGCATTCGAAAGCTAGAACAAAGACTAAGAACACTTAATTACCCAAGGGATGTGGACTACTCTGGGTAAGATTCCTTTTCTTTCAGTCCTAACATTATGTTTCTGAGAAAAAGATTTGTGCAACTGTTCTTAATCACATAAGTAATTTTATTCTCTCTACAGGTCAGTTATATATGTGAATAAATAGTTTAAAGGGATTATGTCATTATTTTTATAATGTCGTTTTTATTTCTAAACACTGCAAATAACTCACTCTATGATATCAAATTCATTCCTGAACCAGCAAGTGTATTTTTTAGTGGTAATATTGGTGTGTAGGCAGTCATCTCAGGTCATTTTGCCTGGTCATGTGCTTTCAGAAAGAGCCAGCACTTTAGGACGAAACTGCTGTCTGGCAGGCTGTTGTTTTTCCTACTCAACGTAACTGAATGTGTTGCAGTGAGAGCTAGATTTTACTATTGAGTGCTGTTCTTAGATCTCCCAGGCAGCTTTTATCTTGTGTTATGGAGCTGCTATCTGGCTACATTCCCATTGTTCTGTTGTTAGGCTGCTGGGGGGGAGGGAAGGGTTGATATCACTTCAACTTGCAGTACAGCTGTAAAGAGTGGACTAATGTTTATCAGAGCACAAGTCACATGACTGGAAAACTGACAATACATCTAGGACCATGTCAGATTTCAAAATCTGTTTGCTGTTTTGAGAACTGGATTTCAGTGCAGAATTCTTCTGGAGCAGCACCATTCACTGATGTGTTTTGAAAAAACATTTTTTCCCCATGACCGTATCCCTTTTAAACTTTCATATAGACACGCACACTGTATCTTGGCAAACTCCAACGTTTATTTATACATCACTGTGTGCCCACATTTCAGCCAGAAACACACATAGCATCCATTATCCGGAAACCCAGTATCCAGAAAGTGCAGTATTATGGGAAGGCCATCTCTAATAGACTCCATATTAATCAATTAATTAAAATTTTTAAAAGTGATTTTTTTTTTCTAAGTTACATAGTTAAATTGGGTTGAAAAAAGACAAAGTCCATCAAGTTCAACCCCTCCACACACCCCTACACACTTTCACACAAACCATATGCCCATAACTATACTAACTGTAGATTTTAGTATCAAAATAGCCTTTGATATTATGTCTGTCCAAAAAATCATCCAAGCCCCTCTTAAAAGCAAAGTAATAAAATGCTACATTGTACTTGATCACTGAAATTCAATTAATCCTTATTGTAGTCAAACAATCTTGTTTGGTTTAATTAATGTTTCAATTACTGTTTTGTTAACATATAATGATCCAAATTATGGAAATCCCAGCTGAGCATTCTGGATAACAGGTCCAATACCTGTATTTATAAATATTGGCAATGAGTATTGTAGCACCTGCCACACTTAATTGTAAATTACAGATACTAAAATATATATATTTTTTTTTAATTCCACAGATTGATAAAAGGAGATCCTTCTGCATCCTTGCCTATCATCAGTTACGCGTTCACAAGCTATTCCACAAGCATTGCAGAGATTTTGATGTCTTTTGGTATAGAGCTCACAACTAAGAGTGATTTGAGATTTATTGAAGCAGTCTATAAGGTAAATTTTGTTCCGAGAGCAGTCATTGTTCTACAAACATAGGATCTATTATAAAAAATTGATATTGGGGTTTTTACGGATAATGGGTCTATCCATGATGTGTATCTTCAAACCTTAAATCTGCAAAAAATCATTTAAACATTAAATAAACACAATATGATTGTTTTGCCACTTATATGAATGCATGCAGCTTAGCATAAAAGCATATGGGCTCATGCACAGTACATGTCTGGGTCCAAATGTAAAGTTGCCTGCATTGAGGCAGTTGGATGCAGCAGAATGCTATCATTTCAGTGCACTTTTTTCACAGGTCTGTACACTTTCACCTCATGTATTAATGCATTTGTTTTAAAGTAACAGTTCTGTGTAAAAATAAAAACTGGATAAATAGGCTGTGCAAAATAAAAATGTTTATAAGTAAGTTAGTTAGTTAGACAAAAATGTAATGTATAAAGGCTGGAGTGACTGGATGTCTAACATAATAGCCAGAATCCAACTTCCTGCTTTTCAGCTCTCTTGTTTTCCACTGACTGGTTACTCTGGTGACCAAGCAGTAACCAATCAGTGACCTGAGGGAGGGCCACACCGGCCATAACCCGAGTTGATGGTCATGCATTGTTGTTGGGTCACCACAGCGTTCTGTGTGCAAATCTATTTACAAATTTAAGCAGAGAAGTCAACCCAATCGGCGCTAAAATCTCCCCCCCCCCCCCCCCCAAGCAAAGGCCCCTAAGTTGCTACTTACCCCTCGTCACAGGTCCTTTCCACAGAGTTCACAGGCTCCACCTTCTCCCGTGTGGTCTTCTTCCTGGATGCATCGGCTTCTTCTGCACCAAAAAAAATCACAAAATTGGACAACTTTAAAAACTGGGGTATTTATTTTCATAAACATTGGCACCCAACTAGATTTATTTACCCAACCCAAGATCCGGCACTTTTTTCGCTGAGCAGTGCCTTCTATCTTCTTCCTGTGGCAGCTGCTCACAGTCACTGGAATAGGCGTTAGTTCTTGCTGGAGGCTGCCACGGAGCTGTGTACAACAGAGGCTTTATGTGTGAATTTGACAAGCTGCCTCAGCCTGGCTGCAATCACCTGCAATTTAAAAGCGCAGGCTACTCAGCCACCGCAAGCGGGAACACCGTTACAGTACTATATTTCAGGAAATCTTACAGTTGACAGGTTAAATGGTTAATAAGGTAAATTAATAGTAAAACTGTGTCTGGTCTGTGGACTACAGATTTAGTTTTCTAAATATGTTAAATAATGGTTCAAAGAACATCAGGCTGAATGGGTGGCCCCCACACATTATCACCTCCCCAAATCTGGCCCTTGTTGAAAAAAGTTTGGACACCGCTACTCTAATCATACTTAAAGTTAACTCAAGGGTGAACAACCCCTTTAAATCCTCCAATACCAACCCTGTCTTCAGCTGTTACATACAGAGATTTTATCAGATCTAAAGAGCTGCTGAGAAAAACAACCAAATGTTCACCCAAATCACACCCATAGTTCTCAAAAGGCAGCTCTGTTCCAGTGATTTTTGCAGATTCGAAAAGCCAGAGAAACAGATCTTTATCAGAGTTTTCAGATTTTTATCTGTGCGGCTGGAGAAAAGAACACTGATAATAAGATTCTTTGGTCTATATATATACAACACCATAATAGAATGGCCTGTTGAGGAACAATGTAGACTGCATGTTGGAGAGGGGCAGCTGCAGGGACAAAAGTGCAGTCTAGCAGAGGAGGGGGTAGCAGAATGTTGGGGAAACAAAGGCGAAAGCAAGAAAAGAGCAGAGGAAAAAACAAAATGAAAGAGCATATGAAATAGAGGAGGAAACTACAGTAGGAAAGAGAAAGGAGAACTGAAAGCTAAAAAAAAGTAGATATGAAAATAAGCAATAAGAAAAAGGAAAATCATAGAGATGAGAACAGGGCAGAAGGGGATCGCTAGACCAGAGAAACTTTTCCCTGTTATTACATTATCACACCTATTAATAGAAGCCTCTGCTGTGAAGGCTGGTCTTCATAGTTATGCCTTAATTTCATGAACTGTAAAGATATCTATTAGGAACAATATTTTGTTTACAGCTCAGTAAGTACAGGTTCAAATAGCTTCTTCCACTTCCAAAATGGAAATCCTAGGATTATTTTTATTTGCATTTATTTCTGTAACTAATGAAGATGTTAAATTAGTTTAAATATAAACATATTACACTGATGCCAAATACTGACTCTTGCATATGTTTTTTCTTCTCTAGGTTCTTAGAGATGCTTTTAATTATAAACCAATATTAACAAAGCAGCAGTTTCTTCAGTGTGCATTTTCTGAAAGGAAGATACAGATAATTTGTGACATTGTTGACTGCGTTGTGAAAAAGCACAAGGAAATCACCGGCCAGAACAGGGTACAGATTTTATTTTGTTTAAATAAGAGGGTACTCTTGCTGAATGTTTTGTTGGAGGGTGCTTATTTTACCTAGAACAAATGTTCGAGCACACTTTCCACATTACCAGAAATCCTGCCTCTCTACAAAGGATTGCCAGTTTCTGCTTCCAGTAGCAAATCTATTTTATAATTACTGTTCTTTTTTTTTATTTAATAAATATTTGAAAGTTGGTTAAAATCAAATGTTTTTACATTTACAACCTCTTTATTTTTATTTTGGTATCTAATTGCTGGCTAGTTCATGCAGAAGACAAAAGTTGTTCTAAAATTTTAAGGAGAAGGAAAGTATTTTTGTGCTTGGGGGTGCCAAAAGTTGAGCACCCCCAAGGATGCCACTTTTAACTTAGAGTTTTTTTTTATTCAGTGAAATTCGGTAGAATTGGTCAAGGGTCTGATTACTTGTAGAAGAGAATGTATATTTTATACAGTTCTTGTAAAGCAAAATGTCGCTTTAAACCCACAAAAAAGTGAACAATAGAAATAGACATAAGAGCTGAGTGGTAGGAGTTGTAGTGAGGGTCACCGGAACAGATAGGGGTAGGAGTTTTGGTCAAGCAGAGATAGTGACCATGCTAGGTTACCCATTAGGTTTTCTTAAATGATGCCCAATTGTTTGGAGACTTGGATTTCTTCTCCTAGCTACAAGAAGGTTTTTTTGTCCTGTAGATGTTGTTACTATGACTCCCAGCCAAAGGAAATTTGCAGTCAATGTGCAAAGGCAGGTCTGTCAGAGTTAAGGAATTGGGCAGCTGGAAGGCTAAATAGTATTCCCTTTTAAATAAATGTGCTGTATATATTTTCATCCTTTTCCATGTTTTTTTGCTGTATAGTAGTTTGAACTTTTTTTTATACATATCTGTTTAAGCATTAACTTGCCAATCTCCCAACTTGCAATTAACCATTCAGATTTATATAAAGTAGTAAAGAGAACAAATCACATGATGCTCTGTCCAGCAATTGTATGAAGGTTATGTCCGACAAATAGTAGTGTCAGTCTCTCATTGATCTAATCGGATAGGGAATACATGCAGAGATAGAGACAGTCAGAACCCTGAACAAAGGAATCTTAGAGTTTTATAGACTTGGGAACGTCAGAATGATAGAGCCCGCATTCCGGTTGGGGGTACTGGTGTTTTTTTCATGCACATGTACATTAAGAGAAGCAGCCCCAACACTGACCGCTTTTCTTAATGCAAATGCGCATGCGCAGAGACTGTCATGGCAGTGCGAGCGCGCTGGCGGGGGGCATTTAAAAAAAAAAAAACACCAGTACCCTCAACCGGAATGTGGGCTCTATCAGCCAACACATTTGGTTGGGGGTAACTGTTTTTCACGATAGGTGCCCTTTAAATTACAGAAAGACTCCTTATCCAGAATACCCCAGGCATTATAGACTCCAAACCCATAGTAACCTTCCTGTATGATGCAAAAAATTGCAGTTTGTCGTTTGCTTGGTCTGGAGATCTCTGTATCCCTTTATATGTATTGTTCTGCACAGAATTGGCATTTTTTTATGTGTGTATCACCTCTGTGCTTCAAAAACTTTTTTTTTTTGTTTGAATTCAGTGTTTATCTGGTGACCTATTTATACTACAGCAAAATTACATATCATATTAAATTCTTATTTTTACAAGGTCAGGTCCCAACCAGTTAAGAAAGATGTTTCTGCTAAAGATCAGTGTGAAGTTTTTTATGCTGAAGAAGTGTCTGTTCAGCCATCAGTGAAAACAACCCAGGTGAGTTATTGAGAATCTTATCTTTGTTACCCTTCACTTCTACAAAGCTTGGCATACTCAAATATTATAAAAAGGGAAGGTTGCACTCCTAAGGCTAAATTAAAATATGTTTAAGTATAATGGAAGTGCTACTACTTGGCCAGTGAATCAATGCACATTTCCTGGTCCCCTGTCTAAGTAATTCAGTAACTATACAAGTGCATGTGTTTAAAAAAACAGGATTTTCTTGTTACAAAATTATGATAATAAAATTGATAAGCCACCAATACCATGTCAAGGTAAACCCCATATGGTGTTCCCTAACTTATTTACCTCTGGTCATTATATATATGGTCTTGTACCTCTCTGCATAATAGCATTACTTGGAGGAAATGTCTCCTGAACCTTCAATCTGAGGGCTAGATCCGCCACCTACCTTTGCTGCATTTAAGAGAGAGAGAGACTGCCCAAACCAACGCCCATTTTTAAATAAATGTGATAATGGAAAGAATAATGTGAAGGCAAAGTGAAATTATATGTATAGGTACACACTTTATGTTTGTGAGTAAAAAAAAGGGAAAGCTAAATAAAGTGATATGGTGACTTATCAACTTTATGATCAGAACTTTGTAACAAAAAAACCTGTTTTTAATTACATGCACTTGCATAATTATTGAATTACTTTGACAGGACCAGGGAATGTGCATTGATGAATTGGCCAAGTCAGTAGCACTTCCGTTGTACTTAAACATATTTACATTTAGCCTTAAGAGTGCTTAGGAGCCTTAGGGCCGGCCCAAATATCACTAATGATTATACTAAGGGGCAGATTTATTAAGGTTCGAATTGGAAATTTTAATTTTCGAGTGGAATTATTGGTCAAAACATACAAATTCAAGTTGCTAATAATCCAAACTCAAATTTAAATTTGAGATTTTTCATACCTGGACCGTTGGAACAATTTGAATTTGATTTGTCACCTAAAACCTGCCGAGTTCATGTAGAAGTCAATGGCAGAGGTCCAGTGACCCATTTGAAGGTGTTAATCGCCTTCCTGACATTTAAGTTTTTTTTTTCGGACAAAAAACTCAATTCGAGTTTAGTCCAATTCGATTATCGGGTCAGTAAAATTTGTTTGAGTTTTAGACATTCAAATTTTTTCTAAAATAACCTCCCAGTTGAAATTTGAGTATATTTGAATTTATTAGATGAAAAAAAATTCACATGAATTGGAAATTCGACCTTTGATAAATGGGCCTCTAAATTTTCTGTGCCGACAATTGTGTTTGTTGCATAATTTATATGTGTGTGCTGCAGTTTAGACCATTGCTTATTAATGATTATCACATATCTTTGCAGCTGCCTGTACTATACAGCAATGCTTAGATTGACTTTATATGATGCCAGTATTAAAGGGGACGAGGTGGAAGACTAATAATATTTTCTCCATGATGTTGTTCTTTCATGCGGTTCTCATAAGCATAATCACTAAATAATTAAATTAACTAACCTTGAGGGCCTGTTCATAAATGTATAGTTTTATTATTCTTGTTGCGCTGCCACATAGTAATTGAGTTTGTATAAAATGTGCCACATGCTTTAAACAGTGATCGAATGTGATTTTTTTTAATGACTTTCTCACCTTAAAAGAAAAGAACCCAATTGCCTGTGTGCTGATAAAATGTGGACATCCTTGATAATGTTGAATAGTATTGGAAATTTTTTCTATGAAACTACACGCTATTTATTTACCTTACTTTTCTCAACCTTGCTCATTGTAATTACTTATCAAACTGACCTTATCAGAAGTTGTCCAGACTTCATAAAGAAAGTAAATTTGTTGTTTTTTGTTGCATCATCATTTGAGTATATAACAGGTATTGCTGAGATTAGATTGTTGGCAAGATTACACTGAAAACCCTCGAGTGAAAGTTTGTTTAATCATAATTTAAAATGTTGGATACTAATAAAATTTTATATGAAAACTTTAGCTGTTTATTTATACATTGTGTTTAACTTGTGCTTCAGAAAAAGCCACTTGTCGAGCGTCATACAGGCAGTGAATTTCAGTTGCCAACGAAATGTTATAACTCCGCACTAGTGGAAGACACTGAGGAAGAAGAACCCACTTCAGATTCTGAAGGGGACACTCACTTGGATCATGAAATGGAAAGTCCATTTCGAACAGTGGTAAATATATTATTAATATTCTTAATCTATTTACTCAGCATTCTTTTAACCTAAGCATACACTGCAATGCATTGTACATTATTTAAAGTTTTCTGCTTACACATAGTTATAGGATCTGTTATCCGGAACCCTGTTATCCAGAATTATAGAAAGGTTGTCTCCCATAGACTACATTTTATTAAAATAATCCAAAATTTTAAAAATAATTTCCTTTTTCTCTGTAGTAATAAAACAGTTTATTGTTTATGATGTAAACTAACATATAATTAATCCTTATTGGAAGCAAAACCAGCCTATTGGGTTTTGGGTCAATGATGACGGTTTTAGTAAAAACTTCACATCATACTGCAGAGCTTATTACCTAATCTATGCATACACTGTAATGCATTGTACATTATTTAAAGTTTACTGCTTACACATAGATATATGATCTGTTATCTGTAACCCTGTTATCCAGAAAGCTCTGAATTACGGAAAGGCTGTCTCCCATAGACTACATTTTATCAAAATAATCCAAAGTTTTAAAAATAATTTCCCTTTTCTCTGTAATAATAAAACAGTATCTTGTATATGATCCAAACGAACATATAACTAATCCTTAGTTGAAGCATAACCAACCTATTGGGTTTATTTACAGTTTAAATGATTTTCTAGCAGACCTAAAGTGATACTGACACTGAAAACTTTATTTTAACATATGAATGTACATTAAATGTTACGTATAGGTCATATTGATCATTTTTTGCTGAGAGGTTTGTTTTTGTTAGCTGAAGTTCCTAAGCCTGACTCTTTGACACTCTGACTTTGTCAAATGACTATCCCATCTCAGTCTGTTAGTTACAGTTTCTAATGCTAACGGACTCCTGCTGCAATAATATGGCAGCCCCCTCATACAGGAACATGGGGGATCAGACAGGCAATGGAAAAGCATCATGCAAATACTTTATGGCAAAGTTAGAAGTAGCTTTCAAAGCCAATATTATAATAGATATAATAGTTAATTTATAAAATTTTAATAGTAAAAAAAGAGTTTAATTTCAGGTGTCAGTATCTCTTTAAGGTATGAAGATCCACATTACTGAAAGATCTGTTTTTCAGAAAGCCCAAGGTCCAAAGTATTCTGGATTAAAGGTCCCATACCTGTATCAGCAAAAAGTAATGTAGATTGAGGAAATGATGTTTCATTGTCAAACTCAGTTTGTAATGTAAAGTCATTTTTTTTTTTTTTTCAGGAGATGACTCCCAATTCAGAGCAGGTTGAATTACTACAGAAACAGCTTGCTGAATGTCAAGAGAAGCTTCGAAGGCTTGATTGTGTAGAGGAGAGACTGCAATCTTTAGAGAAAAGTATGAAAGGGAAAATCATTATTGATGAGAAAGACTGGAATAACCTCCTCAGCCGAGTCCTCCTCCTGGAAACAGAAAGATTGTTGCAATCAAAAAAGGTGATTACTTTGTTTAATAGATCAATATTGAGGCCCTCTGTTTTGGCACTGAGCATTTATGAATAACTGAATGGGAAAACCACTGAACATTTTCCCCATTTACAGGCCCTACCAAGCAGATTTCTGAGTGTGTACCAATTCACTCTATTCATGATTAGTTGACCATTCTATGTTTGCAGGTGTAGGCACGCTATATGTTTGTGTATAGATTAGGTAATAAGCTCTGCAGTATGATGTGAAGGTTTTACTAAAACCGTCATCATTGTCCCAAAACTTTTTGGACCAGTGCCTCCGGCACTGCAATAAATCTTGCTCATTTGCAAATTCACTAAGTTGCCAGCTTTATGTTACTGCCGTTGGAAGGACCGTCTGAAGCCTAGGAACCTTGTGCAGTTTCCCCTTGGCCAGGTGTGTAAGACGTCTTTAGGGGGCATAGTAAAATATGGGCTGTGACTGCCCTCAGTTGTTCATTGGTATTTCTGAACCACTGCAAATGCTTTGCCCACATCAAATGACGGCACTTGTACAAATTTCTCACTTCTCTTTTCAGTCTTTAAACACGAGACAAAAAAAAACATTGGCTAACAGACACAGTACCTATTCATAACCCCAAGCAAAATAAACTGTGGCACTGACTCAACGCCATTATATCAAGGGGCTTACAAATCCCACTTCATTTTGAAGCACATTTCCGGGGTATTTGAATTTAAATCACCTTCTATTTGTCAGGTGTTAGATGGTGCCTCTTGTATTGGTAGGGATAACCCTTTCTTTTCATTATGAAGAAACCTATGAAATAGAAGAATTTACAGTACTTGCTTAAAACAACAGGATTTTAGTCATTGTTGGCTGAAGAGATACTGTTTAATCCTTTGCCATTATTTTACAGACTGACTTCTCAGTGCCTTCTGAGTTTGCCCGTATTAGTGAACATCGTACTTCCAGCAGAATGACCAATGAGATCTGTTCAAGTGAGTTGGTATATAAAAACATAACAAGCATGCACACCTCATAACCACAGGCCTCCCTTAACCGAAGCACAGGAGTTTCTGAGTATATCAGTTTTTAAGATGTGAATAAAAACTAAAATGTGGATACTACAAAAATAAAAAGTAGGTGCAAGATAAGTTATGGACGATATTGCCAAAATGTCTTATTTTTATATTAAAAAAACTGCAGGAGCATTAGACTTCTAGTTAGAAATGTTTCGTTTTTAGTAATTGTATTTCACAATATTTTCATATTCAGATCTAAAGAGCAAAATCTAATCATGTAGACAGTATTTGTTTTTCTAGTTTTACAATAATGTATTATTTAATAATAGCAAATGGATAAATAGTTGATTTGTACTTTTTTTTTTTTTATTTGGAAGATACTTCATTGCCACTGTCTAACAATTTTTTTATGTGAAATACTGCAAATCTTAATATTAAGATAACTTTTACTGCAATTTTATGCAGTTGCAGTATTTTGTTTCTTGTTCTGTAATAAAATTTTTACATCCTTAGATATGTTTTCCAACTCTACAGTGTGTAGCTTTACTGCCATCTAGTGTTGAATTACTATAAGTCTCAAAATGACATGATTGCTGAAGTACCTCATCACTGATTCTGTGACAGGAAGTTAAAAACTGAAAAAAAAATTAGTTCCTTGTTTTTTGACAAAAACGTTACATGATTTCCCTTCCCGCCCCTAATTTGCATATACAGATTCGAATCCTGGATTTGGCGCATCCCTAGTTAAGAATTTAACAAATCGCAAAGGAAAATGTTACAGTATTCAAATAGCAGAGTTCCCATATATTTATCGGCACTCCAACTTGGATAAATTGAGTGCAGGATTAGCTATTGAGTTGCAGATTTTTTAAGGGTCGAATTGAAAATTCGAATTCCAATTTTGGATTTTTTTTTTATGGTCAAAACTCTCAAGTTCGAATTTTGAAGTATCCAAACTCGATTCGAGTTTTTAAAATAATTTGAATTTGATTTGTAAGATTAATCATACTCTGGCCCTTTAAGAATTCAAATTTGACTATTCGCCACCTAAAACCTGGCAAATTACTGTTTAAGTTAATGGGAGAGTTCCAGGGATCAATTTGGAGATGTTTGCAGCCTTTCTGAAATTTGAGTTTTTTTGGAGAAAAAACTCGAATCA
>CM044431.1:48645584-48657043 GCA_024363595.1 Xenopus borealis | reverse complement strand
GTGGTGAATAGTCAAATTCAAGTTCTTAAAAGGCCAGAGTATGAAAAATAAAAATAAATCTTCCCCTTAATCAACAATGGGCAATTTTGAACCTGGGCATTAATCCTATCAACTAGTTAGCTGATTAGCTTTTTGTCACATAGCTGCATGTAGATTAATGAAAGCAAATTTGTGATTGGTTGCTGTGGGATACTGCTCAGGCGCAACATGTACCTAGTGTTGATAAATGGTGTGTTACTATTAAACACAAGAGGCAAATAAATAAGAAACAACAGATTATTTTGTAAATGGGACACTATGGGAAGCACCAGTGACATATCTGTTACTTTCTGGGTAATTCCCACACAAAAACACAACAAAAACCTGCAAGGGTTCTTGTCATGTCACACTGTTAAGGCAATTGTTCAAGGTATACTTGTGCATTGGACATTTTCAAGTGAGAATGATGTGACAAGCTGGTTTTGCATGTTTATAAGCTTTTAATTTAAGATATTTTGGCCCCACATTTAAGCTGCTTATAAAATGTGATTGGCAAACTGCCCAAAATCTCTTCTTATTATTTAATCGCTTTTATATATTTTATTTTTTTCAGGATGGAAGAAACATCAGAGCTTTTGAAATGTTCAAAAAATACATAACTGTTTATCCCTGGATCTTGATTTTGTAAAACAGTAATAATTATACAGCAGTTCAATGAAATGTAACTGAGCAGTGGAAACTACATTTAATAAATTATTTTTGTTAAAAAAAAAAAAAAAGTAAGGCATTTGGGTATACATTTTATTACATTTAAATCTGACAAAAGTGTCTGTTTCATGATGCCTGTAATTTACATATGCCTTTTTATTTGGCCACTGTGCCTCTTGAGAGTGTGTGTTTATAACACACAAACGTGATACATATATAAAACTTACTTTTGCACTGGATATTATGTTTCTCCAAAAATGCATTTTAGGATATATAAACCTGAAACAAATGAGTGTAAACTTGCTCAAGGTCCTCTTCTAAGCACTTTTTAATTATTTGTTTTATGTTTTATAAACTGCTCATATAACTATATTTTATAACAATTGCACCACCTGCTGGTCAGTTCTTATAACGATACAGTTAAGGAGACTATATTTAAAGGAAAACAGAGGAGAATATATTCAAGAGGGAAACAGAGAAATCTTCTGCTGTTGCTTTCCTCAGAAAAGAGATCAGACACTTAAGATAGCTTTTCTAATGTCTTTTCTGAGCAAAGCAACATCAGAAGAGTTCTCGGTTTCCCTCCTAAATATGTTTTCCTCAGCTGTGCAGTTAGCAGAACTGACCAGCAGGTGAATAGACAGCTTAATAGACAGCCTAATAACTTTGGAATTAAAAAAAGAAAAATTAAGGTAAATTGTAAAAGCTCATAAGAGGACCCAGAACACGTTTACATTAATTTGTCATACCATTTAAAGGGGTAGTTCACCTTCAAGTTAACTTTTATTATATTGTAGAAGGGCCAATTCTAAGAAGGTTTTCAATTGGTCTTCGTTATTTATTCTTCATAGTTTTTTAATGATTTGCAGCTTTCAAATGGGGGTCACTGACTCCATCTAAAAACAAAGGCTCTGTAAGGCTACACATTTATTGTTATTGCCACTTTTTATTACTTATTCTATTCAGTCCATCTCCTATTCATATTCCAGTCCCTTATTCAAATCAGTGCAGGGTTGCTAGGGTAATTTGTACCATAGAAACCAAATTGCTGCCACTGCAAACTAGAGTTGCTAAAGCTAAATAACTATAAAACCGCAAACAATAAAAAATGAAAACCAATTGCAAATTGTCTCAGAATATCACTCTCTATATCATATTAAAAGTGACCACAAAGGTGAACAACCCCTTGAATGGAATCTCCTATCAGAATATCATTAGAAAGATATCACTGCCTTATAACCAATAACTAATTGATTTACTGTCACTAAAAATGCTTGAATTATAACTTAGCGACCAAGGACTTATTAGGGGTTATTTAATTATGATGTGAAGTGCAATTCACCACATGGTAACATAGCAACTTTAAAAGCTTTTTGGGGTCAGTCTTGGCCTCATTGGCAATGCACTCCTAATTTCCTATTTTTGCCTTCCGGATTTCTGTTTTACAACATTTATTATAGCGTTTATATCCACTAATTGCAGTTTCTGTCCTCACAGACTTGTAGTTTTTAAATTCCTTTCTTTTCATTCCTATTAACTTATGTATTAAGCCACATAGTGTGGTTCTTTGTGCTTCTACATTTACTCATTAAGGGAATAAATAGAGAACAGTAATGACAACCATAGCTGTCCTGTGTTTTTAGCGGAAAACATACTGCCCCAATCTGTGCTCTGCAGGGCAGCCCTTAAAGGAGAACCAAAGCCACTAATGTGTATCCCCCTTCCCCCCCCCCCTACCCTAAATTGGCCCTCTTACTCTTCGGCCTACCTGGTACCCTGGGAAAATGCCCCTAACTTTCTACTTACCCCTCCTTGCAGGTCCTGTCCGGATTTCACATCAGCCATCTTGTCTCCTTCGGTCTCCTACCTGTAGTGACTAGTGTTTTTGGTGCATGCACAGTTGGAGTAATTTTCTGGTGCGGATCTACTGCGCATGTACTGAAAATCATGAAACTTTCTGAAAATTTTTAATTTTGTACCCTTAACGAATGGTCATTTTATCACTCCAGCTGTGGTCTCAGCCATAAATTAGCCTTATTGTGTACATATTAAAAAAAAAAATCACACGGCAAAACATTGTACACAATTCCAATTTCTTACAAAATGATCATTAGAGCAGCCGTGCCATAGGTAATTTTGACAAGTGATGGAAGTCTAACACAAAGTGATGGAAACTGAATACAAAGACCTCTCTAATCTTCGAGAGCTCTGTAAGAAAGTGTGAGAAACCCATTACACGTGTTGATTGCAGCAACATCATCCACATGTATAGTGTTCTAAAATAACACATGGGCATCAGGACTCTTCCTCAGAAGTTTCTCGCCTCTCACATGAAATGTTTACAACTTAGTAAAAAAATTAACTGCAAGCATTTAAACATAATGCTGTCTTGGACTGTATTCATTCTCATAATCTCCCATCATCTCCCATGTGTTCTTCTTTATTATTTAAAATGAACATTCTTGTTTTTTGGACCAATCACAAATATGTATTGTTTATAGTTCTGCTGAACACCAGACTGAATAAGGGCTTGTTTAATAGTTTAGAGGTCCACAGCAACCTGAGGCCATAATTCCTACCGACAAAATTTTGTCGATCTTTAACTAGGTAGTTCATCATAAAGAGGCACAACGTGCAACCACGTGAAATAAGTCAGTGAATATATTAAAAATATACAGTATATGTGTGTGCATATAGATATAGATATATAGATAGATAATAGATAGACAAATACAAGAGGTCCTCTGCACTCAATTATCAAAATATTTTAGACATTGAGACATTTTGTGCATACAAAACAAAACAAGGATTTTGTCCGTATATTGCAGTATATTTAAGCTGGCCAACTACATCAGTTATCCCATAACTGGCCAGTCCTACACACAATTTTTATCTGTTTCATTAAGAATTCTATTGCTTCATTATACATTTTACAAAAGGACTTAATTTTACCTGCAACTTACTTGCTGCTTTCAAAGTAAAACTCCCAAACTTGGTTGCCCTTTTATTAGCCACTTGTGGGGTCACCTGACTATAGCTGGGAAGGGTGGAAATTGCAACAAGGAGCTGGCCACTGCTCCTGCATAAACTATAGCAAACAATGGAAAGTTGGACTCACCACTAATTTTTAAGACCATTAGGTAGGGGTGCAATGAAACTGTGGCCACACAGGTCCCCTGTACTCAACCCATTAGCAATATACTTAAAGGGATACTGTCATGGGAAAAAATGTTGTTTTCAAAGTGCTTCAGTAAATAGTGCTGTTCCAGCAGAATTCTACACTGAAATCCATTTCTCAAAAGAGCAAACAGATTTTTTTATATTTCATTTTGAAATCTGGCATGGGGCTAGACATATTGCCAGTTTCCCAGCTGCCCCAAGTCATGTGAATTGTGCTAAATTGTGCTGATAAACTTCAGTCACTCTTTACTGCTGTACTGCAAGTTGGAGTGATATCACCCCCTCCCTTCAAACCCCCCACCCAGCAGCCTAACAAAAGAACAATGGGAAGGTAACCAGATAACAGCTTCCTAACAGAAGATAACCGCTGCCTGGTAGATCTAAGAACAGCACTCAATAGTAAAATCCATGTCACACTGTGACTCCTTCAGTTACATTTATGGTTACCACCTGGCTGGTATTTTTGACGGTTGATCCCAATGTTATTAATAGGAAAAAAGGTAAATATATAGGAAGGCCGGTATTTTTTTCAAGAAAAGGTGGCAGCTCTAGTTACATTGAGAAGGAAAAACAACAGCCTGCCAGAAAGTACTGGCACAAGTCACATGACCAGGGGCAGCTGGGAAAATGACGAAATGTCTAGCCCCATGTCAGATTTCAAAATTTAATATAAAACAATATGTTTGCACTTTTGAGAAATGGATTTCAGTGCAGAAGTCTGCTGGAGTAGCTATTAACTGATGTGTTTTTGAAAAGAAAGTTTTCCCATGACAGTATCCCTTTAAGACATTGAGACATTTTGTGCATACAGCTACTACAAAATGCCTTACCCTTTAAACAAAACAGGGGGTTTGTCCATATATTGCAATATATTTAAGCTGGCCAACTATGTCTAAGTCATCCCATATCTATCTATCTATCTTCATATACAGTAGCTAAATACAGGTTACTTTGCATTAAGAATTTTTTTCAAGATCTACCTTACAAAGCAGTCTGCAAGGCAGTAGGGTTGCTTGCTTTATTGGAAAAAAATATCTGACCTCCCTGTCTCCATCTTGTTTTTTATTATAAATATTTGACTTTCAAATGTTTTTATTTTTAGCAGCCGTCGAGTCACGTTCTTATATTTTGATGCAAATATTCATAGCCGTATTTCTACATAGGAACCCGAGAATATTTCGAAATGTAAAAAAAAATCTAATCCCTAGTGCAAGACAATTTTGGCAAAGCTGTGGAAGATGCTACCCCTGTCCCAGGCAATATTCTCATTCTCAAAGACATTCCTACACATGTGCCGATGTGGAAGTGACAAATATATATTTCTATACCTGATAAATTGATATTCTGTTAATGTAGAAAAATTATACATACCATATTCCCATTTTTATTTAAATTCATTATTTAAGAGCAATTCTTGCATATCTTTGTTGTGATTAGAGGATAGACAGGCTTCACATCTTGACCCAGAGAATTCAGGATAAACAAAATACATGGAGGAAAAGAGCTTCAGATCAGAGCAGTAAAAAATACAAACAGATGTGATACAAATGGACAAGATCAAAGTGTCTGTTACTAGGGGTCACAAGTTGGATTGTAGATAGTACACAAGGAATTTTAGAGAAGCTGAAATATGTGAAGGATAATCTCATCTCTTATATAGCAAACAAAATACAAATATTTTCAACTTCACTGTGGAAAAAAAAGCAATCCATTCCACTATTGGTATATTATATCTTTAAATAATTAAGCCCCATAGAAACTTTCAATCAAAAATGATTTCTTGCATACCTTTTTCTATCTGTTAAACCTTGATAAAGGTGCTTGAATTATGGGGAACTTTAGCAATATTAAAGTGGAAAGGCTTTTCAACTGAGCACTGGAAATTGCACCTAAGTTTTCAAGAAACTTGTTTTATCTTACTGCTTTCTAAGGACAGAGATGTTATTTGCATAACTTATTTTCTATAGGTTTCTGATTGTGACTCGATGTTTAGTTTAGTGGAATATATATAAATATATATATATATATATATAACATTTTTGTAGATAATGAAAATCACATCAGACCTTTATAAAAGCTGTATACATTATGATTGTGTAAGTTATCCTTATTTTCTTATAATTTTAATGTGACCAAACAACATTCTTAACAACTATTATAATACAGGTATGGTACTGTTATCCAGAATGCTTAGGATCTGGGGTTTTTCAGAAATGGGGTCTTTCCATAACTTGGATCTCCATGTAAAAAAACAAATGTTAAACTCAATAGGATTGTTCTCCAATAAGGATTAATTATATCTTAGTTGGGATCAAGTACAAGGTAATGTTTTATTATTACAGAGAAAAAGAAAATCATTTTTAAAAGGTGAATTATCTAATTACAATGAAGTCCATGGGGGATGGCCTTCCAGCTTTCTGGATAACTGATCTCTGTGTAATGGATCCTATACCACAGTGAAAATTAAAAGGGTGTATGTAAATCTAAACATGAACAATAACACAATAGAGTAAGATAATCAAGTGTGAAGAGGTAGATCAAGCTAACAAAGGACTTTAGTATTAACTGCATTTCCTGTACATCTTTTTTATAAATTAAAGTTTTCTGTAATTTGAGTACCCAATCTATTATCGTATTGCTTCTTGTAGACATAGATTGTTAACTCATCTTATCTTATACTGGTGCAAAGCTGCACCTATTAAAACACCAAGTATGTAGCCGTTATGCCTACTTGCATCTCTGGTAAGTAGGGATGCATTGAATCCACTATTTAGGATTTGTCCGAACCCCCAAATCCATTGCGAAAGATTTGGCCGAATATTGAGCCAAATCTGAACCCTAATTAGCATATGCAAATTAGCGAGGGGGAGGGTAAAAGCGCGGCGTGCACATCATTTTTGTACTTCCTTGTTTTGTGACGAAAAGTCACATGATTTTTTGGATTCGGATTCAGTTCGGCCAGGCACAAGGATTCAGCTGAATCCTGCTGAAAATGGCCGAATACCGAACCGATTCCTGGATTCGGTGCATCCCTACTGGTAAGTAGTGCTCTGTGGTCTTGTGCCTGTTGCACTTTGGTTTGCCCATTAGGCACAGAGAGCAGCCCAAGGAAGCACTGTATTTAAAGGAATTTTTCAGTGTAAAAATAAAACTGGGCAAATAAATAGCCTGTGCAAAACAAAAAATGTTTTCAATATAGTTAGTAAGCCAAAAATGTAATGTATAAAGGCTGGAGTTACTGGATGTTTAACATTATAGCCAGAACACTACTTCCTGATTTGCAGCTTTCTTGGTTTTCACTGATTGGTTACCAGGCAGTAACCAATCGAAGACTTTTTTGGGGGGGGGGGGTCACATGGGTCATGTTTGCTTTTGAATCTGAGCTGCAAACTCACTGAACAGTTATGCCCCCTTCAAGTCACTGACTAACTAACTAACTTTGGTTAACTATATTAGAAACATTTTTTTATTTTGCACAGTAGATGCTCCATCTTGATCCTATGGAATGCCATGCAAGAGGACAACCATTTCCCACACCCGAGACACACCTTCCTTGCATCTGCATATTTGCCATTTGCTGCCCAGGGCACATCTTTGTGATTTATAATGTCTTGCCTCTAAAGGTGTTTTCAATTAAAGCACATTGTTTCTGCACTTAACATATTGCACCAGCATATTAAATATTTTAAATTGCTGTTGTGTTCTCTATTTTAATTTAGGTTAACAGACTCACTTTTAGGCTCAGACATGATACTCCAAAAGTCATTAAGATGGGCGACAAACATATACAGTCTGTATCTATCTGTATGTTTATGCATATATGTAATAAGAAATGCTCAAGAATAATGCAGCTGTTCCAGTCAGGAACCTTGCACAGGCAATAAATGCCCAAGAATGCATTTTTATATAGGCTAAGGCCAGGCACACTCAATCAGCAGTTTATAGTTTCTCTTCACACCTGCACTGTTTCTGCAATTTCTCATTTGCAGCCAGATACAGCAGTCACTGGCCATGTTCATTTAAGGTAATATCCAGTCCAGGTATCATATAAGTTCCCCATAACATCTGCTATTTCTGTTTTTTACTTTTATTTTTGTAAATTAAATGTGTATTTTAAGATATTTCATTTCAGTTAGTCTACTAGATAGATTTCTTAATGCTTTTAAGCTTACATTCAGCTGCCAGAATTGCTTGACCAATGGCACATATGTTACTAATGTTATGTTTCAGATATAGCCATATATACAGTAGGGATAAGTCTGAGGGATTCATTTTGTGACAAAATGGCAAAAACTAATTTGTTTCCATTAACCCAGGGTTATCTTTATTCTTGTTTAAGTAGATCAGCATTAATATAGGCCCCTGAACAGTCTTGTTAAACTGCACTGGTTTTTCTTGGAAAGGGGAAAAAAATAACATCCTGCCCTTTACAAGTCTCAGGATTTATAAGAGGATTATTCTTTCTGACTTCCCCAGTAAAAGGGTCATTATACAAAGCAGGAAGATTTACCGACTAGACGTGTAGATTTCTTGCCTAAAGTGAGCTCATAAATTATGATACATGTTTTCCATTGTCACTTAGTTTATTGGTCAGTTTGGAGAATGTTCCTTGCATAGTTTGATTATTCTTCTAAAGAAGGACCCTTTTAACTAAAACATCAGTAATTGATGAGATTTTAAAATATTACAGTTTTTCCCAACTAATATGAAAGGCTTAAGGACAAGTTGTGCCTATTTTAAAGGCCTTCGATTAAACAAAGATTTATAAATTAATTTATTCTGTAACTTAACCGGAAAATGATATGCTCTCTTGTTTTTATGGAAACTCAAATAGTCAGTCAAACTATTACACATTCCTTATACTAACCTACTGTATCACTTCCCAGGATAGGAAAATTACTTCTCTTCCTGTGTGCTGAACTAAGAATAATTTAGAGATGTTATTTAAAGTAATTTTAATATAAGAAGAAGCGTGTTTATTTACAGATTGTTCCCTTTGTGACCATTTCTCTGTGGCTTAAACAAAGTTCTTGTATTGGTACTGGGTTTTAATGGCACACAATACAAATAATGCATGGAATCAAATTGCCTGTGCCCATCTACATGACTACTGGTGCACCCCATATAATCTGTAAAATGTGATTAAATTGTGCCTATGTCCTCTGTATTGAAATTTGCAAAATGTTTGCAAGATTTTGCCTAGTTCCTTCGGTTTTGTTTTCTGATAATTATTATTATGGGACTGCTGGAATATATCTCACTCTCAAACACATTTTAATGTAAATATGTGGAATATTGAGTCCCTTCTGGTTTTGGCTAAAGTCTGGGCCCATGTATGCTTGGATGCTGTTGTATTTTCTTAAATGGGCTTGGTGCCTATAAAGCAGGACATAATCTGATGTTTTTAAAGAAGAAGAATGAAGTAGGAGCGGCTATTAGTCTGTCCTAGATAACCTAATTTTAACTAATTGCAACAGTGGGGATCCTCATGGTTTTTCATAGAGAGGCCCATTTCAGTACACATCCAATTTTCTATGTGCAATAACTAATACAATGCAATGTATTGGTTTATGATTCTTTTTGCACAGTAGTGCATTGCTTTTTTTTCCAGATCTTTTCTTACAAACATGGACAAAGAATATTATTCTGTGATTGAGGGTTCTGTTACGATGTAAATGCTTCCACTCTTTCACCTGGAGTCCTTTCAGCAAACTCAATGTCAGTGTTGTTAGAAGACAAGTTATTGATTGAAGTTCACAACCAAACCATAACAGGGTCATCTTGTATCTTGGCTATTATGCTTCCACTTGTATTACATAACTGCATGTTGTGCTTGCATGGATGACTAGGTAATGCTAAATATGGTTTGGCCTTCTGTGAATTTGAATGGGAAGTCAAAACTGTGTCTCAGATTATTTCTGGAAAACTTCGACAATGTAAAAATGTCATCCCTGGCTTGACTAGTCCTACACTCACTTTCATCTGATTTTGATGTTGTTGGCCAGCTTGAATATATTGCAATATATGAGCAAACAATTCCTCTTTGTCCAAGCTGCTTTTCAAAGGCCAAAAAGTGCTCCTAAATGGCTTCCACGCGGCCTCCTGTTTACTTGTTTGTGAAGAGTCTGAAAAAATTAAACAAAACTATCTGCTGCAGTGCAGGTATGGGATCCGTCATCTGGAAAGGTCCAAATTATGGAAAGACCATCTCCCATAGACTCCCATATTTTTAAAAGTGACTTCCTTTTTTCTGTAATAATAAAACAGTACACAAAAGGAGGGGTGTGGGTGCACTCCTAGTGCCATATAAAAACATACTTAAGTAAAATAATCTCCTTTCTCCATAATTCAACAAATATGCAAGTGCATGTATTTCAAAAAAGAAAAACAGGGTTTTTGTTACAAAATTATGATCATAATATTGATAAGCCACCATACCATTTTAAGGTAAACCCCATACGATGGTCCCTAACTTGGAAAGGAAAAATCCCCCCCCCCACTGCTAACATTTGCAGAGAAGTTAGAGAGGTATATGTCCTTTTATATTTTGACCACAAGTAAACAAGTTAGGGACCACCGTGTAGGGTTTTCCTTGACGTGATATGGTGGCTTATCAACTTTATGATCATAACTTTGTAACAAAAAACCACGTTTTTCCTTTTTAAATACATGCACTTGCATGTTCATTGAATTATTTAGACTGGGAATTATTGTACTTAAATATGTTTTTATATGGCCTTAGGAGTGCACCCACAACCCTCCCTTTTTGTATTTAATAATAAAACAGTATAGTTTACTTGATCCCAACTAAAGGTGGCCATACACATAGAGATCCGCTCGTTTGGCGATGTCCAAACGAGAGGATCTCTCCTCGATATGCCCTCCTTGAGGTGGGCGATATCGGGCTGATCCGATCTGGCCGACTTTTTGCCAGATATCTATCGGGGAAGCCCCCTCACACGGGCCGATAAGCTACCGACACAGTCTGTCGGCAGCTTTTGTCGGCCCGTGTATGGCCACCTTGTCAAATTGGGTTTAATTAATGTTCACATGATTTTCTAGTGGGTATGATCCCAAGGTCCCGAGCATTCTGGATAACAGGCCCCATGCCTGTAATTATGAGCCAGTGAGGTTTTGTTTCTTCATTCCCAAGTGTAGATGAATATGATTTTGTGCTATATAATGTAAATAGCCATTCCTTGAATAGTAATAATCTCAATCGATACAGAATAAACTGGAACTCCAAACGAGTGCACCAGACTAATTTTAGGATTGTTTCATTCCTCATTGCTAGATGATATAGTCCCTTATGCCCGGCACTATATATTTGTTTTAACAAAAATGGTCAGCTTGTCTTTATTTATGTTTTTCATATGCTTTGGTTACATATGACAAGAGCAATAACTTCCATGACTCATGGTCTCACTGCAGCAGAAGCAATAAGGTACTTAATCTGTATTGCTCTGTGGGATCCAGCTGTACCTCACACAAATGGATTTCTACAAATGGATTTGAAATGATCATTCACATATGTGTGGGACTTAATATCGAAAGCTGGGCAGAAATTATGAGCCAAGTCTGAATGTTCAGTG
>CM044431.1:48606657-48619625 GCA_024363595.1 Xenopus borealis | reverse complement strand
ATATACAATACAGAAGGTCCACACTCTCAGGTCTTAAAAGTTAAATAATGTTTATTAATAAAACATATTATATATATATTCAGTATCTTGTGGCTTTTCCCTAAGCTCAGCAGATCAGCAGAATAGAAGATGGGGACCTACCGGGGCATCATTGGAGGCGCATATCTTTAAATTGGGCTGTTATTGAACCCCAAAACATA
This sequence comes from Xenopus borealis, assembly GCA_024363595.1. Taxonomy (NCBI): domain Eukaryota; kingdom Metazoa; phylum Chordata; class Amphibia; order Anura; family Pipidae; genus Xenopus; species Xenopus borealis. The sequence goes on along the minus strand of CM044431.1, from coordinate 48,619,425 downwards.
ATATACAACATTACTCCTCTACTTCTTTAATTTAAACTTTAATGTTCCTTTAAAGTATGTCTAGGTACCATGATAAAATGTGCCACAATACAATGATGGCAAAATAATTTCCATAGTGTAGTGATTTTCAATGTAAAGTAGTGGGCTGGAGGATTTAGTTTCTCTTTAATTTATTTCCTTACTCTATACTGTAGACCAATGACCCTTTAAATCAATTTCATCACAAACTGTCAATAGGCTCTACAAGTCCTGCGGGTTTCGGCCAGCTCGCACATCACTACTGTCCACCTTTCCCTCTTTCGTCCTCTTCTGATATGCCCAACTTTCCAAACCTCAAATACCACTGCCACGTAGAAGTGTACTATCAGAGTTAGAGTAGCTGTCAAGGGTCTGTCTGTAGTGTCTGTCTGCTTCTCTCTGCGTTGTATCACTACAGCTCCTGCAGGTAACCTCTATCCTGATGACCATTCCAATCCCTAACTGGTACACCATTGCCTGATGTCCTACACCAAATCACTAACATTGGGGCCATAAGCTACTGGATATCACTAATTAACTCTCATCTCTGAGGTGGACCAGGTACTCCTAACTTGACTTGTTCTAGCAGGATGCAGCTTCCCACCTGGTCTGGCTTAGCAGTATGTATTGCCTTTGGATGTTATCTGCCAAAAGGAAAAGTCCCTGGCTACTTCCCTTCCTTATATAGGCTCCTGCAGCGCATTTCCCTACAGGCCAACCTTTATGGTTGGTGCCTCTTGCTGGCTGAACTTAATATTACCTGACTGTTTACAATGGACATAGAATTAAAGTTTACCTTCTTACAAACGTATTACTGGTTATCAGAAAATAAATCACGTTTTCTATTATTAATTTTGTATTTCAAAGATAGGTTGTATATTGGGTTCCTTTAATAATAATAATAATAATTATTATTATTATTTTTTATGAATTCCATAAAAACAACGATAAGCACTTTAGAGAATATTGTATTTAAATAGTCTTTTCATTTAATTGCTTTGCATATGGTGCTAATATCTGCAACTGTCCAATTAATAAGAACAGAGAAGTAGCTGACTAGCTATAATATTGCTACCCTATGCTTTAAGCAATATTTTTACTGTCCATTTGACTGAGGCCTGCTGTCTTTAATACAATTTTCTGGAATTTATTACTCTCAGCCATTCACACTTCAACATTTTTATTACAGTTTCAGCAAAGTCTCCAAACTCATCGCTTTAGATTTTAAAATGCATCTGGATCTTTTGAGTTTAACATATAATTGCTTATTACTTTTTTATGATTCCATGTTTAAGTAATGATTTTTTAACTCTATATGTATTATGTGGGCCCTAAGGCCATCACTACTAAATATATGTTTTATATTTGTAACACATATACATATATATATATTTTTGTACACATGTATCTTACCATTATGGATATTTGATCAGCACAAACAATAACCATTCTTGTCTAAATTTGTATTTGTTGAATATATTCTCTGTAAACGTTTGTTTTAAAGCTCAGAATCCAAGCTTCAGGCACATTCCTTCATCCTTTAACAAGGCTGATCAATGCAGCCCTGGTGGTCTTGTAGTTGGGTATTGTGTAAATTATGGCTCTTGCCGTTTTCTACGTTAGGTCTGTACATTTCTCTAATAATCACTCCATTACTTACTAAGCACCTTCAGGCCCATGGAACTGCTTTCAGAAACAGCTTAATTAATTTAAAAGTAACCCTAGTAAAACACATGTCAGAGTAGCCCAACAGAATAAAAATATGGTAGCCTATAAAAGCTACATGTGGAACTGTGGGCCCTACTAAAAAGATGAGAGCAAAAATCCTGCAATTATCAAGCTCACTAACAGACCACCTACTAAATCAGAAAAAGGTTAAATGCATTAACTATTTAGTGTTTTTAAAGAAATGATGCATTTTCTAATATTTTACTGAAGGTTGATTATCAAATTTAATGACAAATGACATCAGTAAAAAGGATTTCACAAATAAGTTTTATTAAATGTATATATATATATATATATATATATACATAAACTCATCTAATTTTGAATAAGAATTGACAGGACATCACTGTATATAGCAATACTGTCAAAGTTGCTGAACAATTAATAATGCATGTGAATCAACTGCAAGCATTTTATATATACTTAGTAACATAGTAAGTTACGTTGAAAAAAGACATGCGTCCATCAATTTCAACCTTTTAACGTTTTAACCTGCCTAACTGCTGGCTGATCCAGAGGAAGCCAAAAAATCCCACATCTGAGGCCTAACTCCAAAAGGCAATCGGACTAGTCCCTGGATCAACTTGTACTATGAGCTATCTTCCATAAGCCATCCAAACCCTTCTTAAAGCTATCTAATGTATCAGCCTGTACGACTGATTCAGGGACAGAATTCCACATCTTCACAGCTCTCACTGTAAAAAACACCTTCCGAATATTTAGGTGGATCCACTTTTATTCTAATCGGAATGGGTGACCTTGTGTCAGCTGGAAAGACCTACTGTTAAATAAAGCATTACAGAGATTATTATATGATATTTATACTTAATTATCATATCACCCCTTAAGCACCTGTCCTCCAGCGTGAATATCCCCAATTTGGCCAGTCTTTCCTCATAGCTAAGATTTCCCATAACTTTTACCAGCTTAGTTGCCCTTCTCTGAACCTTATCTAATGCAAAAATGTCCTGTTTAAATGATGGAGACCAAAACTGTACGGCATATTCTAGATGTGGCCTTACAAGTGCTCTATAAAGTGGAAGAATGACCCCCTCCTCCCGTGACTCTTTGCCCCTTTTAATACAGCTCAAGACCTTATTTGCCCTTGATGCTGCTGACTGGCATTTGCTTGCTACAGCCAAGTTTATTATCTACAACGACTCCAAGGTCCTTTTCCATAATGGATCTGCCCAGTGCAGTCCCATTAAGGGTATGCAAGGATGTCGCATCCTGGATGGAATTAATTTGGCTGGATAGTTTTGCGTCATCTGAAAATACTGATACAGTACATTACTTACACAACCCTCCCCTAAGTCATTAATGAACAAGTTAAATAAAAGTGGACCCAATACCTAGCCCTGAGGGACCCCAATAAGAACCTTACTCCAAGTGGAGAATGTACTATTAACAACCACCCTCTGTACCCGATCCTGTAGTCAGTTTCCTATCTATGTGCAAACAACTTAATTAAGCCCAACAGACCTTAATTTATTAAGCAGTCGTTTGTGGGGCATGGTATCAAAGGCTTTGGCAAAATCCAAATAGATCACATCTACTGCCCCCCATAGTCCAGCATCTTACTTACCTCATCATAAAAAGCAATCAAATTTGTCTGACATGCGCTATCCTTCATAAAGCCATGCTGATTGCTGCTCATAATACCATTCACTAGGACAAAATCTTGAATGTGTTCCCCTAACACGCTTTCAAATAATTTGCCCACCACAGATGTCAAACTTACTGTCCTATAATTGCCAGGCTGAGAACATAATCCCTTTTTAAATATTGGAATGACATCAGTTTTCCTCCAATCCATAGGTACCATACCTGATGAAAGCGAATCTGAGAAAATCAGAAATAAGGGCTGGTCTAAAACTGAACTAAGCAGTTATGAAGTGAGCCTGAGACCTTGGACTCCTCTATTGCATACACTGAAAAAAGAACTGATTTAGCATATTTGCCTTTTCTGTATCTGTTACAATACTGGTACATTATGGAGCAACACTCTCAACCTGCATCTTTTTACTATTAATATATTTTAAAAAACTTTTTAGGGTTAATTTTCAACTGCGCCGCAATTAACTCTTCATTTCATATAAGCTTTTAATTCCTGCCTAACAAACAGACATACCCCTCCTCCTCTTCTATTGCCTCTGTCAGCAGCTTATGTATATAAACAATAGTAGTGCTTCTGAAGCAAACACTGCAGTTTTACTAGTGCAGGGCAACACTGCATTATATTTTTATTACTTTAAAACAGTTTCATTTTTTGATATAACTGGTCCTTTAACAGTACGCCCAACCAAATTGCCTCCCGCATTTTCCCTTCCTTTGCCCACTATCTCATCTAACCTGTCTTCCACTGAATCTTTAACTGAACCCTCCCCCCACATCTTCTCTCCCAAAACAGCTGCATCATCATCATTGAGCTGCAGCCCATCCTTAGCAAAGACCCTGTAGCCGACTGAAAAATCAGCCCAGTTCTCCAAAAACCCAAAACCCTCCTCCCTAAACCAATCTCTCAGCCAATCTTAATTGATATGGCTTTATATTTTAAAACCATATCAATTAAAACTGGGAAACATTTGTAGAAAAACAGCAAATTCAGAACAGTTCTGAAAAAAAATCAAACAGTGAAACGGTCTTTGGAACAATTTGACTCATACAGTGGTCCACCCATACCCATACCATTCATTTTGGAACTTTTACAATTAATTCTAAACCTGAACCTTGAACTATTTCCGATTTGAATATAATTATTTTTTACAGGTGTCTATGACAGCAATGGGGGGCGGCCATGGTGCTGGCATATGCCAATTTATATATGTATCAATTTGAGTCAAATCACATTATGCAGCATATTAGTTCCTCCGCACAACTCTTAACCAGGGTGCATTCACCTCCATGGTTGTTCCCAAGCCAAACGACATCCAGCAGTATTGTATAGAAGGAGCAAACCTACATACTTGCAATTGCTTTTTCAAACAATTATTGCAGCAAAATTTAGCACTTTTAAACTTTTGGGGAACACCCCCCTTCCTCAGGTGAACACAAAGCTTTAAATGCCTAACCAAATATGATACAAACCTGTGATCAAATTAACCTTTAGTCTTACAGTCCAATGTACGAACCTCGGGCCATATCAAAATGTATTCAAATTATAGTACGTTCCATTTCCTATAAAATATGACTCTCATTTAATCCTATTGGAGAAAGAGAATCCAGTCTTTTTTATCTTTCTTTTGCTACATTTTGCTGCGATAAATGATAAAAAGGCAATTGCCAGCCTATAGGTATGCTCCTTCCATAATATATTGCTGGATAATTCTGGTGCAGTGCCACATTGAACTTGGCAGTAATTCTAGGGTCAAAACAGTACACTAGATTGTGCCCAGTGAATTAGATGTAACACTTAAAATTCTAGATGCAACTTGGGTGCAATTTTGGCAGCAGCAGCAATTTGGAGTGTGGCTATAATTATGCTGGAATTATGGGGACTTAGTAGCTAACATATACAAAATTGAAATTCTGTACATCTACAACTGCTGCAATCTCACTGCTGGAAACAGTTTATATTCCCATTGTATTTGTACTCTGAGAGAAAGCTTCAAACACATTTATGTCTCTATTATTTCACGTCCTTACCACATACAGTTTCATCAGGAAACGCATATTTCTCCTTTGTAAGGTTATGAACACAAAACAAACGTACTTCACATATGGTTTATTGTATTGAGAGGTTGGAATGTACATCCTGTATGTCTTATTTGGTAATGAAATATGGATCAGCTGTGAATTATGTTCTGTATGTATTTGTAGAAAGACAGAGGAACAGATGTGGTAGCTTATCATAAACGATGTTTCCATGGCAGGTGATTCTTCATTCAAACCGGATATTGCTCAGTTTTAGCTGTTTTTGCCATACATTCATTGGAAGAAGGTTAGCTCACGGCAGCACCCTCATTACAAATACAGTATCAGTGTGTCTGTACAGTATGACAGTTATATACCCTTGGCAAAATATGTAATAATAATATTATAGATGTCCTCAAAGGAATACAGACTGGATTTGCACTTTCCTAGTCTCACCAGGTTACAATACATTTTGCACACACCTCATGATTCCTGTGGTTACTGTATCTCTTAAATTAAGGTGCTAACATGTTAGTTATCTTTGGTCTGGAGTTAGAGTGAACAAGTGCAAGGCAGAAGAAGAAAACTACCCTGTGAGTGTATATTTATTTATAAGGTTCTAGGTTGTGAACTCACCCCCAAGAAACAAAAGGTCACAGGCTGATATAAAACATGTGTGTTTTGATGCATGTGCTATACATGTGCTGTGTGCTGTATTTCTATCTGTACATTACAAAATGAACATCCTTTTCAGGAGATATAAAGGTTAGATTGTCATGACCAAAAGTATAAATATAAAGAAGATTATTCTATACATTTCTAAGCTATGACCAAAGATTCACCTAAAATCATTTGTTATTGCACCTCCAGACATTTAATTTTATGTTTTCTCGGAAGACACAATTTCTTTTCAAATGTAAGTTAGCAAGGGTCATGTGTTGTTCTGAAGGGGAAAATGTGTTTCACATTATCTCTATCTCCAGCTATCTGCAATTCTGTTTAATTACTTCAGTATTTCCCTAAGGATTGCACCGGTGCCTTGATAGCTCTTGTAGAAAATAGCTCTGGAACTATGTTTGCAGAAATAATATCCACACAGTAACCCACCTGGAATAATTTCCTGGGCAGTCGGAGAAGATGTATGATGAAATCATGATGATGAAAATCAAGCAGCACTCTCTAGTGAAATACCTGATATAAACTCTAGTAGATACTGAAGGTTATAACAACATAGCGGGCTGCTATGAAGATCCCTAAAGGTGAGTGGGATCATTAAATAGCTGCTTTCTATAAGCCCTGTTTCGGCAGAGGGAGAGGGACACGGGATAGTTGATCAATCTATATAACAGGCATTGCTTGTGACAGCTGATAACTGGCAACTAAAAGCAGATGGTCTTGACAACAAGGAATCATGCTATAATAATTCTACAGGTCTTTGTTTGTAGATCTGTTGCTTCAAATAACAGTTCAGCTCTTTTATAACTTCTATTTACTAGATGTTCCGGGAACTGCAGTATTGTACAGTGAAGCATGTAATTAATTTAGTCATATTGCTTCATTAACAACTGTTGAAGATGCTATAATGCACATCTAAATGCATTTAGGTCCCTGATATTAAGTGATGGTAAAACAACCTATGGTCTCTAATAAGGAAAATCAAGTTAAGGGCACCTCTTCAATATTAATTGGTAAAGACTTTTGACAGGGTTAAGCTGAAGAAAAATTTAATGCATTAAAAATTCTGCTTAACAAATATACATGCCAGTATATTCCCCTTGTAAGCAAGGTAAGGCATCACAATACAAAGCCTTTTTCGAAGTAGTGGTGGTGAGGCTGATTATAAGTTGTCTGGGACAAACTTTTTGTATCAAGTAAAGGGAGGCCAATGAAGCATGTAAAATGCTGTCAGACAAGCTCAAATATAGATGGAAAATGGTAATGCAGCAAGGAATAAAATAAATTCAATATTTATGAAATATGTATTGTAAATAGAGAAAAAAATAAGCAAGAAAGGAGCGTGACCATTATTATCAGAGGGGAGTCAGTTAGTTGATGACAGGAGGGAATAAACAGAGATTCTGAACTGTTATTTTTTGTCTGTTTACACAACTGAGGCACCAGCTGATGAAGGTTTCCTTCTTTAACAGACTGAGTTCTAACTATTGATGTATGGGTCATTGGGAAGAATACTCAAAAGAGACTAGAACATGTGAAGATATACATAGTCCAGGACTGGATGCTATTCATTCTAGGATACTAAACAAACTTAGTTCTGTGACTGCTTTAATTAATTTTTCAGTATTCCTTGAGGTCTGGCATGGTACAGAGAAATTGTGGAATTGCAAAACTGGGTCCCCTATTCAAAAAAAGCATCCCATTCTCAGATAAAGGCCTATTAGATTGATATTAGTGGCAGGGTAGCTTTTGAAGGGAATAATAAGGTATAAGATACTTGAATACATTGAAAATTACAATACTGTAGGTTTGCATAATATTGCCATACTGCCAATTGTCTAGACATAGGATGCAGTTCGTGTGATTTACAGTACTTTGCTAAAGCATTTGATTACTGGTTAAATTAAGGAAAATATTATTTGCACTTTGATAGAGAACTGGTTGAATGACAGATTACAGAATGGTGGTAAATAAAACATTTTCTAAACTGGACCAGTGTTGTTAGTGGAATACCACAGGGGTCTGTTCTTGACCTTTTGCTTTTTAACTTGTTTATTAATGACCTTGAGGTTGGCATTGAAAGTACTGCCTCTTTATTTGCTGGTGATACTAAATTGTTCAAAACTATAGGTTCCATGCAGGATTATGCCACTTTGCAGAGCGATTTTACTAACTTGGAAACCTGGCAGTAAACTGGAAAATTAGATTCAAATGAAGTGCAAGGTTAGAAATTACATGATTGCTATACACGAAATTGTAGTTATGGGTTTTTTATGGATAACAAGTTGTGTAATTGTATGCAGTGTCAATGGCTACTAAACAAATAAAGTACTGTCTTGCATTAAAAAGGCTATAACTTGAGGCATGAAACATAGTTTTAAAGGTCCATAACAAGGTCTCACCTTAAGTATACAGTGCAGTTTTGGGCTCTAATCCTTAAGAAGGATATTAGTAAGCTGTAGAGAATGCAGAGATGTGCATTGCGTATAGGTCCAAGGTAAAGTGCCCCACTACAGTCACTGTTGTATTAGAATTCTTAAATTAGTTTTCCATATTTTACAAACAGGAATGCATTTTCTGATATGAATACACAAAGGTGTATGGCAGGGATCCCCAACCTTTCAAAGCCGTGAGCAACATTCTGAAGTAAAAGGAGTTGGGGAGCAACATAATCATTAAAAATGTTCTTGGGGTTACATATCAGGGCTGTGATTGGCCATTTGGTAGCCCCTATGTGGATTGTCAACCTACATTGAGGCTCTGTTTGGCAGAACACCTGGTTTTTATGCAACCAAAACTTGCCTCCAAGCCTGGAATTCAATAATAAGCACCTGCTTTGAGGCCACTGGGAACAACATCCAAGGGGTTGGAGAGCAACATGTTGCTCACAAGCTACTGGTTGGGGATCACTGGTGTATGGCATGCTTGTTCACTGAATAAGTTTTGAAACAGAAACCTGGGCTAATATGTGGTACCAGTATGCAATATTATTGAACCACGTCTGCTAGACCTGTACTTGACATAGCATCGGCAACAACAACCACTTCATGTAGTTGTAAGTGATACGGCAAACCCAAACCCCAGGACTGGATTCCTGTCTAAGCATTCTCCCTCTAGTAGGCTTTGGACCTGGCCCTCAGCTACTTGGGTGCCACCATGAACTCCCACAAGGGCGGGCAAGGGCACCAGACTTATCATCTGGGGAAGGAACCAGTAAGGAAGGAGCTGGACGTAGTCAGACAGGCCAGGTCAGAATCAGATAACAGGAGCAGAATTGGAGACAAACTCAAGGTCAGGAACAAGCCAGGATCAGCACCAGGAAGTCACACAGGGCACATGAGCAGGTAGCAGGACTCAAAGGAACAACAAACAGTATTCATCGCACCTAAGACCAAGCATGCTTGACCTACAACGGGCTGTGAATCAGTGTAGAGCAGTGGGTTATACAGCCAGTCTAATGGCTTACCTTGATCACCTGTGGCCAGATTAGCAGCAGGTGAAACAAGCCATGCCTACTTGCAAATACAGGGATAGCACTAGCAGTGAACCATACCCTTAGCTGTCTGCTCTTATAGAGTAGAGGCAATGCAGACGGCATGAAAACACCAGGTCACTGGTTCAATTCCAGGCAATATGATACAGAGGTTGCTTGTGTTGAAAGACCTGGAAAACCAGGTCTGCTCTACCAACATGATGATTTTAATTTGCATGTGTTATTATGGTACTTTGCTTCTTAACCAGTTTTATAATGTGAGGTTTTATGTACAAGATGTGTGACATTATTAGTAGTGATTTTATTTTATGTACCAGAGAAAGCTTGCTTATCTGTTAGTCAGTATTAATAATGAATCCAGGCAGTTGCTGTTCTTTCGTACGGCAGAAAGTAAAATTCTACTAAAGGGTGACTAAAGAGTTCAATTCTGATGGGTACAAGGCAGCCCTGTCCTTACCATCTGTCATAGTGCAGGTGGTAAATATAGCAATCTTTCTTCTGATTAAGAATATATATATACATTTTTTGTAGATTTTCTACTTATGAGGCTCTGTGTCTGCAGACATCAGTGTAGGCTTTTACAGTATGTCTGCAAACACAGAGCCTTATTTATTGTAAAAGGGGCAGCATCAGACTACCCATTGCGATACTGGGAAGTGCTGTGTTTTTGGAGCATTTTTGGCATGTATCTTAAACCAGCCCATGATTCAAGCAACTGTAGCACAGGAGCCCATTTATCAAATTTTAGTGGTATTAGAGTTTTCTGAACCCCACACTTAAACTCATTTTCTCTAAAACCATGAAAGCTATTAAAAGATCTGAATATAAAAAGTACAAACAGAAAAAAATGCTGAATTATCTGAATACAAATATGGAAACATCTTTTTTCGTTTTTCAGATAATTACTAGTGAAAAAAAAATCATAAACTTCTATAATTCCAAATTGTTAAAAAAAAAAAGTCTGATAGGATCAGCACAGATCCCATTGACTTCTATAGGACCTCGTCTGCTTTTAATTGTGTTTTTCGAGGCTCTTACACTTATAAAATATCTCATTTTAAACTATTGATTTTAGAAAAAAAAAACACAAATTAGAGAAAAAAATACCATCTGTGAAAAAATAGAAAATCTGCCATTACTGACAATCTATTTTCTTGTCTTAACAGCTATTAGTGTTCTACATCATATAACCATCATGTCACCCCATTTTCCAAATTCAGGGCAGCTATGAGCTCCATGGACTGCTCTGAAGAACATCTAGAATGTCATTTAAATGGCACATTGCATAGAAAAATTGTTGTAAGCTACCATTCTCCAGTCAAGCCAATTACACCCTGAGCATTTTCTAGGAAATATATATGAGGTCACAGTTAGCTTAGCACTCTTAGGGATAACCGGACTGATGTTTTACCTATTGCACAAAAACTGACTTGTCTTGTACTATTTTGTTCTAAATTTATATTGTACTTTCAATATATTTTAATTAATGGGTATCTTAATGAAAAGTGCAAAGCAATATTGTTTTCATCTTTTTCTATATATATATTAATAGACACCATTGTTTGAACAGTCTGGGTCTGACAAAAACAACTCATTTTATTATGGAAAGGAATTTTATGTTTCTATGGAGTCAAAATGTAATTATGGAATAGAGGAAGTCTCTGTTGCAGCAGTTGAAAAAAATATACAGTATATTTATAATAAATAAATCATTGCAATGTTATTGCATTTAAAATGATATAAAAGCTGTTAAGGTTAGCAGTAATATAAACAGTGTATTTTACTAAAACTGTAAAGCTTGCATATGATATTTTAGGTTTTATGCATGTCTGACACATTTCATAGAAAATGAATCTGTTAACCTTGGCTGCTGAAATTATATCAGCAATGCTTCTTTCTTATTAACCCAAGGATAAAGCAATATCTAAAATATTGGTTATTAAAAAACCTTGTAGCTTTACCATAGAAGGCTGTCCATGCAGGCTCCCATTCATGTCTATTACTTACTGTGGCATTTACGGTTTCAATGTAACTTATAAGGGCCAAAACTAATAATGAACTGCTGGTAGCTACCAATTGATTTAAAGGCAAAACATGCCCCCCGTTTTGACATGAGCTAATGCAATATGGAAAGCAGAGGGGGTTCAACAGCAAGTATAGTCAACCGTGGAAGCAAATCAGTTTAAGGGGTGAGCTAACTTTTAGTATGACATAGAGATTGATATACAGAGACAATTTGCAATTGGTTTTAATTTTTTGTGATTTTTAGTTATTTTATTTTTTATTTAGTAGCTCTCCAGTCTGCAATTTCAGCAGTCTGGTTGCTAGGGTCCAAAGTACCTTAGCAGCCGTGCGTTGATTTGAATAAGGATATGAATAGGAGAGGGCCTGAATAGACCTTTAAGAGTGGCTTGGATGATTTCTTGAACAAGCGTAATATCCAGAGCTACAGTTATTTTAATATTTACAGTCAGTTAGTATAGGCAGTAACGTAACTAGAGGGGTTGGGCCCTGGTGCGGGACACACAGCCGGGTCCCCCGCTGAGTAGTTGTGTGTTTATGTATATGATACATGTGCACTGGGGATCATTTGCAAAGGTTGAACTTGATGGATTTTTGTCTTTTTTTTACCCAAATTAACTACAGTATATAACTGTTATTTAAAATAGTTGAAGTTAATAAAAAGGCATATACAGTAAATGGTTATGTGTAAAGGCTAGAGACTCCCATACACCATCTTTAGTGTAATGGACAAATATATCTATCTAGTTTAATAGATGAGGGAGGGATGGGGAGGGGAGGTACAGACTGGTCCAGTGGAATTAAAAAAAAGATCTGCGAGAGATATAAATCACAACCCCTCTTTAGTTAAATGTTTATGCACTGCTTCTCTTTATTGCAGCATCCTTATAGTAATGGAGGATTGATATGGGCTTCCTGGCACTAAGGGCCATCCTGTCATATTCATGTGTTCAACACAGTTTTCAATTGTACCCACTCACATTGCAACAATTCCGCTTCACGACAACATTGACCAGCAGCTAATTCACTTGCACAATGACACATTCTATAATGTATATACCACAGCTATACATTTCTGGAACTAACTTGAGCTCTCTGGGATGACTATTCTCTTAACTGGGGTTAAAACTGTCCTTGCTAACTAGATCAATTGGCTCTTTAAAGGGATACTGTCATGGGAACATTTTTCTTTTTTCCAA
>CM044431.1:48588337-48601086 GCA_024363595.1 Xenopus borealis | reverse complement strand
CTAACAGACTGAGATGGGACTGTTAGGCTGGCAAAGTCAGAGTGTCAGAGAGTCAGGCTTGGAAGTTTCAGCTAACAGTTATATACAAAAACAAACCTTTCAGCAAAAAACGATCAACATGACCTATAGGTAACGATTAATGGACATTCATATGTTAAAGTGTCAGTATCACTTTAAGGATCATCACATATTATCAAACCAGCACAAGTCATCTGCCATAGAAGCTGATAAAGCAAGACTGATAATAATCAGAATATACAGACTGCACTGGGTCTGTTGCTGGCTGCTTTACAGGGAAACAAACAAATCTACTCGAGTTCTGGCAAGTAAGGTGGAGGGCTCCCGCTTCCATTTGAAAGTATGATTGTTTCCCTGCAGAGCAGTTAGGGACCATCTGAAGTTTCCCATCTGCAGCTGTCAGAGCAGGTAAAACAAAGGGGCAATTTCACTGCATACAGTCAGGTTTATTATAAAAAGGGTAGACCTTTTTTAATTAAGGTATATTGGAGATAGATTTATTCTTCATTAAAAAAAGTAAAAATGGCATTTTTTTTTTGCCTTTTCATCCCCTTTAATGACTGTGCATCATTCATTTTCATATCCACAAGCCCTGGTGCCAACAGAGAATTAAATATACAAAATTTAAAAAATACTGTTGCACACGGGGACTTTTAAATGGAGAAAAAATATCTTTATTCCATGATCAATGTTTTAGCCCTCAAGATGATTAAGATGCTAATTTTTTGAAAATATATACCTTTCTGATAAACATCAAATATGAAACAGTTAATTGTGGGGAAAAAATAGTATTTCTATGTATGTATGTATGTATAATGGCAGCTATTATTATTATTATTTCTATAAAAAAATATTCAGTTTAATTTGACCTAGACTTGGTAATTACCTATTAGTAAAAAAGAAATATATAAAACGTATATTTTTTGCATTAGGATAACTTTTCTTATAATGACCATGCATAGGAAATCTTTTAGTAAATTGTCACAACAATCAGAAAATTTTGCAAAAATTATTTATATTTTCTCATGGGGACTGCAAAAGAAACTGGGTAAAAATTAAGAATATTTTTTCCAATGTTAGTAAACATTTCCATTTATGTGTTATTTATGTATTCTTTTTTTAGATTCTTGATTGTTGGAAACTGCTCCCATTGACACAATAGTTATTAATCATTATGAAATCATTTAAATGAGTTTTTTTTTGTAAACTGGTAAAGTAAATACTTTGCAGAATCTGTAGAATGCATACACTTCATTTCAATAAATGCATTATTATCACTGGAAAAGCTATTCTCTTGTAATATCACAAGGTGGCAGTATTGAATCAACATAGTTTTTGACATGGACGCATTACAAAATAAATATGAACTTCAAAATCAAAGAAAAATCAATAGCAATGTGAGCAGTTCTCACAATATAAAGCAAAGCATGATCATCTTCCAATAAAATACTAAATGACAAATAAAATAAAATAATGAACAGTATGAACAACAATCATATAGTAACAGTTATGCAGTATCATGCCTATTGGTGACTAGGCAGTGCTCTCTGGTTGATCTGATCACCTGCTTTGGCCATGAAAATATGGAGTTGTCTTAACACATAGGGGGTTATTTATTAAAGTGTGAATGCCAAAATCTTGAGTTATTTCACTATTAAATCCAAATTTTATTGGAAATAAAGCCCTCAGATTTGTTGAGATTTATTGTACCCTGTGGATGAAAACAGTGAGAATCAGAAAATTTGCCATCTCAAGCCTGTTGAGGATGTGTATAAGTCAACTGTATGGGTCCCTATACTATTTGGAAGTTTCTGTGGTCTGCACTGGAATTAGCCCGAAAATTCCACTATTTTGTACTTTTTGGACAAAAATCCTAAAAATTCAGTTTTTTTGGGAAAACCCTGAAAAAATCATGCAATTCCATAAAAATCTCTGGAAAAATTCTTACAATTCAGGTTTTTGCTTGCTTTCATCGAGTTTCCCCAATCCGATTATATTGTGCTTTTTTAACAATAAATAAGTGTCAAATCATGGTTTATAGTTTGGTCAGACTTTTTTATTTTAAAATATCAGAAAAAAAATCAGATTTTGAACAATAAACCCAAGTGTTAAGCATACTAATAAACAAAACTAGCCAGAGGTTCATTGATGACGCATCACTAGGTAGTGGGAGGGCAGAGTAGGTGCCTTAAAGAATAGTTAGGTTCCTTCAAAAGTACAACTGTTGAAATCAAATGTACTAAGTGAATAAGTCAATGTAATGAAATTTTTTTTACTGCCTGATGAGTTATAAAATCTATACAGTAGTAACCTCACCACAACTTTCTCAAACTAAGCAATAATACATTATCCCAATACTACAATATCCCAAACTTTGAGCATCCCCTGGAGCTCCATTAAAACCATTTATAAAACTATAGAATAGAAAGTGTGACACAGCAATCGAGAGGCCAATGATAACCATGAAGGAGCTGAAAGCATCCACAGTTGAAGTGGAATAAACCAACCACTGTAAGTTATAACTATAAGCTGATGCTGTACAAAGCTGAGTGGTGAGAAGAAAGTCACTCCTGAAAACCCCCACATGAAAGCCTGTCTGGCATTTGCCATAGGATTTGCAGGAGGCGCAACAAACAGGTGGAAAAGGACTGATGAGACCAATACAAAACCCTTTTGTCCTTAGCACAAAATGCTGTGTGGTAGTGAGCCATTGCTTCTCATTACCTTGAAAAAGCCATTTCTATAGCGAAGCATGGTGTTGGTGGTAGCTTCATATTACAAGGATGCCTTTTATCAACAGGGAATAGAAAAATGTTCAGGATTGAGCTACCACAATGGATAGGGACAAATACAGGACTGTGGGGAAGGTTCAACTTCCAACAGAACAATGGCCCTTATTACACAGTCAAAGGTATGCTATAGTGGTTAAAATCCAAAGTCAAAGCTCAGCCTTAGGAAAAGTTAAACTAAAGAACTAGGCTAGTTTTGGGCTTCTGTACGAGCCCAAGACAACCACAGCCCTTTGAGTAAAGATGCCGCAGTAGCTCCCCATCTTCTTTTCTGCTGATTCACTGATTCACATGCTCTGTGCTGCTGTCACTTACTGATCTTAGGGACCCACTCAAAATATACAGTACACATAGAATAGAAATGTCACAGTATAAGGCTGATTAGTCATTAATACAGATAATTACTACATGGAAGCACAGAAACCAGTGCAAGTAGCATCAGAATTTTATAATCAGCCTTGTAACATCATATATTTACAGGCCAACCTCATTTTCTGCTTGTAATCTGTGACAACACCTAAGCATAGCTTCTCCACAGCTGCTCAGAGCCCACTGAGCATGTGAGTGTCACAGACACTTTCCAAGATGGTGACCCGCAGTGACAAGTTTGAAGTCCTGGATTATTTCTGCTATTGACAAGCTGAAACTTTAGGCTGGTGATGTAAGTTCAGTATATAAAATATGGCATATTTAGCCACATTCATTTTTAGGGTTTAGTTCTCCTTTAACCCATCTTAGAAAATGTGGTAAGACTTTAAAATATCTGTTTACCAAATGTCCCTATGCAAAAGTCCATAAATTACATAATTACCTTTTAATTTAAGTTCACCCCATGTGATTCAAGTTTGATGAGTGCAGCTTCAAAGCTCTAACATTGGCAGCAGTTTACATTTCCCCATTTAAAGTCAGTGGGTGAAATTTGATTGGCTGTTGTTGGCTTCTCCCACTTTGGGGCATTCATCCTATTATGCTGTTTCATTCAGGGTAACCCCATGACTCTGTGTTTTATGTTTGGTGAGGGTGGCTTTAAACTAGCTTTAAAACTGTAATAGTTTTAATAGTTTGAAAATCTTCAAATCTTCAAACTAACATAATGAAGGAGAAAAAAGGGAACACATAACAAAATCAGCTAAAATAGTGCTGCAGTCCACTTGCCGGCTTGTTATTAATATCCCTGTATCTATAGTGTGTCAAGTGCTTCTCCCTTATCTAAACAGTAAGTTCACATAGTACATTTTGAGCAGAAAAGCTAAAAGTGTACATTCTGTTCAATCAAGTGACGAAGAAAAGCCCCACCCACAGCTAACTTCTTCGAGATAAGTGTTTTCCCTGTTACTTCATCTTCCTGACTTTCTTCGATAACAGACTGTTCTCAATCATAAGTAAACATGCCACATGGGCTCAAAGAATGAAGGTCAGTTCAAGGGCATCACTTTCAGGCATCCGTCCAAATTCGCTCCATGTGAAAAGGCAACACTATTGGTATACAGCAGCTGAGAGTTTTAGCAAGAGAAACAAAGGGTTTCTCCAGGGGATTATGAAAAGGAATATTTTTCACCATAGCAGTTACTACTCATTATAAGGGTCTAATTTTTTAAACAGTGGAGCACAACCCATAAATTGGGGTTCTGTTTGGGGTTGGACACATAATCTTAAAGGAACAGTTCAGTGTAAAAATAAAAACTGGGTAAACAGATAGTATGTGCACAATAAAAAAATTTTTCAATATAGTTAAAAATGTAATTATCTGGAGTGATTGGATGCAACATACATTAGTATATTATCAAAGCTGCCTTCAGGAGGGCACTGGGGAGACAATCTTCCTGGGCCCGATGGCTTCTATATGTTATGGGGTGTTGCATTTCCTGGATTAGCGGGGCCCCCTTGAGCTGCTGAAGTAGGAGATGAGTTGCGCCAAAGAAGGAGCCGTGTTGCTACGAAGTAGGAGCCAAGATGTGTTGAAGAAGGAGCCAAGCAGTGCGTAAGCAAGAGCCTAGCATGCCGGAGTAGGTGCTGAGCTATGCCGAAGTAGGAGCCACAGAAAGGAGCCGAGGAAGAAGAGAGATAAGTTCCACTTAACACTAATTGCCTTATTTTTTATTAAAGGAAATCTAAACCCTAAAAATGAATATGGCTAATAATTGGCACTATAGAAATACATGTTAATAATAATAATAATAATGCCATATTATATATAGCGATCTTATTACACCAGCCTAAAGTTTTAGCTACTCAATAGCAGCAATGATCCAGGATTTTAAACACTGGGGTCACCATCTTGGAAATTGTCTGTGAAACTCACATGCTCAGTGGGCTCTGAGCAGATGTTGAGAAGCTAAGCTTAGGGGCCGTCCTAAATTAAAAAGGAGAAAATGAGGCTGTAATATAAACTGATGCTAGAGGGCTTATTATTAAATTCTGTGCTGCCATGTAGTAATTATCTGTATTAATTACTAATCAGGCTTATATTGTGTACTATGTGTACTGTATATTGTGAGTAGGTCCCTAAGCTCAGTAAGTGACAGCAGCACAGAGCATGTGAATCAGTGAATCAGCAGAAAAGAAGATGGGGAGCTACTGGGGCATCTTTGGAGACACAGATCTTTACAGCTCAAGGGCTGTGGTTGCCTTGGGCTAGTGCAGAAGCCCAGAACAGAACAGTACAGCATTTCTAGCCTACTTATTTAGTTAAGCTTTAGTTGTCCTTTAAACAGTTTGGGACAATTATTTTTACTTGTAGGGGGAGACCCTGATCACTAATGTTTTTTTTTAACTTGTAGGGGGAGGCCCTGGCCAGTATTGTTGTTTTAACTTGGGGGGCAGGGTCTGGCCACCAATGTTTTTTTTTTTTTTACTTGTAGGGGGGCCCAGAAAAATTCTGATGGCAGCCCTGTATGGCAGCCTGAAGACAGCTTGAGATGTAGAGCTGAAGAATAAAACACTATTGGTTTCCCTCAGATAAGTCCTGAGAGTGCAGTTTGTTTGTTGAGTATATATATTTATATCTTAAAATAAATATATGTAATATATAAATATAGCAATGGGCAAGATACCTCAAACAGTTGTAAAGGAATGTTATGCTTTGCAGTACATTCTGTGTTCTGTTTGATGGCTTCTCTTGTGAAATGTACTTTACTGACTTTATTTTATGCTCAGTAGAGTCTAAATGGAAAATCATGGTATAAACATGGGTTATTGCCACAGAATAAAAAAAAAATGATGATGACAAAACAAAGTTATTCAGCAGAGACACTATTAAGAATTAGAGGTGGCATAAAATGAGTACCGACTCTTTAAAGTGTATATTTACAACTATGTTTCTGGGATTCTTTGAAATTGCGAGAGCTAATATAGTTGTGCGGGATCTATTTTTATTCTTGCTGTAATTTTGTCAAACAGCTGTCTCATTTTATGTGTGTATCTGTTTAAAGTTTATTTGTATGGAGCCAGCAGATATGAAGCAGTTTACATAGTTAGAAAATTACAGGAGAGGGTTTGAGCCAGATTGTAAATTCTTCTGAGCCAGCATTCCGGTCATTTCTGGGTTACTCACTGATCAATGTAGCACTGCATATTATCTGGCACCACATGTCACAACAAGATCAAAGAGCCTCAGCAGACAAGCAGATAAAGTAATGTGACAAGCTGGCTGCCTCTACATGCACTTTTTGGGGGAAACTAGCGATGTTAGGCAGGTAAGCAGAGGATCAGGAGCATAGGAGATAGGGACACAGCATCATCAGCAAAAACACAGATTTATTCACAAGACTTTTCCACACTGGGGATCTCAGCATACAGTTTAGTTTCCACACTCTGGAATATTCAGGATTCTCATCAAGCCCCTTTTACTCTCCCCTTCAGGGACATACAGTAAATTCTCCAGCTTTCGGCCTGTCTCGCCTTCTGACTTTCCTCAATCACTTTAGACTCAATCTCAGTCACCTGGTCACATCTCCCTCTGCAGTGTCAGTGTCCTCTGGGAGTTCCTAAAAGCAGGGGCTTTTCAGGGGCTAATGCCGCCTGAGGCAGCAGCCTCAATGCCGTCCCCCCCCTCCCGCTCCGCGCTTCTAACTTCTTGCGTCGGTGCAGGTGGAGGATGGGCCTCATCGCTAGTGCTATTGCGCTCGCTGCACTCTTAAAGTTACCAGAGGCGGCTTTTTGCTGCCCCTGGTAACAGGCCGCTCCATGCTGCCTGAGGCAAGGCAAGGGTCTCACCTTGCCTCATGGCCGGAGCGGCCCTGCCTAAAAGACAGGTAACCTTCCTGTTTTGTGCCCTGCTCTGAGAGACCTTCCTAACACTTTCATTATGATTACATACAGTACCTTTCCAAAGTTCAGCCTTCCTGTGGAAAAGTGAGCTCCAACATGTGAATTGGACCACTGGAATGGATATTATGGGGCAGATTCACAGGTAAATTTTTGTCAGCATCAGCTTCGCACCCATTCCAACACCAGGTGCAAATGCACTACGAATACGCTAATTCACTGAAATGCAAAGTTTTGTTCCGGGCATCATACGCTGGCCACTTTTTGGTAGCGTCACTTTGGCTGTGCGAGCATTTGATAGTGAAGATTTAAAGTTTTATTATAAATGTTGGCGCAAATAGTTTTATTACAGGGAACCTTAATAAAGACAAGAGTGTTAATATAATGCCATACATTTGAATCCAATCTAATATTAATGTTCCATATGTTATAAAATGTCTGTAGAAAACCAGTTACCCAAAAAAAGTGTAAGTTAGGACTATTGCAGGCAATCCAGCTTAAATAAATGAAAAGTCTCCGGCGTTTTTTGAACTTTAATGCATTTTCGGCTCACAGGATATGATGTACGTGACAGAAGATTGAGGAGGATGAAGCTTCTTTTTACCACTTCGCCTGGTCTGAGGTGGTGACGTCAACTCTGGCGAAAGAGGTAACGTTCAGTAAAATCCGCACTTTAGTGGGGAGTAACGATTGTTCACCTGATCGAAAAGTCGTCTGGCAATAGAGTGCGAATGACATCTAGTGACAGTCTCTTTCACTAGCGAATTAGCGCCTGTGCCTGTTAGTGAATTGGTGATGTCCCTGTGAGTGGCAATGCTGGTGAAAAGTCTCTAGCATTAGCCACTTCGCCCCTTAGCGAATCTGCCTCCGATAGTTTCCAGGGCCAGACTACAATATCATTCCCTGTTTAATAACATCTCCCTTACAGCTTTCATCTCCTATTGGGAAGAAATTAAATGCAAAACCACAGTAGTACCACAGTACTTACATTAAACTAGCAGTGCAAAACAGGGGAAAGAGCAATTCTCAGCAGACCTCTGGCCACTTTAGGTATAAAACAATTTAACATCTTCAGATTTCTACTCCTGATCCCATAGAACAATGACCACATTTGTCAGGGTATATGCAGTTAGGGTTGCCACCCAGCCGGCCGGGGCCGGTATTACAAATGTAGCTGCCGGCAAATTTGTAATACCCCGAACTAAAGCCCTTGGCCCGGCACCAATCTGCTGAAAACTCACTTTATTTTTTGCTGGCAGGTCAATCTTGTGTCATTGCTCCGTCCCTTTGACCTCACTGGAGGTGGTCCAGGCTCCAGCCCCTTTTGCATCATTGCCTCACCCCCTTTGACATCATCAGCCGCCCCCTTTTGTTCCTGCCCTCCACCGGCCGGTAACATTATTTTGAAAAGGTGGCAACCCTATATGCAGTGCCTGCCTGGGACCATTTTCGCTGGACATGCCTGTGTGATATGATCCTGTGTATGGGAGGAGGCTATATAAGTCAGTAGTATTGATCCCTCCATGGACATGGATGAATTGTCCTTCTGACAAATCTGCACTGTACGCAGAAGCCCCCTATGTAATCTGATCACTGGCCTATGTCCTAAAAGGTTGGATTGCCCACTTCTTATGTCTTCTACTAAGCTAAAAATTAAAAAAGGGCTTGTTTGTTATGCAAAGCCATCTGCTTGTAATCTACTCTCTCTAAATCCACCAAGGTTTTACTTGATGGATATGGGTACTTATGAGCCAGTAAAAGAGCCACAAGAGAGGATGATGTATGGAGTACTGGTCGAAAAGACATGAAGTCTGGAGAGAGCACCACCTGAATTTTATCAAACTAAAAATGAAATTACGCCATTTCTTGAGCCCCTTATTGATCTTAAATTACAGTCAGCAATTCTACAAATGTTGTTGTAGTTTGGATGTAGGGTGAACACACATTCCATTGTCGTGTATGGTGGAATCGTAAATAACATTGACTTATTAAAATAAATTGTAAGAAATATTTTCAGCCAATGGGGTGTAGAGGAATAAGGAGTTAATAATGACTGGAGATGTCACTGACACTTTATGCAATGGAACATTATTAGTAATTGCCCCAGCATACATGGACTCGTCCATGAAAGTGCAGGGCCATAAATGAAACCTAAAATATCTTACTATGCCATGTGATTAAATTACTTCATTTGCATGTACAAGAACTGAATGAAATCATTTATCAGATATACAAGAAATATAATATAAATAGAGGGAATTTGAACATTTGAAAGGTTCCCTTATGTGAGCCCAAAACCCTCTATTTTCATCTAAGCTGAACCACCATACCCCCACTGAAGAGGATATGCCCTGCACCAATTCTTATAAATTGTCAACCAATCAGAAAAGGACTTTCAGGCCAAAGCACAGGGAGATTTTCTGCACTTTTGTTATGAATACCACATATTTATTTTTTTATATATTGATTAACTTCTGGGTGGTGAAAAGGAAAGTTGTTAAAAAAACATGGCTTCAAGGTAAATTGTCATTCTAATTATCCTTGACCTGATCTTCAGCATTTTATATAGTTGAGCACTACCTCCTTATGCAAATTCTGTAATGGCTTGGTATCTGTAAACAGGCTGCATCATGGGTCTCTTCTTACCTTTCCAAACAATTGTTCATTGTCTATTATGCTAACAAAACCATTCTATTGACTGTGTGGGGCAAAGAAAAGGCGCCAAAAAGGCATGGCTTCATTGTCATTTTTCCATTTTAATTATTTTTCACCTGCATTTTATATGATTGACCACTCCCTCTATATGCAAAATCTGTATTTACTTTACATAATCATGCTGCATCTTGGCTCACTTTTTATCTTTCTAACCAATCATTCACTGTCTCTTATGCTAAGGAAACTTCATCTCCAGTCGCCCTTAATGTAGGGGTGCCGCAAGGCTCTGTAGTTGGTCCTTTATAATTCTCCATTCCTGTCAATCATCAGTGCTTGTGTAACATGTGATGACCCTGAATAGCTGTTTGGCTTTCTAACCTGAGTTAGTCTTTCTCTTTAATTATAGTCTGCTTAATAAAAGCCAATAGGTGTTATGGTCTAGCAGCCAAGCCTTTGCAGACTGATATCATTGGGAGCATGGCCAACTGAAAACAACTATTAATGGCTTTCCTAGTGCATTTTCCATTGACTTAAGATCAAGCGCCTTACTTTTTCTCAGAGAGTCTACTATGTCAGCATAGGTATTTCCGTGTGCTAAGTACAATTTATCAGGAAATGTTTGTGTAAAGTAGTATTTTCTCTTGGATTAGAAGAACACATTCTAACACAGGAGCTGAAATCCAATGTTTGATGCTGATACAGTTCCTGGCCTTTAACCTGAGATAAACTGCAGCATCCTTTTATAGTGTAAGCAATAATTTTTCTCATTAATAATCTGTTGTTTTGTGGGAAGGTTATTTTGTTTCCAGTTTCCTGCAACGCTTATCTGTCATAGTGAACATAGTTTGTGGATGAAGAATGCATTGTTCCACTTTCTGGTGAACGTCCCCAGGCCAAACAAACCATTAATCTGATAGGTTAAAAGCTGCTTTGGTAACAATGCAGTGTAACATGTGCTGCCAGAATGTTCTCAGTAAGAGATATACACATCACTTGAGACTTAATTACAGCATTTGGCCTCAGAACCTCTAGCAAACTGGTGTATATTATGGTACAATATGTAGTGCTTCTGTGGACCCTAATAATTGAAATATTGAAATGTAGGTACATGGTGACACATGGCGAGCAATGTGACACTAAATAAATAAGCTCTAACTAAAGTTGGCTCAATCACACTTAAACTATTGTCATAAGTGTTTAGCGGCTTACATTATGTTTAAGTACTTTCCCTAGGTAGAAGCTATGCACCTCTAATGCCTCTTTTGCCCATCCCCTTTAATATTTTCATTATTGTAATAGATGGTGTAATGTGCTTTTCTAAGCAGTCAAAAAGTACTACGCCAAAATGACAAGTGCTATTATGCATTTACAATGCAAAGCTGAAGATGGGTTTTAGACCCTTTGGCTCAATTTGTTTTGGTTAAAACAAATGTTGACTCTCAAACAGCCCAAAAGCTCCCCATCGGATATTATCATGATGCATTATTGACTATATTGTGTATCTGAAAGCTTTATTGCAATGTGGTCGTTCAACTCTGAGCCATTCTAGAAATGAATTTATTTTCCTTTAAGTGCTTCCCCCTCCCAGATTGGGAGTACAGCTTTCTAAAGTTTCTATTTCCCCCTCCTCGCTTCTGATTAATGTATGTAATAGAATGAATAAAGCATTTCTAGCTTTTATGTAATCAGGATAGAAAGGAATGTATATGTGTTCTTTAATATTTCATCATGCATAGGGATAGTTTATTATTTCTTCTGCTCATCAAAGATTCACCAATTACTCCTAATCGTTTGTCGCACTGGGAAGCCAGCTATGAGTATGTTAAATATAATTCAAGCCCTAAGCTGTAGAAATATGAATGCTGCTTGCAATGATACCTAAAGGCAAAGCTGCTGAACTGAAAAGAGAACACTGAGTGCCTTTAGCAGATTTAACCTTTCCCGGATTGCTCTCTGCATGACATGTGCGTATTTGACATCTTTTTGTGAAATGCTCTTTAAGACAAGCTCAGTCTAGTACTTCTACGCAACATTCAGAATCACGGTTTGTCATCAGTTAGAACAAATGAAACTATATACCTTCAGGTCGACTAAAAACATGAAAGATATAAGAAGAGAGGCACACTTCTGTTTCCTGTGATGCAATGAGTGATAAGGCAGTCAGCATGGCGGGTGTCTTCTGCCTCATTACAACTGAGGAGGCATTCATAATAACTGTAATAATGCTAACAAAGAATGAAAATGATAATATTATAATATATTCATATGCCTGGTGAACACAGGCTTCTAAGCATTCACAAACAAGAGGCCTACCCAAGGAAGGTAGACATAACAAAATATTCTAGAACAGAATTCGTCTTAGAGGATTGGTTCCCATGGGTCTCCTAAATCCACCTTGCTAGATCTGTGAGTCCTTGAGAAAGTACGTAGGGACCAAAATATATTTTGCAGAGCCCACACTTATAGATATACAAAAAAATAAATAAAATAAATATAAATATATATATATATATATATCATATCCCAAGCTTAAAAAGACCATGTCTGGGTGGGGCTATTTTCTGTTATTTGGAACTTTGCTTGTGGTTCTTTAGTATGGTTAATATGGTATGGTTTAGTATGGTTTCTTTTATGTTTTCTAAAAATGGTTGGTTGAACTTTTAGTACCATCATAGAGAGGTTTTGCTTAAAGACAATCCTAAAATCCATTTGCCATCTGTTGAGTCTTGGTGGCTTTCTATCAATAAGGATATATGTAAGTCTATTAAATAAATACAGGTATGGGATCCATTATCTGGACACCTGTTATCCAGAAAGCTCTGAATCATGGGAACACCATCTCCCATTGACTCTATTTTAATCAAATAATTTTAGAATTTTTAAACATGATTTCCTTTTCTCTGTAATAATAAAATGTTACCTTGAACTTGATGACAACTAACATGCATAAATCCATATTGGTGACAGAACTATCCCATTGGTTTATTAAATGTTTAAATGACTTTAGTAGATCTAAGGTAT
>CM044431.1:48570529-48585673 GCA_024363595.1 Xenopus borealis | reverse complement strand
AACTATACCCTTTAATACAATACAGTCTATGTCATACCTTTAATAGAATACAGTCTAGGGTCATAGGGTCATGCATATGTCTGTTTATTAACAAACCCAAAATCTTCCTTCACCATTTCCATACCGATTGCCGACTGTCCCTACCTGAAGGTAAAGCCTCTCCTCCAGAATTTCTACTAGGCAAAGGAGATTGTTCACTAAAGGTATTGGAGACAAGGGGCCTTTCCATAATTTGGATCTTCATACCTTTAGTCTGCAAAAAAGATTTAAACATTAAATAAACCCAATAGGATTGTTTTGCCACCAAAGGATTAATTACATCTTAGTTTGAAACAAGTACAAGTTACTGTTTTGTTTTTATAGAGAAAAGGTAAATATGTTTTCAAATAGTAAACTATTTATTTATTAAAATCTATGGTAGAAGACATTCCTGTAATTCGGAGTGTTCTGGATAACAGTTTTTTTGGATAATAGATCCCATACCTGTTTATCAGTTCCTGTGCAGTAGTTGTGTTACTTTATAAGGTATACAACATTATTATTACTGATATGTGCTTTAAAAAAACTTAAATAATATATGTCAGATTGAATACTGGGACTGAGTGAACTTGAACCATATCAGGGTCACTTTAAAGGGGAAAATCCTACATGGTTTAAGCATTTTTTAAGACTGGGGGAATGTTACTTTCTTGTAAATTAAGCTATGATAAATTTCAAATCTGAGCTGAAAATGGAATTGCAGAGGTCACATAACAAGAAAAGAACATTCAACAAAGACTAATGGACTAGGCAGCAAGAAATAGAAGTAATGATACAATCATAATGAGTATATTAACTGCCATAGAAACTGTGACATGAGTATCTTTTCAAGCCAAGCTCCTGACTGTTGGAAAATTTCACAATAAACCTAATGTTCTAGATGAATTGTTAGAAGAAAATAAGTTTGTTCTTCCATTCTGCAGGCTATTTATACGAGTGAGCTAAGAGATAACATATGATGCAATTTCTAACAAACGAATATGTGGTGGGTGAGATGAATAAAAAGCCTTATAGAACAGATTTTTTTTCTTTGGCTGCATAAAGAAGTGAGTCCTGTGTGTTGCTGAATTTGATATCTGCAACAGAAAAGGAAATTCTGCCAAGAATGAGAGTAGGGAAAAGTTAGGCAGAAAGATTTGGAAATATGTATGCTTATTTAAGACTTTGTTATTTGGCATGTTAGTTGGTACTTTCATTATGGTGAGATATAGAGATTCTAACCAAATTGTAATATATCCACCTCACCTTATAGGTGCAATCTGCAGTATGCCTCTAAATGAAAGGAGAACTTATACCCCCCAGGGGATTTATTCGCTGACCTGCTACATGGGGCCAGTGCTCCTATTCTTCCAAAAATGTTCTTGCCTCAGATACTTTACAGTGAATGCTCAGTTGTAAAAACATTTTAAAAAAGGTTTGTAGCAGGCTAGTAGCAATTAATTTAGAATCAATAATAACAGCCGTTTAAAGTGCTAAGTGCCTATAATTAATTAATTAAGTTTATACAGACATTCAATCTTAAAATCAATCTTAAATAGGAGAAAACTCATTAGACCAGTCTGTGTACTTGCAAAAAGATAGAAGAGGAAAAATTAGGTAGGACTGGCCAGACTGGGGATAACTTTGACGTAGTTAGCCAGCTTAGATATATTACAATATATGGACAAACAATCCCTGTTTTGTTTAAAGGGTGAGGCATTTTTTAGTAGCTGTATGCAGAGGACCTCTTGTATTTGTAACCCACTGGTACCCTCAGATACCTGACCCAATGTCTGGGAAAGCGTAAAAAGATGGTGGCACTCAGAAATTCCCATAGTCAGTGCACTGTTTGAAGAAGAGAGGGCCAGTGTTTAAGTTAGTTATAATGGATATGTAGAACCAGTTCTAAACCCAGGCAGGAGAAGAAAGTAGGGAAGGAAAACCAAAATATCTCATAGTGTAGTATTACACATACATAATACCCTGCAAAGGTTTTCAAACAGAAACATAGGAATCACTTGCTCGTTTCTATTCCCAAGATCTCTATTTCAAATCTTCAGTCCTCGCAATATAATAAAAAGAAGTGGTATGACAGCCTTTATTCAAAACCCATTATACTGAAAGCACTGAATTAAGACAAGGCTGTCTCCCATTGTCTGTATTTTATCCAAATAATCAAATTTTTGAAAATGATTTCCTTTTTCTCTGTAATAATAAAACAGTAGCTTGTACTTGATCCAAACTAAGATATAATTAATCCTTATTGGAAACAAAACCAGCCTATTTGGTTTATTTAATGTTTACATGATTTTCTAGTAGATTTAAGGGATGAAGATCCAAATTAAGGAAAGAACCAATATCTGGAATACCCCAGGTTCCAAGCATTCTGGATAACAGGTCCCATACCTGTATTATTATTTACACTGTGTATGCATTCAGGCTATATCATGTGCAGTTTCTTTCTCTGATAGAGGTTAAGGCTGCATCGGTTTGCAATATTTTATTATGTACATACTAAAAATCAGTTGAATTCTTGATTTTTTTTTCTGTTAGAGTTTCTTCTTACGTACAGCCACTGGCATTCATGCAGTATTCATCAGTATTAATTGCCAGTTTGCTATGCATAATAATGAGGATTTTGTGTACTTAGTTTAAAATGAACGAGCAAGCAATCCTTCTCAAGATTAATCTGCTTTTCCTTACAGTAGATTCATTTGCTTTTTGAATGCAAACATTTAACACCAGCCTGACTGCTTGTTGCAGACTTTAATGTTTTATATAGGTTAGCATGGGCTCTGATCTAATGTATAGGCCATGTGTCAAAGATCTTAAATTGGTTGTTTTCCTTCGAATTTGTGGTTTTTGAGTTATTTAGCTTTTTACTCAGTAATTCTCCAATTTGCAATTTCAGCAATCTGGTTGGTAGGGTCAAAATTACCCTAGCAATGATTCATGGATTTAAATGAGAGACTGGAATATGAATAGGAGAGGGCCTGAATAGAAAGAAACAGGAAGAAGCAATAATAATAAATATGTAGCCTTACAGAGTATTAGTCTTTTAGATGGGGTCAATGACCCCCATTTAAAAGCTGGAAAGAGTTTGAAGAAGAATCCAAATTATTTAAAATAAAAATAAAACAAAGAACAATTGAAAAGTAGCTTAGAATTAGCCACTCTATATCATGCTAAAAATACCCTAAAAATGAATTTGATTAAAAATGTCATGTTTTATATATTTAACTTATTGCACCAGTCTAAAGTTTCAGCTTGTCAATAGCAGCAATGATCCAGGACTTCAAACTTGTCACAGGGGGTCACCATCTTGGACACTCACATGCTCAGTGGGCTCTGAGCAGCTGTTGAGAAGCTAAGCTTAGGGGTCGTCACAAATTAAGAAAAGGAGGTTGGTCTGTAATATAAATTGATGCTACAGGGCTGATGATTAAATTCTGATGCTAATTGCACTGGTTTCTGTGCTGCCATGTTGTAATTATCTGTATTAATTACTAATTAGCCTTATATTGTGACATTTCTATTTATGTGTACTGTATATTGTGAGTGGGTCCCTAAGCTCAGTAAGTGACAGCAGCACAGAGCATGTGCAGTGAATCAGCAGAAAAGAATTTGGGAAGATCTTTACTGCTAAAAGACTGTGGTTGCCTTGGGCTGGTACAGAAGCCCCAAACATAATGTAAAACATTTCTAGCTATTTCTTTAGTTAAGATTTAGTTCTCCTTTAAGAGGTGACAAACAAATGAACCGTTAGTTTCAGTTAGGTCAGGTAGTGTTTTAAGTTCTAGAACTGACTGCAGGTTAATTTACCAGGCCATAAATAAACAATAATAAATAACAATGAATTGAAGAACCATCCACAACTAGTGCTGAGCATGTTTTTATGCTCTGCTCAAATCATTCCACTGTATGGTCCAAGGAACTAAAAAAGTGATGAGCGGTGGTGATCAGAATGGCATATTATCCAAATGAGAGGCATTGCAGGCTCACATTCTCACAGTCTGAACTTCCAGTGTTATGCTATATTCTATATGAATATTTTACTTTCTTTTTCTGTCAATGACAAGTTAGGGGGTGCTGTGGAGGCAGAGGTGGGAAGCGCGAGTCCTTCAGGCAGGAGCTGTAAAGGCAGGTCATGGAGAGGAATGACAAAATCAGGGTGAAGATGGAGATTAGTCAGCGTTAGGACACTGTAAATGAAGAAGGTCAAATCAGGAACAGATCAGGAGTCGAGGAAGCACTGTGCAATACAGGATAGAGTGGGCGTAGAGAGCTGTACTGGACAGGATGGAGCAGGTGTATAGAGCTGGACTGGAGCAGAACTGAAACAGGCAGGGCAAGGAAAGACAGAACAGGACAGGACAAGGTAGACAAGGCAAGGCAAGGCAAGGTAAAGTTAAGGTTAGGCAGACAATGTGAGATACAGAGCCAGAAGAGGAACTCAGAGTTAGGAGCATGCCATGGTGCTCAAGAAGACCAATGCTCAGGCACTGGATGTGAGAAGGGCTAAAAAACTAGTATGCTGGGAAGAGAGGTCTAATCCTGGAACCAGCAGAAGAATAAACAGGGCAATGGTTAGGGCAGGCAGCAAGCCAGCAAACAGGAGGTTGCAGGATCAAACCCCTGCAGAACCTAACATTTTCCTTTCCTTTTTTCCACCAAATACTATTAGCAATTTATGTGAAACATGTGGAACACCTCTGTATGGTGCCTTTAAATACAAACTTCTGGTTTATTCTATATTATATTTGTATAAGGTACAAATATAAACTAAAAAGAGAGAAACCCTAAATAGACTATATTTTCTTTATAGTTAACATATCTTTATCTTCAAATTTAATGTGCAAGCATGTGTTTGAAAGTACAATAAGTTTCATTTGGATGTGTTTCATGTATGAATCAGCATTTTGTATCTGAATATATAATTTCAACTTGTATTTTCTAAGAACTCACTGACGCCCTTCCTCCCTTAGTTCTTATTTTGCCTGGCTCAGTTCTGTAAATTCTGGGTTAAATGAATTGTCTGTACTTTGGCAGATCTAGGGGAATTTTGGCATGCAAACGACCATAATAATAGAACATGAGGCTGCTAGCAAACAAGTATAGGCTTTTCAGGGTTTTAATCAAAGCACAATATGGAATAAATATGCAGGAAACATTTCTACTTCCCCAAGTTTTGGGGTGTTTATGTAATGATTAAAAAAGGTTTTGCTGTTTTGGACCCCCACCTTTGGGCATTAGTGGGTAAAAGTTCTAGATATCTAGATATATTTGACTGTCCTAAGAGGTTTTTATTTGTATAGTGGATCTAAAAACCAATTGTGATAACTCACCCTGGTGGTCTAGTGGAGGGGGGTCGGCAGGGACACCTGCTCCCTCCTAGGTGGGGACACCCGTCACGTGCCGCTTCCCCTAGTGTTCTATGTGTGTGTGGTGCACACACTTACTCTGTTGTAGGCTCATGTGCGCTAACATTGTGACGACATTGTGATTTGGTGCCAAATTTAAATGTATATAAAGGCAATACAGGTTTCTACACGTTGCCCATCACAGGTTTTGTCCTGGTGCCGTCCGTCTAGTTCTTGTCCTGATTACCTGTGTTTGACCCTGCCTGGCTTTACGATAATCCTGACTTCTGTATCCTGATCTTTGCCTGTTACCTGACTCCGATTCTGCCTAATCCTCTTGATTAACAGCCTGGTTTGACCCCTGCCTGATATCTGACTCCGATTCCGCTTAACCCTCCTGATTGACTATCTGGTTTGACCTTTGCCTGCCTGCCTCGACCTGGCCTGATTTGACTACTCTTTTGCCTGAAGCCTTGTAACACAACTTTCTGAATAAAGACTTTGCTAAACAGTCGTGCCCCTCTGCTTGCCAGAACTCTTCGCCTTGCACCGAGGGGGGGAGAAGGCGTCCCTGCCGACCCCCCTCCACTAGACCACCAGGGTGAGTTATCACACCAGTTAGTGCCAGGAAATTAACTTTAACTTTATTTTCAGAATTTTGAACTGCCTTTCCCTGCCTTCCCGCCAGTGAGAATGTAAATTGCCAGTGGGATGGCACTCAGAGCGTCACCAGAAGTTGCCTCACGAGGAAACTTCGGGCGACTTCTGAGAACTAAGTGTCCAGCCTCACTGGATAGTGGTCAAGTATTTGGTGCTCCTATTAGAAAGGAGTATAATATGCTTTGTCAAATGATGGCTTAATAGGGGCATTTTCCCAGAGTGTTCAATATGTTCGCAAACCACTGTACTGTTTATATCAGGGGTGTCTAAACTTTGAGGGCCACATTTGGTGAGGTGAAAATGTGTGGGGGCCGACCATTCAGGGATGAACTCCACGGACGATTTGCGTGCGATCCAACGAGCTGAGCAAAAGCACGTGGATCCGTGGAGTTCAGCCCTTAGCCTGACATTCTTTGAACCATTATTATTTAATTGGCATGCTGCTGTTAATCAGATGTGTGGGGCTATGGAGATTGCAGTATATTTGTCCTTATCACCTCGTGTGCTGCCCTCATTCGTAATCTGAGACAAATACAGTTTTAATCTGGCATTTTATCTAAAACTAAAGAAAAAAATCAGGCAAAATTTTATGCAAAAGACCTATTATTATAACAAAGCATTTCAAACTGGGCCGCATTCATATCCATCCTGGGCCGCATGCGGGCCCTCGGGCCGCAGTTTGGACACCCCTGGTTTATATATATATATATATATATATATATATATATATAGGTATGGGTTCTATTATCCAGAATGAAAGATTAATTAAGTATATCTCAGTTTGGCTCACATACAAGGTACAGTTTTATTATAACAGAGAAAAAGGAAATCATTTTCAAAAATATGAATTATTTGATTAAAATAGGGTCTATGGTAGACAGCCTTTTCATAATTCGGAGCTTTCTGGATAATGGGTTCCCAGATAAAGGATCCCATACCTGTACTCAATAGACTCTAAGTGAGCAGTGCCAGTCTTCACTGCATTTTGGACTTATCAAGTGCAGTGTCCTTTTCTAAGGACAGTGACTCAAACAGTGAGTAACCATCAAGTTATCTGAAATGATTAGTGAATACACTATAGGCTGACTTTAACTAGGACAGGGTTGAGTACATTCTAGTGAAATGAACTTGTAAATTATACTAGGAATTTGGAGATGTAACGATGATTCACAAGTGAAATTATGCCAAATAAGGCTCATAGGGCATATAAACACAAGTTTGCTTTTTTTTATTCCAGATAATACAACCTTACTTGAACAGCTGCATATGTCAATATATCAAATTTATGTAATGAATAACAGGTAATAAATTGTGCAGAGAAAGGCAGTCACCTAAGTCCAAATTTACTGAACACACACACACATATATATATATATATATATATATTTTTTTTTATATATACATAGGTCAGGAAGGATCACCACTCACTGTATTTTCTGGTGAAAAAGGTGATTTTTTTATTGCAAAAACATCTTATTCTGACGTTTCGGTTCCACCTGGGAACCTTTTTCAAGGATGCTTGAAAAAGGTTCCCAGGTGGAACCGAAACGTCGGAATAAGATGTTTTTGCAATAAAGAATCACCT
Source organism: Xenopus borealis (assembly GCA_024363595.1). Classification (NCBI taxonomy): domain Eukaryota; kingdom Metazoa; phylum Chordata; class Amphibia; order Anura; family Pipidae; genus Xenopus; species Xenopus borealis. The sequence goes on along the minus strand of CM044431.1, from coordinate 48,578,050 downwards.
TTTTCACCAGAAAATACAGTGAGTGCTGATCCTTCCTGACCTGTCTATGCAACTTTGATCGTGCACCGCTGGCTTCGTGAATGTTTGGAGTGCTGACACTGTATGGAGTTACTATATATATATATATATATATATATATATATATATATATATATATATTTTTTTTTTTATATATACATAGGTCAGGAAGGATCAGCACTCACTGTATTTTCTGGTGAAAAAGGTGATTTTTTATTGCAAAAACATCTTATTCTGACGTTTCGGTTCCACCTGGGAACCTTTTTCAAGGATGCTTGAAAAAGGTTCCCAGGTGGAACCGAAACGTCGGAATAAGATGTTTTTGCAATAAAGAATCACCTTTTTCACCAGAAAATACAGTGAGTGCTGATCCTTCCTGACCTGTCTATGCAACTTTGATCGTGCACCGCTGGCTTCGTGAATGTTTGGAGTGCTGACACTGTATGGAGTTACTATATATATATATATATATATATATATATCATTATATCATGACCTTCCTTAGTGGAGAGATCTGGGTATGCTTATCCAACACAGCAAAATGATCAGTATATGTAGTAGAATAAATTATGACTAGAAATGACATTCTGAATCCAAACAAGCATATTGACAGTGTGTGTGCAGTGCCAGTTTACCGCTCAACATTAATAATAAAGGCTTCCCAAATTTGGTTTGTTTTATTAAAAAGAGATATCTTCAGGGGATATTTTGTATTGTGCTAGTATTGATATATAGTTACATTTATTTTCAGAGGAAGGTGTATAGTCACATGAGCGTGGCATAAAGAAGAAGAAGAAGATAAGAGGAGAATAATCCTGGACCTCTGAATTCAGTTCTAAATGAAACATCAAAATATGAATATTTATAGAGAAGAGGCAGGCTGAGTTATGGAAGGAAATGAATTTAGCATTTGAATTAGATAACTGTGGCTTATTTGCTGTGTGGGATGTGTGCTATGTAAAATGGATTATCTTCCTTTTGATAAGCTTGCGTGACTTTTCAGATTCTTTTTTTTTTTTCAATACAATCAAACCTGCACTGGCTTGGAACTCTCTACCACAGCAAATTGTTAAATGTACCTTGCTGTGTAAGGTTTGTACATGGACTATAAATGGCTCTTATTAACAACTACACTGGACATTCCACAGGTTATATTTGTGTCCAGCACAAATGTGCATTTTATCTGTAATGAGCAATATATTTTCAAAAGGTGGAAAAGAAGGTTGTTGTTTGTATGGGTTGGGTTCACATAACATCCAATTGGGATTTATTCAGTTATTGATAATTCCCATTGGCAGAAGACAACATTGGCAGTGTATTTGTTCTTGGTCAGTAGATATACACGGAGCCAAATTTCATTCATTTGTTGACCCATGGGATGAATGATCAGATCAACACATCTGACCCACTTGGGCTACAAAAGAATAACCCAGCTGGTGACCTGGGCAAATGATGGGAACTTTTTGTGCATGGACTGCTTCAAGTGAAACTCACTGCTGAGAACTGCCTATCAATCATTTTTGTATAGTTTCACTGTAGCATTTTTGCCCTCCAATGACTAATTAATACAGTTTTTGGAAGTTCTACCCAATTTCCTTACCATTGCTATGTTTGTGGGAGATTCTCTGTTGGTCTGTCCAAAAATAAAATCCATAGTGGTTTGGAAGTGGCAGGGTGCATCTCTCTGGTGCTTCCTTTAAGATTAGCTCTTTCTTTCCATTGGCCAACTGAGCACATTAGTGCAATTTAGAAAGACTACAAGAACTGAACCAGAGCCGGGAGTGCTGAAACACAGGTGTCATCTATACAAAACGATCCTCATAAAGTCTTTTCTGATCTGATCTTTAGCAAGGTTTTTGTATGATGCAGTGGGAAATTGATACTTCTTTGTCTCTGGCATGTTTGTCTAGTAATAGTAGCAAGACTTGGGTAATGAGGGGGAAATAAAAGAAAGAAATACAGTAACCATAACCACATTTTTTTGCAAGTTTCTGCAGGTAATAATAAAGGCAACTCATGATTAATGCTTGTCTTAAGATCATGAATCTGGAAAAAAAAACTGAGCAGAACACTCGAATTAGCAGAGGAAGTTGTGCAATAACTGTGTATATTCTCAGATTCCATGGAAGTGATTGCTAGAAACTCTTTAGATGAACTAAATTGTGATGTTTTCCAGGTATTTACATTTTTTAGACTATTTATTACTGTTTGTCTACTCATATCTAAAGATAATTGTAATGATTTGTGATCTAATATCACACACACACGCATTCTGTTCCGCTATAGTATATTCTTGTTTATTATCCACAATCCTGATCCTTCACATAGATTATTTCCACCTCTCAGCACCAACAGAAATCCATTAAGTCAACGTTATCAGACAGCAGAGAGGCAGTAGCTGTTGAATTAACTATACAATGGGCTGTAATGAACCCTAAGGCCACAGGTATGAACCTCTGTAATATTCCAGTGCCCTTTCTGTCTGAGCTACAGGGGGCTAAGTTCCTGACTTCTGCCACATTTATCTATTTTACCAGACTTTGCCTATTGTCTGCCATCATGGTTTGTGTTCTGGACTGGCTTTGCCATCTGCTCTAACTGATGGCCTGTTTCAACTTGATTCACTACAATAAGGGGCTGAAGTGAAAATAATAAATAAAATTAGAATTTTAAAATTAAAATTTCAAAGTAATGTTGGGCTAGTTCAACTATCGAATAGCCCAAAATTCAAATTGAAAAAATTCAAATATTCGAATTTTCAAGTACTGTCTCTTTGAAAATCCTTCAACTTCGACTATTTGGCAGCTTAAAGATTGCCATTTTAGCCTATGGAGGACCTCACAGAACGTGTTCTGAAATTTTTTCTTCTAAGTTCTAAGAAATTGAAGGTTTTTGGTGAAATCGTTCAAATCATTTGATCGAATCGAACAATTTTTCATTCAATCGAATACGGCCATTTTCGATCAAAAATTACCCCCCCCCCATAAATGTGATGGTCGAAGTGTTTTCACTTTGAAATTCGACCATTAGTAAATTTGCCCCTAATGTACTAATTTTTTGAATTAAAGTTTTTCTCTGAAACTTTCTTCGCAATGTCAAATTTAAAATAGCTTAAATGTTAAACATTCACCTCCCATTAACTGTGGGGAATTGCACCAGATTTAAGCTGGTGAAGTTACTAGGTTCAGATATTCAAGATATTATTTTATTGCTAAAACTTGAAATTTCTATTGGAGGTAATGTTAGGATCAGTAGATATCAGGTCTTCTTCATACAATTCCATAAACCACAGGCCAATCAAATACAGTCTGCTTTGCTAAATCAAGCACAAGTGTGCCTTATGATGCTGGGGGACCCTGGAGCTAACATCACCATGAAAGTGTAAGTAACTTTAGGGTTCCCATCAACAGAACCCCCCAGGCCCTTGCCCCAGACACATCCCCCCTGGGCCCCCTATCGCAGTTGCAACCCCCTACCACCTTCCCTTCCTGGCACTTACATTTTCTTCTTCTCACAGCAATGATCAAGGCTAGGGAGGTGGAGGTCATGGGACAGCTCACAAGGTGTTGTGGAGTGGCTTCAATAGACATTACAAACTAGTGGCAAACTAATTACACTCAGTAATGATGTGTTAACACTTTGGGGCAAATTTACGAATTTCACGTGAAATGATTGAAGTTTGATCGAATTCAATAGAACAAGGATCGTCCGAATTTTTCGTGAAATCGCAAAGTAAAATCTGACCTCTTCGATCATCAAATATCGAATAGATCGAATAGATCGGATATTCGATAATTCTATCATTCGATGATCGAAGGAATTAAAATTTTATTCAACTGCCTACTTCGCCAGATTGAACCTACTGAATTGTAATAGAAGCCTATGGGAAACTGCCCATAGGCTTCTGAGGCTAAGTCCTGCTCGAATACCATTCGTACGATCAGAGCGTTCAAGCGTTCGAATCGTACAAATTTTTCGGACTCTCAAAGGAAATTTCATGATTTTTTCCTTTGCTACTTTTTACAATGTAATGGTGGCCTGGTATATGATGTTTCTGTTTGGAATCTGGGTTTGAACCAGTGCAGGACTTTTTGCAATGTGAAGCACCAGGCAGAACTTCAAGTTTTAAACATTAACAAAAAACAACAAAAATGGTTTGCCATCAATATGAATTCATGTTTACATTAAGAACAAGCTACTGTCTTATTGTTACAGATAAAGCAAATCAGTAAGGAATGATGAATGCTTGTTTAAATAGGATACTGTGGGAAGTAACACTGCCAGGTTCGGTTTGCTGTTTCAGCGTAATAGACTTCATACATGTACAACTGTGTTTATCTAAGAACTTTATTATTTGTACAATTCGGTAATCTAATGTATATGTGTTCCAAAATACTCTTTCACTTCTGAGCTAATTATGGGTAAGCATGACATGTACCAGACTGGAAAAAGAACTGATACCATTCAACTGACTATTGAGAGAATATAACCTGTGAAGCACACAAAGTAACCTTAATTATAACCTTAAAAGCACAATAAAATAAATAAAAACTTTAACATTGTGCACCATAGCCATATACACGTATTAAAAAATTGCATTGAAGAATGATTTGGAGCACATAGAAAACCACTGCCATAAATGCATGAAAGAGAGCCTGGTGGCCAGGGGTATCCAAGAGAAGCATGAAACTTAGGTTACTCCAACAAATATCTTGAAATTGTGCCTGCAATTACACTGGAATTCTGGGGACAATATTGCATTTTGGGTTAAAAAAAAGTTTGATTTGTGTTTGAAAATTGTTGTTTGCTTCATAATCTGATTTCAAAATTATGCTTCATGTGTTTCAAACTTTCTTTTGGTAGCAATACAGTTAAACTGCCCATAGAAGCAAAAAAAAAATATAAATGCACAGAACTACGATATGCCGACTCTGATTGGAGTGCTATTCTAAACGCTGCCAATAAAATAATGCTACCCAGATGTACAAGCTTCTCATGTTTTCATTACGGCTATGCAAGAATTGAGCAGTGGGAAGTTTTCGTTGTAATTTTGTGTTGTATTATTTATACAGATGGTCTTGGAAAATAAATATTTGGAGCACAGATTTTAGAAGTAGCTGGAAATGTACACAAGAGCATGAGCTGACACACAGATCTATATTAACAGTACTTGGACTCCCCTGGAGATGATGTGCTATGTTTAGAGTAGATGTGCATCGGCACCAAGGCATGAAATCACAATACATGTGCACATTTCATGATTTGCTGGCTGGATACAAATAGCTGCCTTTTGTGAACTGTTGAATGTAGGTGGGTGCAACCCTTAACAACAAAAGATGTATGATTAATATCTAAAACACACACTAGTCAGTCAAAATGTCAGGAAAAGATTTATGAGGTATGTACAAGGCTAAATAAATAGTTATGACTGAGAGAAAAAATGGGAATTTCGCAGCTGATTTGGCTCTTTGAGGCTGATTGAATAGACGCCAATGAGCCTATTAATCTTCATTGGCTGACACAGTGTATTGTATATTGTAGCATGTGCATTAGGTTGTGTATGGACATGATTGCACCACCCTAGAATTAGATGGATTACTCTCTCACTCTATGGAGGGAATGTAGAAAATAGGGTTTATACAAAACAAGAATTGCTTACCAAAAGATCCAAATGGGACATTATGGAAACACTGTTCTACTTTCAAAGCTTTACCTACTCTAGTCAAGTCTCCCCCTCTTCTTCAACAGGCAGCACATATTTTCACCCCTGTGAAGGTAGAACAGTCAGATTGCTACAAAGAAAGTAATAAAGATTAGTGATGGGCGAATTTATTCGCCAGGGGCGAATTCGCGGCGAATTCCCGCGATTCGCCGCTGGCGAATAAATTCGCGAAACGAGCAGAAAAATTCGCCGCTAAAATTTCGCCGCGCAAAAACGAGTCGCGCGTCGTTTCGGAATCGACGCGACGCGCGTCAAAAACGACGCGACGCGCGTCAAAAACGACGCGCGACTCGTTTCGCCAAATGGCGAAGCGAAACGCGGCCGTTTCGCCCATCACTAATAAAGATACACTTTTGCACTTGAATTATAAGAGGACAGCACAGGGTGATACTTAAGTGCAAGTTATGGTGGTGGAAAACTTATCAGTCCATTTGCTCATGCAATAGCTCAACGGTTTCATTGGGAAGCACTCTAAATGTCACCCTTTAGGCTTAAAGACCCTTCCTGTGCAAAAAACATTTCTTTATTTCATACAAATACACAAAAACATAATAAACACAGATACATTCTTTTTCAGCATCAGGGCACTGTAACTGTAAAAGATTGCATATTGCATGTATCCTAATCAATCACAACACATAAATGTCAAGGGGACATGTATCATTATAAAAGGCTATGCCTCAGGCACTACAACAATTTCAGAAAATAAGAAAATTCCTTTACATCGACTCAACAGAATAAGTCAAACATAAATAAAGTTAAGCTGAAAGAAAAATTAACTGAGTCAGTAAAAGCTGGGCTATTAATTTGTAAATCAAAAGTCAGACTAAGGGGCAAATTTACTATTATCCGCCGAATGCTTATTGAATTGTTTTAGGCTATCGTTTAGGCTATTCGATTTCTTGATGAATTCGTACGATCGGATACCGGTCGTTTGATTTCACGAAAAAATCTTGAAATTTCCTTCAAGCCTCCGAAAAATTAGTAAGATTCAAACAATCGAACGCTACAATCGTACGAATGGTATTCGAGCAGGACTTAGTCTCAGAAGCCTATGGTGGGGGGGATTCCCATAGGCTTCTATTGCAATTCGGTAGGTTCAATCTGGCGAAGTAGGCAGTCGAATAACTTTAAAATTTTGATTCCTTTGATCATCGATAGTGAGTCGCGAGTCACTAATCATCGAATGATCAAATTATCGAATATCCGATCATTCGATCTATTCGATCTATTCGATTTATTCGATAATTCGGTATTCGATGATCGAAGAGGCCAAATTAGAATATCCGATTTTACGGAAAATTCGTACGATTGTTATTCGATCATATTCGATTGAACTTCGATCATTTCACGTGAATTTTGTTAATCGGCCCCTAAGTATTAAGCACAACTTCAACATAACGTTAAAGGTAGATACCATGATTATATTAATAAATGAAAATTCAATTGAAAAAAATTATAGTGCTCTCCACTGTGCTTACATCAGAGAATTCCCCATCAGGAAGTGCTAGATAGGTAATTGAGGGGAACCTCCATTTGTACCATTGCTACAGGATTGATTATGGGAAATTAAAAGTCATTTAGAACTCTCTCAGCCCTTAGTTATGTTATTTCACGTATGCTCTTGTGCACTAAATACGATCATTACTCTAACCCTTGCACTGATGCAGTTGCAACCAAACAACAATTAGGGGCACATTTACTATTACTCCCTGAAATTTGCTAGACCAAATTCGCAATTCGATAAGCATTCGACCATCGAATGCTTATCGAATTGTTTT
>CM044431.1:48518726-48569069 GCA_024363595.1 Xenopus borealis | reverse complement strand
TATTTACGGCTTTTGTGTATTATAACTATATAAGGGGACATGCAATAAACTCTCCAGTACTTTAGAGAGTATCCATCCTAAGATGCAAAAATATTTTTTTACAGGGAGAGCTGTGAAGCTGTGGAATTACTGTATCTCCTCAAGGCAGGTGTAAGGGCATACACATTAGCTTTAAAAAAGGATTGCATGCAAGAAATTATAAGGTTACTGCTACCAATATTCTTAGTATTGTGCATATACAGTGTAAGTGATCTAAATTCCATTCTGAAGTCTGGAAGAATATTTTTATTTTCTGAGGAGAATTCTTAGACAGGGAATTAGTTTTTTCTGTATCAGCTAGACGTGAGATAGCCTTTAATGGTGAAATAGATTAAGTTTAATTTATTTGTCGATTAAATTCTATCTCACTTCTAGCTGATATGGCGATAGCTGTCAAAAACCAAAATGGCAGTGCTTAAAATTCCATATTTAAGGATATCTCCATTGGAGTAGTCTTTTTTCAACCAATGTCATATGTACCTCCCAAAATGTTAATCATCTAATCAGGCAAATCTATACCCAAATATTCCACTTTAAACATGACCAGTGGACACTCCTCTCCCAAACTCTGCCCACTTTCCCATAAAGCTCCACTTTTTGGAGGTCTTTCCCACAAAATACAGGACCATTGGGAGGTATGCTTTGCGCACTTGCAAAATATTTAACTGTAATAATTAATTAATTTTATTTTATGTGTAGCACCGCATAACACTTTAAAGGAATTCTGTCACAATTTTTATGGTGCAGTCTAAACTATTATGAAATAAAATGTCATTCCTGAACCAGAAAATTTAATTTTTTAAATTTATAATATTAGTGTGTAGGCAGCCATCTCAGGTAATTTTGCCTGGTCATGGGCTTTCAGAAAGAGCCAGAACTTTAGGATGGAACTGCTTTCTGGCAGGCTGTTATTTCTCCTACTCAATGTAACTGAATATGTTACAGTTGGATCTGGATTTTACTATTGAGTGCTGTTCTTAGATCTACCAAGCAGCTGTTATTTTGTGTCAGGGAGATGTTATCTGGTTACCTTCTCATTGTCCGTTTGTTAGGTTGCTGGAAGGGGAAGGGAGGGGGTAATATCACTTCAACTTGCAGTATAACAATAAAGAGTGACTGAAGTTCATCAGAGAATAAGTCACATGACTAGGGGTAGCTGGGAAACTGACAATATGTATAGCCCCATGTCAAATTTCAAATTTAAATACATTAATTAAAATCTGTAAAAAAAAAAAAAACTGTTTTCCCATGACAGTATCCCTTTAAGTACAGAACAGGTTTTGTCAATTGTTTTCCCCAAGCTACCAGTAAAAAAGATGTAGGTAATTTATTTTTCAATATATCATACTAACTGCTATAGCACTATAATTACCCACAGAACTCCAAGAGTTATTGAGCTAAATATGTATTGATTTTTTTGTACTCAGAAATAAATGATCTGCTCCAAAAAATCATCACAGCAACACAAATATGTAAGCATGTAAACAAATTTCATATTTATTTGGGAAAAGATGTTTTCAAAGATAAAAGATTTAAAGATAAAACATGTAATTTTAAGGATTCTGATTCTATTGTGTATATTTAAATTTATACAAATAAGAATTATGAGGATATTTTTTTAAATAAGAAAAAATCCTAAGAAGGACTCAAATTCAACAGTAATATGAAGTCACACAACAAAGTATTTTACAAGAATAACATTTAAATAACTGTACAAGAGTTGCTTCACTATACTGTACAACATTGAACATATCCCTGTAATATTCTAATCATTGTTTCATGCTGGAAGATGCCGCACAATTTCTGTCTTGTATTCCAGGAATGATTCACCCCACAACTAACATCATATATACAGCACTGTATTGAATATGGATGTTCTGTTACATAGGGAACAGTGTACTGTTGAGCTAATTAGTTCTTGAACACTTAGGGGCAGATTTACTAATGGTCGAATTTCAAAAAAAAAATTAGAAATTCGACCGTGGGAATAGTGGAGAAGTAAAATCCTTCAAATTCGACTATTGAATTCAAAGGATTTTACCTCAATTCGATCGATTGAATATTCGAATCAAATATTCGAACGATTTTAATCGATCTAATTTTTTTTATTCGATCTTATCTAATGATTCCCAATTTGGTAGCTTGATCCTGGTGAAGTAGGTGGTCGAATAAAAAATTAAAGGGGAAGTTATTCGACCATCGAATATTTAAATATTTGAATAAAATTTTATTTGAATATTCGAATCATTCGAATTCGAATATTCGATGGTCAAATTAGCCTAATTTGCATATTCGAAGATTCGAATTGATATTAAATTCGATCGAACTTCGAATTATTCACATGAATTTTGTAAATCTGCCCCTTAGAAGATAAAAACTTGGATTAAAATAGTGCAAAAACTGGTAAAGGTTAAAAATAAATTGTTGATTAAGTAATGCCTTTTCTATATGGCATCAGGCTCAAACTTCCCCCTCCAGGGGAACCAGTTATTCCAAGGGAAGGCGGAAAGCACTAGGGTTAAAGCCTTAAAAAGCCTTGGCAGGTTGAGGTTCAGGTGTTGGGATCACCCCCTATGAGAGCCCTATGCTAAGGACACATAAATAGCCTTTTAAAAAGGCAGTCAAATGAAACAGATATATACTCGGAATTTAACAAAAACAGAAAGTATAATTAAGTTGCAAATTACAACTTAGATAAAAATTTATAATTCTTCTTCGCCAAGTTTCATTCCATTGTAGAAAAGCTTAGGAAGATTTGATAAAATTTTAAGACAATGTCAGTGTCATTTTGGTTTATTTATACTTTTATACTTTTATATTTTTGTCTTTTGTTGGATCCCAAATTCTTCAAAATGAATCCCCCGGGAAGTTGTTATTTTCATTACTGCTCCATTGGATGCATCGTCTTCTATAAGATGTATCATTCCTTTGGCAATAAGAGATGGACTAAAATAAAAAAAATTTGAGAAAAACAAAATTAAGAAATAGCTTTTTTTGACTAACATATAGAGTTGTATGGTGGTGCTAAATGTACAGCTGCATCATGGTCACCTTAAGGGGCACATTAACTAAAGGTCGATGAAAATTCAAATAAAATTTGAATTTTTTAAATTTGAATTTTGAAGTAATTTTGGGCTTCTTCGACTATCGAATAGCCAAAAATTTGTTTCAAATTGAAAAAATTTGAATCTTCGAATGTTGAAGTACTTGCCCTTTAAAAAACCATTTAAGTCTATGGGGGACCTCATAGAACCTGTACTGAAAAATTTTCTAAGTTCCAAGAATTCAAAGGATTTTGCGGAGAATCGTTGGATCGAATCGAACAATTCAAATGATTTTTTATTCGATCAAAAATGGACCTATTTGATCAAAATAGGTCCATTTTTGATCGAAACAGCCCTTGAATTTCGAAGTTTCGGCCCTTAGTAAATCTGCCCCTATATGTTGTGCTATTAAAGTTTTTGTTTCTTGCTTCTAATAAGCATCCGCTTGGCTAGGGGGAGAGCTTTGAAAGCATTGATATATTTGGTGAAAGAAACACTGTTCTTCTGCAGTTTTTGGATTAATATGAAATGCTTTAAAGCTTTTTAGAATATTCATCTTATGTTCATCTACTCCAACTTATTTCTATTAGAAAGCATAATGGTGGTTGTTTCATAAAAGGCACTACATTTACCCAGGAACAGTAACCAGCAGGCAAACACCTGTTTAAAAGCAAACATCTTATTGGTTGCTATGGGTTACTACTCCTGGGTAAACTAATAGGGTAGGTAGTAAAAACCTGTTTGCCCAGGTACTGTAACCCTTAGCAACCAATCAGCAGGTAGCATTTAGCAAATATCTTTTGTTTGTTATGTTACAGCTCCTGAGCAAACTTAGTGCCTTTTATTACATATGGTGGAATGTTTCTATTAGATTTTGACTTTTTTGAATATTTTCTTTCTCTGGCAGCAGCCTAATAAATGGGTCCTGTGTAGCTGAAGTTTCAGGTAAGATCCAGCTTTAAAGAAGCCACAAATATAATAAAAAAATATATAATTAACTTTCAGAAACCAAAATAGCAGTGCTTAATATGCCCAGGGTGTCTGTACCACTTTAATGGTAAGGTTTTGTTTCACAGAAAGGCCTTTCTTATTGCAAAAATGTGTTTATAACATGTGACAAGCTTTCAGAAACAATTTAAATGTACATAAACTTAGAATCATATGCCAATTGTGGATGTGCAGCAGGACTATATATCTAGAGGGAAAGTATGTCCTCACAAACCATATCCTACTATCTGTCAGTCTCCATTGAATTTTATCTGTAATAACACGTTTAACCTTTTGTATTTGAATAAGAATGCCTATACAATGCTTAAAGGGAAACTGTCATGGGAAAACATTTCAAAAAACACATCAGTTAATAGTGCTTCTCCAGTAGACTTCTGCACTGAAATCCATTTCTCAAAAGAGCAAACAGATTTTTTTATATTCAGTTTTGAAATCTGACATGGGGCTAGCCATTTTGTCAATTTCCCAGCTGCCCCGGTCATGTGACTTGTACCATCACTTTAGGAGGGAACTGGTTTCTGGCAGGCTGTTGTTTTTCTTTCTCAATGTAACTAAATAGTACGCAGTGGGACATGGGTTTTACTATTGAGTGCTGTACTTAGATCTACCAGGCAGCTATTATCTTGTGTTAGGGAGCTGTTATCTGGTTACCTTCTCATTGTTCTTTTGTTAGGCTGCTGGGTGAGGGAAAGGGCGGGGGTGATATCACTCCAACTTGCAGTTCAGCAGTAAAGAATGATTGAAGTTTATCAGAGCACATGACTTGGGGCAGCTGGGAAATTGACAATATGTATAGCCCCATCTCAGATTTCAAAACTGAATATAAAAAAATCTGTTTGCTCTTTTGAGAAATGGATTTCAATGCAGAATTCTTCTGGAACAGCACTATTAACTGATGCAAATTTTTTTTCCATGACAGGATCCCTTTAATAAAATTAGTGCAGTGCTGTCCAACTGGCCCCCACATGAAAGTCTGGCTTCTGTGAATACTTATCTTGTAATCCCCTGCATTCTTCACACCTTTAATCCCCTGCATTGGTCACACCTGTAACATCTCTATTGTTCACAACCCTAAAATCCTGTACTGTTCACACCTGAGACCCAGACTGAAACTGCCCACATTCACCTGTTTACACTCATGTAAATAGATTTCTTTTTCATTAAATAAAGTAAAATTGGGATGTTATTTTTTTGCCTTTACATTCCCTTTAAATATGTGCTGAGTGTTGCTGTGTTGTCTACAGGGGTGGAGGAGGCTTATGGATTTAAGGGTATGTTTTAATATGACTTACATTTTTCACATATCAGTGATGAGCAAAATTCCTGCAGTGAACACCAACTATTTGTTTTTTTGGTGTGCAAGCACCAATGTAGACCTTTTACAGAACGTTACCTCTTTCACCAGAGTTTCCTTTGCTAGCTTAGACCGGGCAAACAACACAATGTAGCAACGCAGTCAAAGTCACCTTACAGAACTCACAGATCACGTTAAAAGTCAAAACTTTATTTTAACATCTGATCCACAAACAAGGCGTCTGAGGTCCGATGCGTTTTGTGAAACATCACTTCCTCAAGAGACCTCTAGACTGATCTAGAGGGAATTTTTTTTCCATGCTATTTCAATTGACCCAAGCGTAAGTGTACTAACGAAGTTTCGCTAGGCAGAACCTAACACTAGCGAAAGTTTGCTATGGAATACTAGAGAAACTATGCCAGCCTTTGGCTGCAGAAATGAAACCGCATTTTTGTGAATTAGCATAGTCATAATGATTTTGCATCTGGCAAAGTGCCACATGGTCTTATGGTAAAACCTGTGTGTTTTAAAAAGGGTGGGGGGATGAACACTGGCTTCCATCATTGAACCTCCACCACTTAGGCCAGAAAAATTCTGGCCCTTGGTATCAAAGAAGTTGGACAGCACTGCTGTAGAGAGTTATTTTGTCTACTGGCTCAGGAAGTCCCTGTTACCTTTAAGCTATGGGTAATGTATATAAAAGTGCGGGTCAATCTCGGAGCTCACCCGATCATGCGTGTCCTTTCCGTCGCTGCCTCAGAGAGTCCTCTGAGGAAGTGCTGGGGATCCAGCAAGAAACGTGTATCACAGCCCACGCTCACTAATCTCTCTATGTAATGTGCAACTAAGGCCGATATTACAAGTATTCAAGTGTCCATGCTATTTCCCGGACTGGCGCCAAATCAGCGGGGAATCTTGTGTACCTTTAAGCTATGCCCTGTAGGAGGGATGTGTCTTCATTAACTCAGGTGTATTGTGATCTGAGTTTATTTAAAAGGGAGGGATGGATTTTGCTCATGTACAGTGGATTGATGTGCTGGGGCTTCTTGAGCATATGGACCAGTAATTATATTATGTCCCAATGGATCCAAACACTTAGCAAAGTCCTGAAAGGGACCGTGTGGATGATGTGTAGTGGATAGCTGCTTCTTCCTAGGTAGTGATACATGACCAAGTGCCCCTTCCACCCTGCATACCTCAAAAAGCACACATCATACACTCTGAGGGTAATTATCAAAGCTTTTGTATTTTTAAATGTTTCACATGCAACAATTTCTTTTCTACATGGAATGATTTGCTCCGGATCAGAAAAGATTTGTCCAAATCTTTAATCCCTGCTTACAATTTGCATCAGGACGTAACTCAGAATCTTCTGAACAGATTATGAGTAATTGACACGTACATTTACTTTGACAAATGTGTCAAAAATTTGTTAAACACATTTCCTCAGGAGTGTGGCTCTCTTTAATAATGAATTGTAAGCACTGGATAAAGATTTGTCCAGTTGCATAAATGTTCTAGTACTCTGATTGGCCTCAGGGTCAGTTCAACACTTGAAATGTAGCCACCATGGCACCAAAAAAGCTAAAAGTGCAATCAGCAAAATTATGATCAAAGTCACAGCAAAAAAATGTTTTCAGAAAGGATATGTTAATCATATACATTCACATGTGGTTATTAAGCAGCAATTTATTTTACAATGGGTAATAATACTGCACACGTATGCCTTAATATGTATAAATATGACTAAAGCAATTACACTGACCCCACTCTCCAAAGATTCCCAGGAGAGGAAAGCACAAATTGAATACTGAATATAACAAAAGCATTCAGTGCTCCGGCAGGGAGGTTGCCAAATACATAATAAACAATGATTAATTTAACAAAGCTATATAAAAGCCTAGTGTCAGTATATGCCATAGGAAAAAGCTTTGCAACTGTAATGCCGCAACTACAGAAAACTCTCTGTAATCAGCAAGCATTGGTTTTCTTATGTTCTAGCATTCAAAGTATTTTTTATATCTTCCATCTAATGTAGCAGCCCTCTTAATCCCACTTCCTCTGCTGCTGCAACTCCTGAATCCTAAACCCTGGCAGACACAAACATTTGACTTTGTTTATGCTTGTAAGGCTTGGTTAGCACAAGCAATGCTGCCGGATTAAGCATGATGTCTAAATGCTATTTGCCTTGTTTTTACTAGTAAAGTAAGGACAGAAACGCAATATTACATCACGTAGAATTTTAACTTCACTTTTCAGTATGTTTTATATTACACTTCTTATAGTTTGTTGCAGAACAAAAGAAAAGGTAGCTGCAAGCTACACATGAATCACATTTTCTCATTTCATTATGAAAAATACATTTGGTGGAGTTTAATTGTAATGAAAAAGCAATGTAGCCTATAACAACTATGGATGACTCATTGTCATTGCTTGTTTCCTTATACAGAATATTGGTTGCAAGGTTGAAAATGCTGATTTACTTTAAAGCATTAGTATAAGGCTCAGTTCACTGACAAATGTCCCTCTGAAAATAATGTGCTGAGTTGGGCCTTTCTCTTTGCTTCACACACTGACATGACTTAAAGTATATAGAGATAGTATACTGCACAACTTACACATTTCCACTAATTCTATGTTTTATACTAGGAAGGGTTTGGAATTTCATAAAAAATAAACGTAGGAAGGTATAACAAGCTATGAACATGGCCTTATATGCTACAGCATATACTATATCTTTTTGTTAAAACAGTTAATGCATTTATTTTACATTACGAATAAAAGGAGTGTTAGGAAAGGAAACAAAAATTATCCTTTAAGCCCATCACAGTGATAGGAAATTTCCTTGAATTAAGGCATTTCAGCAGAAAATAAACAATGATAAATGGGCTGTAATATAGACTGTAGTCAGGTGCTCTTACATGTAGTTCTTAAGCACAGATCACACCAGTTAATGCCTCAGTAAATGCTCTGATGTTACTTAACATTACTACCATTATAACATATTACAGTGTCCTTTCATCTACTGACAGTTCAGTAATGATTCTCTATAGTACACAGGTGTTGGCTAGTTGTGGTGGTTATATATCACATCCTCATACGACTGTAACATTTTGGCATGGTGACCCTTCAGGTACAAGAGTGTTTGCTCATGGCATTGTGCCCTGCAGATTAATGACATACTCGTGATAAGCTCCAATGTGCCATCTCAGCAGAAAACTGCAATTATTATGGGAATGTTGACACCTCTGTTATATACACTGCCAATGTTCAGTGTAGCATGAGAGGTTTTTCAGTTCTCCTTTTTTGATTGTAGCTTGCATTTCCCTATATTTGTTGGTATTTTTTTGGATATTTCAAGTACCTGTATGCTGCAACAACATTTGCACTTGTACAAGCTATGTGTAGTGAACCTATATTGTAATTTCAACATTTATGTTTCAAATAAGGCCAGAGGGCTGCTTATAATAAAAAAGATCAAGATCCTGTTGTTTATCAGGAAGAGGCCCATTTATTAACAATCAAATTTTGATTTTTTTTTTCCATGAATCTCAAAAAATTTACAAGTTTCCTTTTACCTTTTTAAAGAGCTCTAAAAAGTCAAGATAACCAGGTAAAAGTTGTCAAGGTCCAATAGAAGTTAATGGGATTTGAGCTGATCCTGTTGGACCATTTTAAATCTATTAGAACTTTTAGAAGTTTTTTTTCACTAGGAATTGCCAGAAAAACTAAAATATTTAGAGGATTTATTTTCCGGTTATACTTTTTTTATTTAGATATTTAAATAAATTCTAGGACATTCATAGTTTTAGAGTTTGCAAGTTTAGTTGTGGTTTCAAAAACCTCTAAAACAACTAAAATCTGACCTTTGATAAATAGGCCGCCACAACGCAACATTTATGTGGCCAAACAGAGATTATCAGGTTTTGGGTATCTATAAATTAAACATGCAACCAAGAGTACACTGACTTTTCTTTTTACCAGATCCACAGTTTATTGGAATGTGTAGGGTCAGCATCTACCACAATATCCACTAGGAAGGCTAGATAAGTTTGTAGAGTAAGAATTGCATTAGACTATGGATACGCTCTTTGTCTGGCATGCCTGTCCATATGTGATTTACTATAAGGCCAGGGCTGAGCAATAAAATCAGCCCAATTTGGTCCCCAAATTTGTGGTCAGCTTAACACTGAAACTTAATAATGACTTTTACTGGCTTATTTGTGTTTACTAATGTCACATTTGAAACTTATATAGTCAGTAGTTTGTTTTTGTTATTAGTACTGTATTATTAATTATAACCACCATCTCTCACAGCTCTTTGTAGTGTCAAAACTTCTACATTGAAACAGAATGTTTTTTTCAGATTAGATACACACTGCTACAACTGCATTTTGTTACAGAGACATTGTTGGCCAATCGGCATTAGCAGTCTCAGTGGACCAAGGTTCCCAATCTAAAGCAAATGGTAAATTTGGAAAAATGGAAAAACAAAGTAATGTCTGTGGGCGAGAAGTGTAAGGGAATCAGGAAGGTGGTTAAGCTGTTGAAGGGTTGGGGTATTAACTTGGATGAAAAGTTGGGGTTTGAGTGATTGAAGAACTGGAGATTCTTGGAGTGTCTAAAAAGACAAGGGAAAGATTTTCAGGGGATTGAAGCAGATAACACGTCCTGAAAGTGTGAAGATGTAATGAGTGAGGAAGATTTCATGTTCAGACCATCTGGGGATGTACTTGGTAATTAAAGAGGCAATGTAATATTGTGTGACATTGTTGAGTTCTTGGTGAGTACAAGAATCTTCAAGATTCTGTGTCTAAAAAAATCCTTGGGTGATTTCCTAATAAAACCTTAATTTTAAATATGTATAAACCTTAACATAAAAGGGCAAAATGATAGGATTTTATTTTACAAGACATTAATGTCATATGGTAACAAACTATTGTAGAAAAAACAAGATTTAAAATGAGAAAGCTTTACATAACATTATTTTCTGATGGAACACCCAGCATTTCTTATTTTCTTCAGTATCTACTTGAACATTCAGGTCAAGTTTAAATGATCACGGTGAAGGCTATTGTGACTCACAGTGCATCAGTTCTAGCTACAGTGCAATGCAAAATGATAAATAATGGATAAAGTTCATCATACAAGCTTCTGAGGCTCAGTTGCTGCATCTGACCTATTGGCTGGTGGGCTGATTAGTCAGATTGTGTAGATCCACCACATGTAGAAGGCCAAATTATACTGATCTGATATTGTGTCTTTTTACCACATGTAAAAAAGGCCAAATTGCATTGAACTGACAAACTGACCTGTGGTTGTTTTGTGGGAAGCATTACTGCTAAATTGCATTAGGGCCTTACTTTAAATCCAGTGAAGTCACTGTGGAGCTTGCGAGTCCTACAAGTCTATGTTTTCTTTGTTCCACTTGTATGTCTAAATACATACTGGTAGTTTAAATGATTTCTGATTAACCTGACACTAGTGCGTGCATACATTTGCCTGCCTCTGGCAAAGAACTTCAGAGGTCATAAATGGCGTTTTGAGGAAAATAAGGCAATGGAAACAAAAATGGAGTAAACATTTGCACATTTCTTTTCTTATTTTGTTTCTAGATCTGACCTTCTTAATATTCAATAATGTTATAAAACCTTTATTTTCATATTGCAAATTACTCTCCATGTTTTGAGAACCCTGTTAATCACATCCCTTTTGAAAATATCAGCTTTACTAAGAAGAAGTTATAAATATAAAAAATAGAAGTATATATATATGGATTTAGAATAACAGTACACTCCTTTCTGTTCTGGGTTGTCTTACATACATTTGTCCTATTAGTCATTAAGAATGAAGAGCCCAATGTGCAAAGTACAAAAAAAAAATGCAATCTGCCCTTTTATTTTTTTTTCATTTTGTATAATATATTTTGCATTGTATGTATTGCCATATGTGTAATTTTTCAGAACACAGAGACCTGCCATTTGTCCCTTAAATAGAGCACTGCCTATACAGGACATGAATGCCCATTCTTTGGCCCTACATCTGGAGTTGATCTACAATTTTATAGCTATTATAAAAGACTTCTGTTCATTTGTGAACTGCTAGAATGGACTTTCAGTTCAGATACAAGTCAACATTGCCTTTGAAAGCCAATACATAGATAAAAGCAATAAATAGATTTTTGTACTCACTCTAAAACGCCATAGCATTTCATCATGTCCTTTATTCTATCTTTGTACTTAAAAAATTCCCCCATATTTTCTTCCTTTTCAATAGATTCTAGAAGAGGTGTGTCAACGAAGGCTGGACAAACAGTATTTATCCGTACTCCATAATTTCCAATAGAAGCAAGTGCCTACACACCAGGGTGGAAAAATCAATATGGTATTAGATTGGTTTAACTGAAAGGTAGCTTTTGGTGCATATGGAATACATTTTAATTAGTTTAAAAGAGTAGATGAGTAAGGCATTATCAGCCCACTGGTGATCCAAGAAGGGATATATTGTGCAACTAGCTATTGAAAAAATCATTCTGCTAACATTTAAACTCCTTTGCTCTTCTGCTCCTCACTTGTCTCGATGTACATTCCTGACCATCTCATCCTCTCCCTCAAAGCCACTGTCTTTTTACACCATCCACTTCCAGCTCTTGTCTGAAAGCTTTAATCTTGTTGTTCCTTACCTTAGCAATTCCAGGATACACTCTTTGAACCTTTTCAAAAAAATCACAGAACCTATCTTTTGGACCTCCAAAACAGGGCTGGGCCAAGGGGTTGGCAGAGTAGGCAGGTGCCTAGGGTGCAAAGCTGGGGAGTCACCAGGGATGCACCTGCTCTGTTAGCTACACCATGTCCAGTCCCCTCACTCCACATCTTCTTCTTGTGCTTCCGCAGATGAGCGCATCCCAATTGGTGCTTACGCTCATGCACCCCAACATCACCTTGTGCATGCGCGCCCGCATCAACTCATGCATGCGTACCTGCGTCAAGTCACGCATGGTCACCTAGGGCACCTGGCCGGTGAGGACAGAACCAGAAAATGTTTTCAAGCAGAGCCGGGCCACACCGGCCGGGCGACCTAGGCGACCATACACAAGATGATGCTGGTGCACATGCACGAGTTGATGCTGGCACGCATGCACAAGATGATGGTGGCACACTTGCACGAGTTGACGTCTGGGTGCATGAGCAGAAGCATCAATTGGCTTGATTTTATAAATTACCACAATTGGTTATGCATACGAAACCTACTCTATCAATAGGTCTGTATATTTAGTTCAGTATACACAGAACATGCACTAGGGATAATTGGGAGAGGTTGACTTGATTTTCTTTTTTCAACCCAAATTAACTATACAACTGTTAAAGCCATATATTAGGCCAATAATAATTCTATGTGCAAAAGGCAAAAACAACTGATCCTATGACATAAATCCTGCACTCTGTGATTAAAAACAAAAATAAAGCATATCAAACTAAATAAAGTTAACTGGAAACAGATATCAAACTGTGAAAAAAAAACCTGCCTAAACAGATGGTATATTTTGAAACTGCCCAGAGGCACTTCACCCTGTTCATTGACCCACATTGCAGTATGGGTAATTGAACAGTATAGAGCAGCTGGAAATACACTTGGGCAATAGAAAGTCATGCTTCCAGGGTCTGTTACAGAATACATTGCATATTTATACCATTTTCCTTGTAGTCATGGCTCAAATGCTTATTGTGCTCCTTGCCATGACCATGCTACATTTTTATCTCCATCCTTATTTTAGTATGTCTCACACACTCACAGAAATCAACTTGCAAATATATAAAGGTTGCTAAAGGAGCTTAAAGGTCAAGAAAAGCCAAAGAATTTAAGCAGTCTGTTAGTATTAAAAGAGCAAAAGTATAAAATCACTCAATTAGATTTTTAATTTCTATACTTTCCATTTGAGAATGCCCTTGTTAAGCCTGCTGGTAAATAAGTGTTTTTCAAGAAAATCATAAACAATGCTATATCGATGGAAATAGATTTTTCAGTGGGAGACCGTCACTAGGTTTTTAATCATACAACGTTTGTATGATCCCTGTCAGGGGCAGAACGTCGGCTGATCTGTGCTTTTGCTACTTTATTTGATCTGAAGTTTAGTGGCAGGTCGGGAGATGGGGAAGTCCGATCGTTCGATGATTCGAACGATCGGATCTTTGCGTATATGGCCAGCTTTAGTGGAAAATATAGCAGAGTGGGCATCGGTTATTGTCCGTGGAGAGGTTTGGGGAAGGGAGGGAAGTGCCTAATGGTCCATAATGACTAAAGTTATATGGAGGTCAGTCATCAAAGACTGTAATATTCCTTAGGGTTGCTCCAATAATAAAAGTAAGAAACTTTGTGGAAAATTAATATGGCTTTGGCAAGGGGCTCAGGTAGACAATTGTTTGTTTAAACTTTTGTGGGTTGCCTTGTCCTTTATATACATTTAAACCTTTTAGAACCTGTTTTTAATTTAAACTGTGAACAAGGAGAAATGAAATACTGACATTTTGGAATTGCAATTAGAATTCTTATCTAAAAGTATTTGCTATCTTTATTTGAAGGAAAAAAAACTGATGTTGTATCGTAATTAGTGGTATTAAAAAAAATCACCAGTTTTTCCAACATATTGAAATTTCACAGATGCTGGGATGCTGTATGATGGGGCTTAGTTAGCAAACATTTAACTGGTGAATCCTGAAGGAATCCCAAAAGTCTGATATTCTGCCATTTATCAGAACATTCCTGACTGCCTATTATTATATTACATCTGGCTCATTACTGATTATCTCTTATTTTTATACTCTAAAAGAAATTTTTCATTTAGTAATTTCTCGCTGGTTTTAACCATCATCATTCATTTTATAGAATGATGTCAGTTGCATTCTGCTTGTCACTAGGAGTTTGAACAAGATAAATGAACATATTGTTCTCTAAGATTTTTGTTCTTTAAATACAATTTTTACAAATAAAACATGAAGTACATACGGTACATACAACCTTTGTATTCTCTATATTTTAATACTAAATAACTTTATTACTAAACATTTTCTATCCAATGCTTTATACTCTCACAGGCTTAAAGGCAAACAAGTCAACAGTTCTACATAATAATAGTAGAGATGGTATGATTTGGCCACCCTGTAAGCTATGTACTTTATTTCTGCCCATTTAAGAAAAATAAATGGAAAATAATCCCAACATAGATACAGACAGTAGTTAATCTTTAAGGAATAGTTATGTGTAGTCCACTCTCAACTTCACTATTGCTGTACATCCATAATAATAACAGAGCTATATATTTTTCTTTTACATTTATTTTATTACAGAAGAATTGGAGTGGGGGGTTAGTGAAAATCATAAATCACATGACAACACTGGAGCTTGAATCTTCGCATTTGTTTTAACTAAGAAGCCTTGAAAGATAATTCATATATATGACTTTAGTTTACTTACAGCTATTGATCGTGTAAATCCAATAACCCCATGCTTTGAAGCCGAGTAAACTGGTTGATAGGCAGCAGGTGTAAGACCTAATAAAATAAATAATAAAAAGGTATATTATCTTGGCAAGACATTCATTTTAATCACAGTGATACATTTAACATGTTTTTTATTGCTATGGTGTACAATAAATTGCTGGAAACAACTGTACATTTTTTAACCAATAGGGACTGATCTTAAACTAAACCCAAATGAAGACTGAGGTAGACTGTGTCTATACACACATAGATATTCATATATGTGTATTTAAACTGCCATATGACACACCTCAGCTGTTGAATTCTTTAGAGTTCATTATATTATTTATAATTAGTGCTTTTGCCTTCATTTATGTTGTAGTCTTACTGCTTATGCTAAACTAAACCTTATGCTAAACACACACATATATACAATAATGAATAGAAAAGCAGCTCTTATATTTTTGAAAACATTAAACTTGTCTTATGCTAATTACTGTGAAGAAATCAGTCTGTAAGTAATTAGCTTGCATTTTTTCCATAAAAATACAAACCCATTATATGTAAGAAGTATTGCCCATAGTGGAGATAAGATGTTGTTTCCAAGATATAGCATTCTGAAAGGAAGGAAAGGCTATTCGGATGAAAATTGCTTTGAGGGGCCTTCAATAGGAAGTGTTGTTTTTAACTGATAAGACATAGCTCATTCTAGCAATACTCAAAAGATCTGAAGGTTGTGGCTTTCCAGAGGCCTCTAGCATACATAAGATACAGTGCTTAACACCA
The DNA here is from genome assembly GCA_024363595.1 of Xenopus borealis. NCBI lineage: Eukaryota > Metazoa > Chordata > Amphibia > Anura > Pipidae > Xenopus > Xenopus borealis. The sequence continues at coordinate 48,553,422 of CM044431.1, read as the reverse complement.
GTCTGTTTAAGCATAATGTTTATGTAAACATAAATAGTATATTTGCTTCAGATGCATTAATGAAAGTTATAGAAACCAGGATGTCTAGAGCTGCCAAAAAATATATTGTGGTGGAAGTTTAATATTTCCAAAACAATTGTTTCATATATAAGAATTCACAAGGGTTTGATGATATTTATTCCTAACATTATACAAAACTATACAGCAAAGAAATCATTATATTCAAGTGTTAGATCAATATATAGGCCGATGGACTTTTTAACAGTTATTGCTTAGTCGGGATGCACTGAATCCAGGATTCGGTACAGGATTCGGCCAGGATTAATTTTTTTTTGGATTATGCAAATTAGGGGCAGGGAGGGAAATCGCTTGACTTTTTGTTACAACACAAGGTAAAAAATGTTTTTTCCGCCCCACGCCTAATTTGCATATGCAAATTAGGATTCAGATTCGGTTTATTAGTTTATTTTAGTTTTTGTGATTTTTTTTGTTTAGTTCCCATGACCCATTGGTGGCAGTCTCATTATGTATAGTTGCATGGCTATATCTTTAGGGACTTTTTTAATATTATGGCATTACAGTTTCTTTAATTAGGAGCTTTGTTCGATTTATTTTATGTGTATACTTTTGGACTTATGGTTCACTTAAATGTTATATACTGCAATGGAACTTGTAGTTGTAAAGTCATCTGTGATAAGACCAGCTACTACATTAGTAACAAACACTAACTGCAGTGTCACATGCCAGTGACTATAACAGTAGCAAATTATTATGTGCAGAGACCAGTGGGCTTCAGCAACAGCATATAAATGTGCTTCAGATCAATCTTTAATTCTTACTTAGGGCAAAGTATCTACTAGATATATCATCTTTAATGGGTACAATTAATCAAGAATCCAGAAATATGGATTTTCAAAGAGCCTATGATTACAAATATGAACTAAGATAGGGTTTGGTACATCATTATTCATAATTTGACACAGATCTAAGGTCAACTTTATATGTGCTATTAAATTCAAGGAACATAGTGTTCATAAAATAGAGTCATTCAATGTGTGGCAACAATGGAAGTCTTATTTGCAGATTGTTTATAGCCAACAAACTGGACCCTGATCTGGAATGAGTTCAGATCAAAAACAAAACAGCAAACTATGGACCATGACCAAAACAAATTTGCGTCAATGCTTGTAAATAAAAGATAAGCGTATGAATTGGCTTGATTAAGTGGTAAAAAAGTATTACTCTGACCCTGTGCCAGGGAATCACAGGAAATAATCTGTAACCTACAGAAATATGCTTTTTTTCCCCACAGTTTACTCCCTTCTCCATTCATAGAATACAGATTTGGGATAGACGTCAACTACTAATTGTTTTTAATGTCAAAATAGCTAGTGCTAAAAGGTGTAGAAAATGCAGTACCTGTACATGCTAAGACACTTTAAGTAGTTTTGATGATTGCAAAATTAGTTTCAGATATAAGCCATCATTTCTGAGGAACACACAATAGAGCATGGATCCCTTACCAATACACATATCAATAAATACTCTTTTAAAAATCCCATGATCCCATGAGAGTGGCAGAATTCCTCTCTAGCAGACTGTGACAATCTCACTCTTTGATAAATATACCCCTAAAGCTCTTAAATGTTTTTTTTTTAAAAAAACTTTTTCAGCCCATTTTATAATGTATCCATATGGTTAACTTGGCCAAAGTTTAAAGATTGCACCATTTCATAAAGCTTAATTTTAAGTGGGGCAAGTTTCATGATGGTGCAAATTCAAACAAATTCATAACTAGAAATTTACTCCACAAAGTATCACTAAATGGTTTTGTCTTTTCAGACTGGGTGAAACTACATTATTTGCTGTGGGGGCACAGCTGATGATTTTTTGGGATGAATTTATTCAAATGGTATTGAATAGGATTTCAGGAAAATTTGAAATACATTTCAGTAACAGCAACAAGTTTGGAAGCACTTCACTTCACCAAAAACATTTTTAAGCTTTATAAACATTTTCAACATTAACTGGAAGTAATGAAATAGTAACATTTACTACCGTGGGAGTTTCTAAACTTTATTTGCATTCAGCATTTTGGATGACCAGTTTACTAAATTGTCTAGGTTCCACAAACCAATTTTCAGGGATTATAATGTCCTACATTATTTGGTCAAGTTCAAAATGTTTGTTAATGACATTTTAGACAGATAGCTGGGGAGATTTTCTCCCTTAGAAAATATCAAGGAACCAGGACCACACCTTAGACTTTAGAAACTGAATTTTCGTTTGAAGCAGTAAAATGCACTGCTGAGTGATGTTGTAATGTCATATGGATGACTACTTGAACAAGCATAATAATTATGGTTAGTGTTGTGATCTTAATATCTACAGTTAGCTGGTGGAGATATTTGTATGTATAGTTTATATATGTCAGTGTATAGATAGCTCTGTATAGGTATGTGTATATATCTGCACTAGGGTTCATTTAGAGGGGTTTAACTTGATGGACTTTGGTCATTTTTCAACACAATATAAACTATGAATAAAATCCTTAGTTTCCCCTCCCATGGGTTCTTCAAAAGCATTCACCAAGAATTATATGGTTTGTGGAATTTCAAATGACATACCAGATATTAACACATACACAAACTGCCTGCAGCACATTGATCCTGTCTAGAACATCATCAGCAACAGTGAAGAATATGTTCTCTTACCAGCCAGAGATGAAATGTTGATTATTACTCCACCATCACCACCATTCTTTTTGCTCATAAGTTCTAAGCCAAGATAGGTTCCTCTAATAACTGAAGTCTAAAAAATGAGATTCAGATCAATCAAAATGAGATACAAATACACATAAATGCAATGGTTTCACTTGCTATGTATAAGAACTTGTATAGCTACAAAGGAGTCTCTAACCAGGTTTGATGCCACCCTGAAAAACGGATAAACTCTACTAAATGCTGTAGACTGGATCTTCCCAGTGCTGGTCAACTTTTGCAGTGAGGTGTCTGCTTGCCTGATAGTATTCTCTAGGCTCACCAAAGTGCTTGAAAAACTCTACAACATTCTAATATCTCTTTGTTATCACTGGTCAAATGTATTATATTGAATAGGTTACTTACTGGACCACATTGCTATTTCCAATTTGAGCTCTTAGGTAAATGAATAAAAAGGACAGAACACAGATTATTTAAATACACGATAAATAGACAATAGATTCTAAAAAAACTATGGGACTGATCTTTTTTTTATTATTTTCAACATTTCTTCATCATAATGGAAAGTTATTTTAACCAATTCAGAAAGTACTCATAGAATTATGCAATGTTTGCTCCTTTAGGGAGCACTTTCCGTATTGATATAGTTCAGAGTTGCAAAGTTACAAACTGATCAATATATCAAATTGTTAGGCATGTTCCTGACAGAAAAATGTTCTTGAGAAAAAATTTTAACCACTGAGAATTCTTAAGGAAATAAATTCTGTACTTTACCCGATCTGTCAGGAGAGAAGACTGAAGACTAAAATACCAATGTTGATTGATTTTAAACCCCAGTATTTTACCTTTGAGAGAGTTGTTAAGAGACCCAACAAAGAGAGCTGGAGTGAATACAGTAGCATGAGCATCAGATGACTAAAAACTCTGTTGTTTAACAAGCCGGTCTTCCAGCTTGTCAGGAAATTTTTGATAAAGCAGGAAAATATCATAGTGTTAGGGACACGTCTATAAAGTCTAGTATGTCAAGATTACATGAAGACGTTCATTTGCAGTGGCATTTGCAGTTATTATTAATTATTGCTGTATCACGGATACAACTGTAACATTAGTATGAGCTCATAAGCTAGAAACTGGCCAAATGTTGTGCTTCAAAGGGAGATTGCAATCAACTGCCTTCAGGCAACTATGTCATCTGCATAAAGCTAAGATGTAATTGGCATGTTTTTTCTATAGTGGGGAAAGATCTCTACACTTATAATGCTCTTTAGATAGTTTTGGTATGAAAGGTTATTTACTACCCCACAACACTTCCTACCATTACAGAACATCACAACTAAACTAAACAACGAAACAACTAAGAAATCTTAGATCTCATTTCAAATCCATCATGATCACATCTAGTTACAATTAGATCGACCTCAAATTCTCACCCACTTTTAAACTGGTACTATTTATTGAATATGCATTGATATTTATTTACTTACAGACTTTGTAAATAGCTAAACAAGTACAACTCTTTTTGATTGAGGCATCAATCAGCTAATCACTACATCATAGTCCCATCCCCCGATGGCACACATTCCACTCCTGATATTACCCACCCTGCCCTGTGATATCACCACCCCCACCCTATAATGTCATTGTCCACTCCCCTGTCAGGAAATGCAGAAGTCAATATATGGCAACCCTAGGCCGAAGTCCAAAAATTTCAGTAGTATAAGGGATGACTTTGAAAAGCCTGAAATTCTCCACCAGACTAGAGCTTCAATTTGCTTTGTTGCACTTAGAGTCATTTTCTGACATATAATCTATGGATTCAGTTATTCATTTATGTGTTCATTGGGTCAAATCCAATTTTATTCAATGGAAAGTAGGCGGTTAACTGCATGAAGGTGACCTAAGTTTTATTTACCTACTTTTGATATTTTTTAGAAGCTTACATTTATTCACACATACTTACAATGAGTAATTTTCCTTTGACATAGTAATGATGATTCTAATATTAAGAGAGAGGCAGGTTAACACTAATTTTGCAATCCTTTACTCAAAGGAAGAAAATATGTTTACAAAATATTATACATACTTGTCAAAATTTGCCCAGAAATGTTCATTCCTTGCAAGTCTGAACAAAGCATGTACTTGCTGTATACTGTACCATTTGCTGATACCATGTTTAGGCAATTTCAGATTTTGATGATAGCAGATGCAGAACTTTGGAATGCTTTTAAATGATGGCGTGCCAAAGGTCATTTGTGGTGTTCTAAGCAGGGTATACATAGTTTGCTCATGAAAGGACTAATTGAGCAAAAATTATATATTTTTATAGTTTTCATGTTTCTTAATCGAAAATATAATATCATAGCTAATCGGCATAAAAGAAAATCCAGAGCACACATTAAGAGAGGATTCTTTCCTTCCAAGTGCTCACTATCACGCCTAGCACTGGTCAGCCAGCAATATGTATGGAAAGCCTATAGGTGGACAATAATACATGAATGAGTAGTAAACCCTGTTTCGGATTTCTGAAAAATAGGGAAAACCAGGTGACTGCGACAGCCCTTTCAAAGAGCAGGCTATCTGGATCCAAACCATTCACATGGCAACCCTACACAGATCCTAAAACATGAAGCAAGTCTATAGCACCTTGCTCTTTATACATGAAATACAATGTATTTCTATGTGCTATACTCACTATTATAATTAAAAGAGCCTGAAAAAAAACCAGATGTGGATGTGCATCATTTAAAATAACTAATATAGTTACTAATCATTATGTTATATATATATTTGTACCCTACAATTGCCAACACTGTTAATGAAAACAGCTACGTACTGTATGACAGGCAATAATGAAAAAATGTTTTTATTTTTTATTGAGAAAATAATAAAAAAATAAGTTACAAAAAAAAATAAAAATAACTTTAACAGCAGTAGGCTACAGTATATCAGATGTAGTAGCACAACATATCAAGATTAATTTCAATATCCCTTGCCACAAAAGGCAGCTTTGTTTTCATGACTTTTTTGGGATAAAATCTCATCTATCAAATGTAGGTATTTGCTCGATCATACGAATGGTTTTCAAGCAGGTCTTTGCAAAAGAAGCCTATGGGGGGGTTCCCATAGGCTTCTATTGGTATTCGGTAGGTTCAATCTGGCGAAGTAGGCATTCGAAGAAATTTTAAATTTAAAATCCTTCGATCAGCGAATGGTCGAATGATTGAATATTCAATCATTTGATCTATTCGATAATTCGAATATTCGGTATTCGATGATCGAAGAGGCCAAATTTGCATATTCCAATATCCTTAAAAATCGCACGATCGGTATTCGAGTGAATTCGATCGAACTTCGATCTCTTCTCACAAATTTTGTAAATTTGCCCCTTAATCATAGGCTAACTTGTTTTTAGCCTATGATTTTTGTGAATTCCCCCAATGAGAATTGCTGGGTAGAATACCCAGTCATTTGCAGTTTTGGGTAAATTACTAACTTGTGCCATAAGCATGTCACCTCTCTTAGCACTATTGTGGCTATGGACCCTGAGTTCCATTGAACTAAATCAGTATAAATATTTTCAAGAAGTTGCTTAAATTACTATTTTGTATATACTGTAGTACAGAGTGGTTATCTCATTTGGTACATAGAATTCTAAAGTAATGAAGAACAGAGCATAAATGAGTCATTTATTGTGGCTTAATAAAGATATACACAAGGAACAGATGTTTTCTGTGATCATCTGGATCATTAATGCAGCCCTTTTCTATGATTCTATTTGACTTGAACAGACAGTACAGCCTTGACAGCTAAATAAATCACCCCATGCACATGCTGACTATTTCACAGGAGCAGCTTGTATACTCAATTGTTATCTTATGATAACATTTGGAATGTGCATATTTGTAGGAAAAGTATTATAGTTCTTGTTTTGTTATGATTGAATTATGCTGTACCAAATATGCACCAATATGGTTACTGGTTTTTATTTCTGCTAAGGCCAAACAAGCATACTATACAGTATACTATAGTTTTTCTGAATAATGTGGACAATATAAAGAGCCTATTATGTTGCTATAAGCCATATGTTAAAAATATGTTTTTTTTCGATGTCAATTGTTTATATATTCAATAATATAAAAATATTACATGTCTATTACCTGGAAACCTGTTATCCAGAAAGTTCTAAATTATGAGAAGGTCATCTCCGACTGAGATGATTTTCAGCAAATTATTTTTTTTAATGATTTTCTTTTTTACTGTAATAATAAAATAGTACCTTGTGTCTGAGGTAGAGTGAGAGTAAAAAAAAAACACTCATACAAACAAATCCCAAGCTTTCCAGATAATAGGTCACACACCTGTGCTATTATCATATATAATCTAAGGACATAATCTGATAAAAGTATACTGTGAGTTGTACCAGAAAAGCTCAACGTTTCATATATGTCACCCTAGTGTTAGTCAATAGAAAAATATATAAAAACAATGCAGGTTTACCTTGGTAAAGATTAAGTAAGAATCTTAATCTTCATTTTTAATTAAAATATTACAGGAAAATCAAAGCTAAACAAAGAATTGGTCTAGAAATGCTATACCATGTTCTGGTCTTTTGCATCAGCCCAAAGGTACAAGAAGCCCATTAGCTATGAAAATCCATGACAATCTATGAAGATGCAGGAAGTGAAACAAATGTAACCAAATAAATAATCAATGACTAAACTGCATGTAATACACATCTGATTATTGCTATCAACTCTGCAGAATGTACTGAAGTTAAATGGCTGATCATTAATACACCATATAGCTGCACAGAAACCAAAACAGCATGATTTTGCTCTACAGCAGCCAAGCGTTAATGTTATGGGGCTGTTGTACAGTAAGACCAGTATATAAGATACTGGTTATATTGCAAATCTCTTTTCAGGAATTAGTTTTGAAAGTTTTGTTTGTGGAAAGTAAAAGACATTAACCCAACCAAGGTAAATTACAATAAATCCTTATCTAGGTGTGCAATGTGGATGTCCAGCTTTATGGTCATCCTGAAAGGAACATGAACTACAGCTGCCTCCTTCAGGTGGCCAAATGCTGGCCTGGTACACATGAGTGTCCAGCCAATCAACCTACATGCTGAACTGACAGATACCATACAAGTGACCATATACAGCATGTCCAGTTTTCTATTATTCCATTTGTTCAGAGTGTGATTCATCTTCACTTCCTCAACTGCTGATGCACCAAGCCCTGCAGATGAAACCTGTCTGATTGACAAACTGACTAGAAACCTTTAGAAGCAATATATCAGCTGGGAATATCTGCTCTTTCTACTTGTACACACACAGAGTTGTATTGGTATATGTATGGCCTGGAATATACTCGGGGGCAGGAAACTGCATTTATAGGAAAAGCAACACATTTTTTGAGTTAAAGATTCTTGGGGTTCAGAGGATTTTTTTTTTTTTAAATAAGAATATTTGTTAGTAACTGTAACTCAAAGTATAATCCAACAATGGTTACAGTCACATGCAGATAGTGTTGGTTTAGTAGCTTAAGTATGCAGAGCATAATCACGAAAAGTATGTACGGCAATTAGAAACCAAATCTTTCCAGTCTTACCAGGAGAAGCCACTTATAACCTGTTCATTCCTTGTACTGACAGCCCTCAGCCTGGACTGGGTTCTTGGTAATAACTAACCCACCTTCTACTAACTGCACCTCCTGCAGCATCACTAATGGGCCTTAATCATTTCATCTGTTCCTATTAGAATATAAAAAGCCCCATCTGTACCATCTTCTGGACAAGCTCCAAGAGCCCTACTATGCCAGCTGCACCATTTTTGAATTGAGGATGGGGTATTACATGGCAAATCATATGGAAGTACCAAAGCCTCACCATTCTAAACAGGAGCATGGCAGAATACTACTGGTAGGGAAAGAAATATGACTTAAGCACATATTTCTTCAGATTTCTGTTTATTCTGTGGTATGAAATGAAGGACTGTGTAATAAAGCAATGGCTTATATAATAATCCTTTGATGTAAAATTGTACAAACAGTAAATTATGTATCAACATTTGATTGCTAACAGGCTTCTAGACTCAGTCAATGTTTATTTAATGAAGTTATGATCAACACATTATATGTTTAATTAGATTAAATGTTCCACTTTAATTTGGTAATGGATGTTTGAAGAAGGCAGCAAATAAAAAACAATTTGCTTCTTAATTGCCATGTATTTCATAACTTAAGTTTGCTGGGAGCCCTCTGGGGATGATTCATTATTACTTTTACTAACTAAATCATTCTATGATAATGTCCTGGTCAAGGTCTTACATGACATTCTTATCTTTCTTATCCCAGCGAAATAGAATATGGTTTCATACTAGAATGAACTCAATCTGTAAAAACAGAAAAATAAGCAACTTTAATTTATGCTAAACCAATGGATGCCTGGCTGCTTGGGGGAGGAAGAAAACAGCACCGTAACCCAGTGTAAAAATATTTAGGGCATAGTTGGAACAGCAAATTTCTCATTTAAAACCAAAAGACCCTTGGCCAATGGTAGTTTTACCCAATTGTAAAGGTCTTCTGAGTTGTCATTCGCCCACTTCTTTATGGTGTTGTTGTCATTCAGGCTATTGCTTCAGTGTTAGATTTAATGGAAGAACAAATGCCTAAGTATGAATACCTTAGACTAAGTATACAGCGGCAGTCAGGGCAGAGGTACACCTGTAAGGATACATGTGAAGTACTGGACACTTTTGAATTAAACATGTTATGCATGGTTTTCTATAAACTAGGGCAATGTTTGGGGACAATATTTTCATAAAGAAAACTAAACACTTATAACCAATAGATTTATATTCTAATAAATGGGTTATCAAAGGATTTTAACAACCTGGCATGTTCAAATCAGAAAATATTGCCATTTTATATCCTTGACATTGTGAGACCTTGTGGAAGAGGGAGGCTTGAGAAGAGTGTGTTCTGGGAATGGCTGGTTGGAGTGGGTGTGAAGATAAGCATAAATTGTACATAGTTGGGGAGTAGGTCCCTATATTCTATGGGGCCCTATAATTTCGAATATTGGCTCTGCTTCATGGTATACCATGGGTTTGTTTAAGATTGGCACATGATCAGTGCAGGAATGTCTCAAAAAAAGTTCTCCACCTGCAATTGTGCTTGCGAAGGTCAATGGTGATTGCAACTGCAGAACGTACTATTTCATTGCTGTTGTCTTAACAAACTAAGAATCAGAAATGTATAATTGCCAAATAAATGACATTGAGTTCCAAAGCATCCATTATTTTCTCATTGTGAAAAGTGAGAAATAATGGGAAGCTACTCTGAACATTTTATCATTGTGATGTGCTGGATAAAAGTCCAGTTGTGCCACTAAACACACTGAGGATTTTTACTTTTAGGTCTTTATGAGCTGCTCAAATTGTTCTGCTTAATAATTTTCACTGGGACAAAAATCCTTTATGAAATCAATGTAGCTCATCAACTCATCAAAGAAATAGATGCCTATTGCAAGGCTATATTTGGGGGATTTATATCAAAGGGTCAAACAGAGCTAACCACAGTTCATGGTCCAGAACTTTTGCAGTTCTTTCTTCATTTTTATGGAATGTTTAGAGGCATTTTAGTCAAAGGATGAACTCTCATATTCACACATTGATAAATATGACCCTGACAATCCTATGCAAGTGAATAGAAAGTGATGACATTTCTTCGCTGACAGAGTACGGGAATTCTATTTTGTCCTTTGATAAATATATCCCACTACAGTGGCGCTGCACCAAAGAGGCAAGTTGAGAAACTCACCTCAGGTGGCAGCCTCCTGGGGGCAGCAAAAATTATGTTCCTGGTAACTTTAAGAGGCTCTTCTAGTGCAAAGAGCGCAATTGTACTCTCTGTGCTAGCATTGTGGGCTCCCGGACCCCAACTGCACCGAAAAGGTGAGCGCAAGAGGGGGGGGCGGCATCATCGGCAATCCATGTCAGGCAAAGGGGGGCTAGGATTACCCCAGGTCCATTACTTTTAGTATTAGTAAGGGTATACCCAAACAATGAAAGCAGGATACTTATGACATATATCCAATATACATCTGCACAATGCATTGTAACAAAAAGCATATGCATACCACATGTCATCAGATCAACCCTGATTCATATAAAAACAGCAGGCTGTTTTTTTCTGAGTTTATGTAGGAGCATCTATTTTCAGTTTCTGACTATAGCTAGCAATGACATCATACAGTATGTTGTCTCCAACACAGCTAAGAATTTCATGTGCCACCTTTATCCGTGTATCAGGGCCATAAATCACTGAATTTAATGTTTACACAGTTGCTGCCCTCCCTTAAAAAAAGTCAGAGAATGCATTTGTATTTCTTTTCTAGCATTAATTAAAAAATAAAATAAAAGACACTTCCTCTTTTCATGTTTATGACCTTCATCACACTTTTTCGTTCCTATCATTTACTGCTGAGGTGCAATCGAGTTAGTTCCGTGAGTCATATGTAATAATTTCCAGTCTGCTTCCCTCTTGGCAAATTCTACTACCCTTTGTTTTTTTAAATAATTTCTATGCATGTTTTCCCCTAATGTGGGTCAGCAATGTTTGGAAATAAAATAAAGGGTTGAACATGATTGTACTGATATTGTGTATGAAATATCCTCTTGTAGAATGCAGCCACAGTCTGTCACACTGCTCTTCTAATTCCTTTCTTATTAATATCATATTCTCTTCTTTTGTGAGAACTTTTTCATCTTTCTATTTTATTGCATGTCTGTGATATGCCTTTTTTAATTGAAACTATCAGTATGAAGACAAATAACTAAACCATAACCTTCTAATAACTAGTCATCAGGTTCAGGGACTTTGAGTATAGCTGCTTTTCTCTTAAACATAGCAATGTATCACAATGTACTATGCTTAGAGGCAGATCTATCATTGGTCGAATTTCGAATTGAAAAAAATTTGAATAGTAGGTGAAGTAAAATCCTTCAAATTTGAATATGTAATTCGAAGGATTTTACTGCAATTCGATTGCTTGAACGATCGAATAGGAAACATTCCATCTATCCATTAATCGTTCGAATCGATCGATTCAAACTATTTTTTCAATCAATCTCATTTTTTTCATTCAATCAAAAATAATGATTCCCAATTCGGTAGCTTTGATCTGGCGAACTAGGTGGCCGAATAAAAATTTAAAGGGAAGTACTGCGACCATCAAATTTTCGAATATTCGATGGTGAAATTTGCCTAATTTACATATTCGAAGATTCGAATTCAGATCTTTTTGAAATTTGATCGAACTTCGAATTATTCATGTGAATTTAGTAAATCTGCCCCTTAATGTATGATATGATATCTAGTATACAGAATGCCTGGAACCTAGGGTTTTCCATACCTGAAGTCTACTAAATATCATTTAAACATTAATTAAACCCAATAGGATTGTTCTGCCTCCAATAGGGATTAATTAAATCTTAGTTGTAATCAAGTACAAGGTATAGATTAAAAGGAAATCACATTATATTATAATTATTTGATTAAAATCAAGTAAGTTAAAGATGGCCTTCTTGTAATTTGGAGCTTTCTGGATAACAGGTTTTTAGAAAATTTATCCCACACCTGTGTTAGAAACATTTTCATATTATACAGTATGTGCCTGTTACCATGTAAAGTGTGAATATGTGCCGTTATGAACACAAGTATATTTCTTGACATGTTTTAAGGAAAATAACAAGTTTGGGGTATACTGAAAACTTATCTCTGATGCTTGAATATCTTTAGTTTATAACCTGACAATTAGAAATCATTCAGAAGGAGGTTACAGCCACCTAATGTATCTGTGGTGGCCATCAGGTTAATAGGCCAATAAATACAGTGGAAATATAATCCTTGTCTGACATGAGCACTTTTACACAAGCACTGGAAAAACATGAAACTTACCAGGTTAACTTCAATTGTTTTTTCCCAGTCCTTTTCGTTATTAACACCAGCGTTATTAACAAGTATGTCTAACCTTCCAAAATGTTCAACTGTCTTCCGAAAAGCATCTAAATTATATGAAAGGAAAAAAAATTCATTATATATTTTTGAATGGTATTTTTGCTGTCCCTGTGATGTCTAATTAAAAGGGAAGTTATTTGGGTTTTTAAACTTGGAAAGCCAACTGCATGTAAAACTTATAGAAATGCCAAAAAAAAACAACAAATACTAGCATTTTTAGTGAGTCAGAGAGTGAAGGGCTGCTCCGATCAGGGATGACTTGACCCAGTTGGCAAGATTAAAGGGGAATCAATCTTGTTTTGTTTAAAGGAGTACTAAACCCTAAAAATTAATATGGGTAAAAAGCCCATATTATATATACAGAATGCATGGCACCAGTCTATTGTTTTAGCTCCGTAATAACAGCAATGATCTGGACTTAAAACTTGTCACAGGGGGTCACCATCAAGACACTCACAAGTTAAGCTAAGTTTAGGGATCATCACAAATGATCAAGCAGAAAATTAGGTTGATCTGTAATATAAGCTGATGCTACAGGGTTGGTTATTAAATTATGATGCAGAGTGCACATGGTTTCTGTGCTGCCATGTAGTAATTATCTGTATTAATTACTAATCAGCCTTATATTGTGACATTTTTATTCTATGAGTACTGTATATTGTGAGTGGGTCCCTAAGCTCAGTAAGTGACAGCAGCACAGAGCATGTGAATCAGTGAATCAGCAGAAAAGAAGATGGGGAGCTACTGGGGCATCTTTGGATCTTTATTGCTAAAGGGCTGTGGTTGCCTTGGGCTGGTACAGATGCCCAAAACATAAAATTCCTAGCCTACTTCTTTAGTTAAGCTTTAGTTTTCTTTTAAAGCACTTTTGGCTAGCAGTAATATGTAAGAATACCAACTGGTACAAGTAGAAGAGGTCTGTATATAACAGGCATAGTAACAACCAAATAAATTGCTCTCCTATAGTTTTTGTCCTTTACTTGTGTGTTTGTGTCACGTTCAAGATTCCGGTCACGGCTCACACTGCCCTTCACGTTAGGAGGAGCTCTTTGCTACTCGGAAGCTGCCAGGATTTAAAGTGAGAGAACCAAGGCAAAAGTTCTGGGCAGTAGAGGGAACTGGAATGGGTAATAGGTACAATGGGGTTAGAGCAAAGTGTAGAAGAAGAAACAGGCCTGTAAATCAGTCAGGCAGCGCAGTCTAACAATTAGACCTATGTTAAACAATGAGAATTAGGCTGTGGCACCTTTAAATATTTAAATTTTGCAGCAATATTTAAATTTTTGCACCAAGCATGATGACATCACATAACACTCCAAAAATAAAAATGAAGATGCATGCGTCTCCACACAGAGCATGGTGGGCGTCCCTGCTGCCCCACTAGACCACCAAGTATCCTTAAAGTTTGCTTCAGAAACATTACTATATTTTTTATAAACAAGCTGCAATGTAGCCATGGGGGCAGCCATTTAAAGCACACTTTACAAATCAGATATCAGATGCACACTATAGAAAGCCATACAGCTATTACAGATCTGTTATCTGCTAAGTAACCTGTGGCTTTTCCCTGTGTTTTGAATGGCTGTCCCCATGGCTACACAGTAGCTTGTTTTTTATCAACTATAGTTTATAAAGCAAACAAATAACGTATACCAATGCAGGGCTATCGTACATTATATTTTATTACTTTAACATGCTTTTATTTTTTGGTGTAACTTTTCCTTTAAGTAAGGGGTAGCCCTAGGATTTCTTAATGCACATATAGTAAATATATTCCTGCCTGCTGTGTAACTACAGACTATATTCTCTAGATTTTTCTGTAGAATAGCATTATGTTTTATATAAATGTAAACAGACAAGTTTCCCTTTTAATAATAAAAACATAAACAAAAACAAATAAAAACATTCTCTCCTTAATTTGAACTCTTATGAGGCCCTGGAAGCAACAGTGTGCTGAGTGAAATGGATGGACAACATTCTCCTATTCTACATATGTTTTGCTTTCTATTCCAGGAAATGACTCATATCATATAGGAAACTAATTATAGGGATGCTGAACTTCATCCTTTCAGAATTGTGTGTGGAAATCTATTCTAGACTCATTGTATTGTACTCGATATCATTATATTACTGTCTGATGCAAGGTTGAATTTTTTCTTGGTTTACCATGATGGTTTTAGATTTTCACTACAGCACATGTAGAAAAAAAAAATTAGGCTGTGGAAAGGAGCTAGAGAATTAGTGGAAGTTCACCCTACTCATGGACTGATTATCATGTATCTGGTCTATCTGCAATGGATGCAATTTTTCTTTTAGCCTATCAACTTAGACAAAAGTCATTTGGAGGGTACTTAAATGGGCCAATGTTTAGAAAACATTTTTTTTAAATTGCTGTACGCCTGTGTCACACCAGGTAACACAATGTAAACTAGGGAAACCACAAGGAATGTAAGTAAACCAGACACAGGACAGAGAGGTGTTTTGTCTATTGCTAAAGAAAAACACTTTCACTTATTAAACAGTATAACCAAGGAAATATGAGACTGCCTCTTTACATAAATAGTGCATAGAGAGAGAGAAAGAGAGAGAGAGAGAGAGAGAGGGGATGGTTTCAGAAATTGATCTGTTTCATGAAGTCTGTACAAAGGTGAAACACTGAACAAATATACTTACGTTTTCTCGAAAAAATGGAGCCCCCCTTCCCTGTGGCAGTTCTTACTTTCACATAAGTGAGTCCTTGAGGGCACCAAAGGGATTAGTGAGGATGCCAATGACTGAGAGGGGGGATGGGCCAGTCAGGGATAGGCTAGCAAGGATTGGTGGGCGCAGTGGGGGAGGGCTGATATATAAGCAAAGAACCCCTACTTGCTTAATCTTCCCTCTGGATCCTGGAGCGCTGGTGGAGCAGCCCACCCACCATCCCATCCATTAGTATAAATGCTGTATTGGGAATAACCTACATGCCCACCGCAGATGCGGTGGCTGGCATTTGGTAATTGATGGTTGGTAAGGTAAATGGCAAGTTTGTTTTACGGTAAGAATAACAACATGTTTAAATAAAAGCTGTGGCCGACCCTCACCCACAAAAAGGAAGTTGTTGTCTTTGTGTGTTTTTCTTTAAGGTATGGTCAACAATGTTTAATGAGTTTGGACGTCACATCGTAAGCAAGCATGCCCCCTCACAGTCTGAAACCATCTAGTTATAGGGAGAATTACCTACTGTACATGTAGTTACCTTCAACAGACATCCACTTTTTATTGTTTGCATGATTGCTGCAACAGGCCCTATTGTACAATAAATTAATTGTATTCATTGTAAGTTTTATGTATTTTAGCCTGAACCTTATAAAAAAAAAACATTATCAAAAGAACACTGCCAACACACTGCTGTTTTGGAACCATATTATTATGTTAGCAAATAACAACTCCACCCATTTGTACCTTTTAGCTGCTCCTGATCTGTGACGTCGCACTGGATAAACAATGTCCTGTGACTTCCAAACTGTTCATCCAAGGAAGCTTTGCACAGTTCACCTGCTATGCGATTCTGGTCCACTAAAGCCAACTTTACAAAAAAAATACATGAATATATTTTAGAAACATGTAAAAGGAGTTTCTGTGATCTATTACAACCATGGAAAAGGAATATGGATATCTAATTTCAAAGAACTTACATTTATCAAACATGAAATATTTTGCGGAGTTTACCCAACGTAAACAACCCTTATGAAATACTTTCAACTTTTGGAAGCATGCTATTTATACATAAAATATCTTTAGCACTTTTTTACTAAAAGCGATACTCTCAGCTGAAAAAACACCTTCATGCTGAATGTGCTGAAATTTTTTTTTTTTTAAATATTCAGCAAACTTTTATCATTTTAGGATTTCATTCTACTTTGCAGGCAAGGACTTTGAGCTATCTCTGTACAGACATGATGGAGTGGTACTTATTTGACCCACTAATAGCTGTTCCATGGGCTGGGGAGTCTAGGAAAGGTGAAGAGGTAATATAGTCATATGACTTGTGTTCATGCAATTTTCTTGTGCAAATAAATCAGAGGGTTGTCATATAAGAGAAGAAAGGGAACTGAGACTAGTTACCATTAAACAAGTCTAAGCTAGAATTCACATTTTTACGACAGCAATGATGCCCAGGAAATACTGAAGTTTATTTTTTGTGTTTTTGTGTTACATTCAATTGTATACATTGTGTAAAGGGTAAAGGGACAGTAGCAAGAAAAACATGTTTACATATTTAACCTGAATATAATACAATGAGTGCCCTTATATGTCCAGTGTACATTATGTAGAAAACATAAACTGGCATTTATTGATTTCCTAAAAGTTGCATTGCACCTAAATGGACCATGGTGGGACTATACTACTTCCTATTCTTCTATTCAGAACACAGAAGGCAAGGCAACCACTTGTTTCTGTAGAAGAAGTACTACAGTACCACCACGGTCCTTCACTCCACAGTGGTTGCTATATATGGATCCCACTGCAATAGCTCTGCAGCTATAAACTTATGTAAGTACCCCCACCTTGGTCCTAAGCTACAGTATGTCATTGAATATGCTACCTACTGTCCATCTTCAATGCACTGTCCATAGCCTTTGTCTTATTACAGGTACAGGAATTGCATTCTGTTGAGTTCCACGCTGAATGGAGAACTTGTATCTCCCCCTAAAAGTATTCAAGCCATGGAAAATGCACCCTGCTGATTGGGCAGCATCCTAGGGTACCACACTGAGCTTGGTGCAAACATCATGAAGCAATTGCATCTGGTTTGTGCTCTAACGTAAATTACTAATTTCCTCTACATGGTGTCCTTGCCATTGGTCTCATCTATGCACATATATGAACTGTGAGTAAAACAAACAAAAAAGCATGTTTGTCTATAGTACTAAGGCTGCAAGTTTGCTTTAACTACTAATAATAAAGGAGTTGCAAGCCATGCTGCTGAGATCACTACAGGGGAGGAGGAAAAGTGCTTTGCTAGAAATCCAGAACAACCTTTGCAACAATCTTTGCAACAATCCAATGTGCAGTAAAGGTGGCCACAGAGGCACAGATAATATCGTACGAAACAAATTTTCATGCAATATTCTGTGTGTGTATGGTGGGAAATGAGCTAACCGATATCGTCAGACGATTTAGATATTGGTCGGTAGAATTCTATTGTTTCTACCTGTATATTTGACGATTCAGCTGTACACGTGTGTGTTGAAATGAACAATCTTTCTTGGAAAGATATTTTCCGAGAAAGATCGTAATTGTTTTGTCTATGGCCAGCTTTAGGGGAGGTGATAACAATTTGATACATGCAGATAAATATGCATAGGAATTGAGAATTGAAATTAAATAATGAGGGGGGAATATAGCATGGTAGGTGCATGAAACATGAACATGGTAGGTATTAGCTGCCCATGTTACCAAATCATAAACAAAAAAAAATATTATGTGAAATGTGCAACCTGAGTGGGGAGATTACTGTGGGTTTTACATTGTCCAGGTGGTGCAGTAGGGTCACTCCCACCCATGAAAAAGCAACATAAGACATTCTAAAGTTGCTGAGGCTAATTTAAACTTGGGTTAATGTACTGTTACATTATAACAGTACATTAACCCATTATACATTATAACATTATACATTATAACTTTGCATTGCTGAAACCTCACTTGGCCTGTGAAACTGCACATCTTTTACAGGAAAACAAATTGCAAAGGGGCACTTTGGGTTTAAAGAGTCATTTGAGGCTATGGGAGAGACCAGTGTTTTTGTAAATAGCATTGTCATACAAGCTTTATGCGAAGCCTGATCCTTTGTGTAATTAAAATGCCATTTGTTGTAAGCTGGCTGGTCATTTTGCACTGAATGAAAGAAAGGGGTGTGACCGCCTATGGAGAGGGTGTAAAAGTGCCTTACAATAATGAGCAGGATATCTTTACTCTCAGGCTGGAGTTTCAGTGCAGCCAGCTTGTGTGAATGCAGGGCTAATACTTCACTCCAGCACTGTTTTGACTAGTTAGGAATGCAGCATGACACCACCTCGCTCTATCCCATAATCTACTCTCCAGCCGAGCAGCTGCAGCACTCTATATCAGATCATGCCTGCGGAATGGATATTAAAGCTACATTATTACTGACAGTGGTGATCAAGTGTGATATAATAGCAGTACAAAATGTGCCGCTGCCTGTGCAACGTGTTACATGTACCATTAACATCCTGGCAGCTGATAAGGACACTAGAGAAGGAACTTGTGGGATCTGTTGCTATGATAAACAGGGCAGTCTGACACAGCTACACACTCGAGTAACAGCACAAAATGTGATAATAAGGCTGCGTAACCTGGCTGAATCACACTTGAGACGCTTTTATCATGTATTGTGATCAGGGAAGCCCTCCAGCTGTTGCTGAACTGCAGTAAAACGCCCAACAAGCCTTGGCAGACAAAAGCTGTTGGGGGAGATGGTAATACTTGTTCAACAGCAACTGGAGGGCTGCAGATTGAAGATCGTTAAATGAGATTTTAAAATACAGTATTTTTATTAATATATATTTATACATAACAGCTGTGAATACAGAATGTAAAGCAAAGCAGAGAAGTAGAATGAGTACAAACTGTATATATATATATATATGTACACACACACACAGTTGTGCACAGCTGTCATGGGATTGTGGTTTCAGTACAAACACTGATGATTGGAATGCCTTTGTAATCAATAGCTCACTGCATAGTATCAATACAAACAATAAGATCTTCTGCACAAGATAAAGTGCAAAGTGCTCCCACCAGCACAGTGCCCAGGACTTACCGCAGCCCCTTTCTGCAGAAGTTCTTCCACCATAGCCCTGCCGATGCCCTGAGCTGCTCCAGTCACCAGAGCCACTTTTCCGTTGGCATACATGATCCCTGATGGCTCCAGCTGAACTTGCTCCCCCTGCTTGATTCAAGGTCCCAGGCTTGAAGTGTAGTCCAGAAGGGAGGATGCTGTTTGGGTCTCTGCTGTCACCTTCCAAGCTGTGTGTATGACCAAGCCTCGTCTCTGAGCTTTTGTGTTTGTCCTCCCCCTCCCTGGAGCAAGTAGTGTGTGTGTGTTATCTGTCTGTTTTCCTTTCCTTCACTCGCTCTACAAGTGGGCGGGAATGAACTGTGCTGAATGCTTCATGCAGGCTATAGGTACAGCAGCCACTACCTTACTTGCCCTTTAACCATTCCATCCCTGTTATCCACTGACACTATACCTGCTTGGCTTCTATTCTCCCAAACTTCCAATTTATCTCTAACTTATTTACAGTAGTTCCCCTTTCTGTGACTGCCAAACACCTTTCTTTTGTCTGTGTTCACATAAATGATGTATTCTGATATTTCTTTGTGCTTTAATATTTTACATTTTTTGATTTCCTGTATAAACATGTCCCCTTTTCATCTCTTCTTTTACCCGTATCAGCTTCCATCATCTGTGACAGCCAAGAGCAGTTGGGGCCAGGATTCTTTATTCACAAATCCCAGAGCCAAGCTGACTTAAAAATTGACAGTATTTTATACTGAACTTTCTTTGTTTATTTAAAAGGGTGGCTCACCTTTTAGTTAACTTTTAGTATGTTACAGAATGGCTATTTCTAAACACCTTTTCATCAGATTTTTATTAGTTATTTTTTATTGATTTTGAATTTTTTGCCTTCTTGTTCGAACTCTTTCCAGCTTTCAAATGAAATCACTGACCCCATCTAAAAATAAATATTCTGTAAGGCTACACATTTAGGGGGTTATTTATTAAAGTCAGAATGCAAAATATTCACTATTTTACTATTTTTACTATAAAATCTGATTTATTTTTTACCCTTTAATAAATAACTCCTTATACCCCGAGGTCCTGCAGCGGGTTATCCACAAAAAGCAGGTACCCTCCAGAATAAGGGTAGGATTTTCTGGTGCGCGTATAGATGCAGTCTGCTGGTTGCAGGTTGGGTTGCGGGTCTCATTTAAATTTTTATCTTATGTTAAATTGTCTATATTTTACTTCTTTGAAAATTTTACAAAATGTGTTTCTGCCCTGCCCATTTTCGATGATGTAATTTCCAGTTTGCAGCAACATCACTTCCTGTTTGGTGGTGGTCGGTGGGTTGCGGGTAAGGGTCGTGTAGCGGATCACTGAATAGGTGGGCTGCAGTTCAGCTAGCGGGTTCTGGTTCAGGTCTTAGAAATTGGATTCATGCAGAACTCTACCCTGAGGCTGCAAAAAGTCAGACTCTGAAAATACTCATCTTCAACCTGTCGAGGTCCTGTAGAGGTCAATGGCAGAGGTCCTATTTCCAGTTTGAAGATATTATTGTCTGCACTGTGAGATTATCATATGATAATCCAAACATTTCTGACTTTTCTGACAATTTCATGAAAAATGTCGGCGTCAAATCTGAAAAATTTCTATTTTTCCTGCGACACTACGAAAAAGTCATGGATTTCGTTGATCTGATTTTTATCATGTTTTTTTTTATTAATAAGTAAGGGTAAATCGTGGATTCTAGTTTGGCCTGATTATTTTTATAAGGAAAATCTGAAAAATCTGGATTTTGATAAATAACCCCCTCAGTGTTATTACTACTTTTAATTACTCATCTTTCTGTTCAGGCCTTCTCCTATTCATATTGCAGTCTCTTATTCAAATCAATGTATGGTTGCTATGGTAATTTGGACCCTAGCAACCAGATTGCTGAAATTGCAAACTGGAGAGCTGAATAAAAAGCAAAATAACTAAAAATCCGCAAATAATAATAAATGAAAACCAATTGCAAATTATCTCTCTACATCATACTAAAAGTTAATTTAAAGGTGAACCACTCCTTTAATGTTACTATATTAGAGGAACAACAATATTGTTTTATACAGTCAGAGCATTTTCTCTAGTGATGTGCAGTGAATCTGCTGTAGACGTCTTAGGCTCAAACTACCCTCTCTGGTCTAACAGATTGTCACATCATTTACTGATAACAGTATTTCTTTTTAACTTTTCCAAATTCAGTGTTTAATCTGAACAAGCAAGAGTTAGGTTACATTTGTATATGCATCCACAGCAAGCTGAATGGGCATCAAAGCCTATATCTATGTGAATAGAGGTATGGGTATATCTACTGCTGGGTGATGTTGTGATGGCTGATTCTGTTGATGCTTTTAAGAGGGGCTTGGATGATTTTTTGGTCAGACATAATATCAAAGGCTATTTTGATACTAAACTCTACAGTTAGTATAGCTATGGGCATATATGGTTTGTGTGAAAGGGGTGTGTGTGGGTGTGTATGCTGGGTTTTAATTTGGAGGGGTTGAACTTGATGGACTCTGTCTTTTTTCAACCCAATTTAACTATGTAACTAACTATGTAACTATCTGGAAACCTGTGATCCAGAAAGCTCTTCTTTAAATTCCATATTATCCAAATAGTCCAATTAAAAAAAGATGTATTGTTCCTCTGCAATAATAAAACATTACCTTTACTTGATCTAAACTAATCTATAGTTCATCCTTATTGGGTCTTTTTAATGTTTACATGATTTTCTACTAGATTTAAGGTATGTTGATCCAAATTATGGAAATATCTGTTATCTGGAAAACCCCAGGTCCTGAGCATTCTGTATAGTAG
Organism: Xenopus borealis; assembly: GCA_024363595.1. Taxonomy (NCBI): domain Eukaryota; kingdom Metazoa; phylum Chordata; class Amphibia; order Anura; family Pipidae; genus Xenopus; species Xenopus borealis. The sequence continues at coordinate 48,531,030 of CM044431.1, read as the reverse complement.
GTCCCATACCTGTAATAATAATACACACTGTGATCAAATACCAGATGCAAGAAAAAGATAAAGGTACCTGTGATATGGCCAAATTATGTTCCCATTATTTATATTAGCCCAGCAGTCTTACAGAGGAACAGCTATTTTAATTATAGTAGCTATGAGAGCTTTATAGACTTAAGTCTCCTTTGTAGTCGCATTTGGTTGGTAATTATGTTACTTCTAATAAATGTGGCATTATTTATTAGATAATTGTCATAATGGTTATTTTTCTGTAGTTCCAGGATTATCCAAGACAAGGCTTAATTTAAACGTGGCCATCCTCTGGCTGTTCCTCTATGGTATACCTGGTATGGCCACATTACTATTGTGCCATTCACTCAGGCTGACAGCTCCATTGGTTGGGACAGTAGGTAGTGAAGGGGAGTTATGGTTCATTTTACTTCCTCATCTGCAGTGGTAGATACGGTGCATGGCCAGATTCAATTCTTCAAACTTTCCTGTGAGCTGACCAGTATTAAACATACACAGATATTGATCAGGATCTACCAGGTATCATGTACAAATTACATTTTGGTTAATTGTATGTGTGTTGTCAGCTCTATCCTTATTTTCCTTTCCTTGTTAGAGGCACCCCTAATACTTTCCTTCATTGTATTCATAAAGAAAAAAGTTTGTCATGTGAAAACGCATGAATGCTATTCAATTTGAGATTCATTTCAATATAGAAAAACTTTTCTCACAATTTATCATGTGAAAATTCTGTTGAAGTCTATGTGAAAAAACTGGAACTGAATTTGGAGAGTTTTGTTTCTCCTTATAATGAATCTCATCCATGAGTTTTCACTTGATAAACCACAAGATAACCTTTTCTCACTGAACTGAATCTTATCTCACTGTTTGTCAGATGAAAATTTTATTGAAGTCTATGTGAAAAAACTAACTGAATTTGGAGAAAAGTTTTTTCTCCTCAAATTGAATCTTGTCCAGGAGTTTCCACTTGATGAACCACAAGACAACTATTTCTCACTGAGCCCTTTATCACATTATCTGGCACAGATCATGATGTCAAAAAAGATCTTCAGGTGCATCTGCCATTGACTTCTACATGACCTCAACAGGGTTGAGATGAAATGTTTTGGGATATAATAAATCTCTAAAAAGTTGAGCTTTTTCTTCATCCAAAAAATAAAATGTTCCCCTTTAAAAAATTGACCAGAAAAATTTGAGGTTTAATAAATGGGCCCCTAAGTTTTCTCTTTACCGGAATGTGAAAGGGTGCAGTCAAGTTTTGCTGCAAATTTAATACCAAACAATTCCAGCCAGGTTGATATTGATGTTAATCATAGGGATCAACAGGAATTGTTAATTAAATAATTGTTACATCAGTTTGCATCAAAAGATTCTAATAAATACATAATTTGCTATTGTGAAAGGGAAAATGTCTTGCTGTTACAATATTACATTTTAGTGCATTTAGTGCATATCTAAACTGAAACCGCAAAAGTGAAATTACCTGTAAGGTGATGGTAGAAGTTGTAGTTCCACAGGAAGTTGCATTTCCTTATATATGGACAAACATCCAGTCTAAATTCATTTTTTTCAAATATAGGCAGTATTACATGTAAAATGTATTTTGGAGACCCTTCATGAAATCTGCATGCACTGCACTTTCATATTTAGTAAAATAAATTAGGACTGAATTTCGAGCACAATACAGTCAGTAGATTGTAATGTTGGATACATGTTGCCATGTTTTATATAGCATATCTTCCCACAATTGCAGCATAATTTCAGGCACAAGATTGTGAGGCAACTGACACAATTTTGACTGATTAACATGTTTGCAAGTAATTCCACTTAAAATATTTGATTATGAATTTTTCATTGGGAAAATTAAGTCTCCACCCAAATCGAAATTCGATCGAATTTTCAAAAAGATTCAAATTCGAATTTCTAATAACTTTTTTGAGTACTTCGACCATTGAATTTTTTACTTGCCTTTTAAAAAAAATTAGATGTCCTAGTTCGCCAGATTTAACCTACTGAATTGCTATTAAACCCTATGGGAAGCTCCCATAGGGTTTTTCTAAGTTTGTTAGATCGAATAAAAAAAAATCGATTGAATGGTTAAAATTGTTCGATTAGTCGAATTGCGGTAAAATCCTTCGAATTCGATATTCTATTTCTAAGGATTTCAATTTGACCTAAATTCGATCAGGTACGCTCCTCTTCTGTCTACCCCTAGTTCCGGCCCTGATGTCATTATTTTGCTCAATGAAGTCCAAAGATTAAAAAATTGCACTAGCGGGCTTGCACAAACCCTATTTTCTTAAACATTAACAAATACTTTTTGTATTTTCATATTAAGATTTTCTTTAGATCCTTTTTTAGCACAGCAAGGTATGGGCCCATACGAGCCATGCAATAAGCATTGTTTCAATGGCACCCACATTAAAGATAACATGCTGTATTTCAGGTGAAACTAAGCATTTCAAAATGTACAGTATTCAAACATAGCCCTGCCATACTGGTGATCAGTGAAGAATTGGGAATCACGAGTATAACTCATTATTTATTTGCTTGCTTTATATCAGGTTGCATAAGTTTGCAATAAAATGATATTTTATCTTTAAAATACACAGATGGCAATATCTCATTGGTTAGTATTTACTAAAGATTTATATTATGTATAGTTTTCAAGTTGTATTTTTTGGTCAAAACACTTCAAATTTTTCAAGATTTATTATATGCCGACCCTGTAAATAGCTCAAATCCAAAAATACACCATCAATGACCTACTGTACATCAAGGTCATGTAGGAGTCAATGGCAGAGGTTCCTTTAATCATGTGAAGATGTTAACATGATGTTGTGGTGCGAAATTCCCCAATAAAGCACTTTGCAGTTTAAATTACTGCCTTGGATTCATCCTACCGCTTTTGATCTTTAACCGAAGATGTTAACATGATGTTCCAGTTTTTTATTAGGGTTTTACCCGAAAACTCGAATAACTCAAGCAATTTGAGTTTTCTTACCACAGAAAACTAAATTAATTCAAGCATGGAACATTAATTACACACCAAAGGGCAGATTTATCATTGGTAGAATTTTGAATTTAAAAAAATTCGAAATTCGACCATATGAATAGAAGGGAAATAAAATCCTTTGAATTTGAATGTCGAATTCAAAGGATTTTATCACTATTTGATTGGTCAAACGATCAAATAGCAAATATTCGATCGATCGATAAAAATTTTTTACCATTCGATCGAATATTTTCTATTCGATCAAAATTCCACCAAAGCATTTCGCCAGGTTGAACCTGGCTAAGTAGGCAATCGAATAATTTTTTAAAGGGGAAATAATTCGAAATTCGACTAATCGAATAGTCAAATAGATTTTTATTCGATCTATTCGATCTATTCGATTCGATTGAATTAGCAAATTCGATCAAGGGCATTTTCGATCAAAATTGGACCGAATAACTCAATTTTAATTTGAATAAAAATCATTTCAATCATTAAATGCATTGTTAGATTCGGACGATTTGAAAGAGTTTGGGCAAAATCCTTTGAATTTCGAAAAGTGTAGAATTAGAATTTTTTTTAAAGAGACAGTACTTCAAAATTTGAATTTTCTAATTTTTTCAATTCAAATCAAATTTTGGGCTATTCAATAGCCAAAGTAGCCAACAATTACTTAAAAATTCAAATACAATTCCTAGTAAATGTGTCCCTACGTGTATAAAATCCTTGATATTTGTATGCGCCTGACTTTGTCTCAGTAATTAATAGGTTGTACCAAGTAGTGATGGGTGAATAAATTTGGCAGGCATGAATTTGCTGAGACTTTCCACATTTCCCCACAGATAAAACTGAGACAAAAAATCTGCAGCATCAAAAAAACTTGGGCATTCATAGTGACTGTAATGCATTTGGGAAAATTAGGTAAATGTAATTCCATAATAGCAATTGCATGGCATTAATTCATGTGTGCAGCACATAACAAATAAATACACAATATTTAAAAAATATTCTTTTGGAGGGTGTTGTTGATCATTTTACACAGCTTTATAAACATTCATTATTGTTTTGAAGAAGTTGGTTGAATAATCCAAGACAATATTAATGTCTAGCACCCCCTGATGTAAGAAGTGCCATTACATTTAATGCCTTTTTATTGGGGACATTCTGAATTTTTTTCTGCATAATTATGAATACATAATGCACATATGCACTGTGCCTCCTGACTAGGGATGGGCGAATTTGGCCCATTTTGCTTCACCAAAAATTCACCATGCCGAAATGACGCAGACGCCCATTAAAGTCCATAGGCATGCAAAAAGGTTTGATGAGCGGCAAATTTTTTTGACAAAGTGAAAAAAATTCATCCATCCCTGCTCCTGACTAGAACACTCTTCGCCAGACAGGACCATGCCAAAATAGACAGGGTTGATCATGTCATAAACATATAACTTGCCTGGTGTACAGTTCTAACATGTTTGTGCCGTATAATTATAGTGTCAATGTCACTGACCTGCTTCAACTGAATGATAGGTATCACTTTACTAATTAAAGTTTTCTTTCATTTCTCAATTGTTTCTGCTCACAATGTCATGTAAGTGCACTGCATAGATAATAACATCTTCACTCTGTGCCACAAGAAATATTTTGCAGGTCACTGCATCCTTAATATTTCATTTTGATAATGGTAGAGTTAAATTATTGATATTGCAAACCATTTTATAGGATATTTTAATTCAGTGTAATTAGGAAATGCTTGGAGATGTTGAGTTGTATCAAGCAAATCGCACTGTGGGTTTCTCTGTCAATGCTACCTATTTAATTATGAGCCACACCTTTCTTACTCTTCTTAAGAAATACCTTGATCATTTTATCCTTGGTGCAGTTAAATCTGCTCAATTATCTATCTGAAGTGCTTGATTTATTGGTCAGACCTACGATAAACTAGTATTCATATCAGAAATAGATAATACTCTTTTATATAACTTGCAATGCAAATCCTCCTTTTAAATACAATTTAAAGGATTTTATTGCCACATTTCGCCATGAAAAACTGTCCATAGACACCAATGATTAGTTAAAAAAAGTCATGTGGTTTGGCACAAAAAATTGTTTGACTTTGATGCATTTGGAAAATGTGTTGCCTTTTGCAAATTTTCTGCAAAGAGAAACTGGTCAGATACACCCATTATTACTTCTGATAAGAGCACTTTAGAGCTGAGTATAGCTAAGAGAATTCAATGTGCAAGTCAATAATACAGAAACTTAGGGGCAGATTTACTAAGGGTCGAATTAAATTAGAATTTTTAAAATTCGAATTTCAAAGTAATTTTGGGCTACTTCAAATATCGAATAGCCCAAAATTAGATTTGAATTCTGAAAATTTGAAAATTCGAATTCTGAAGTACTATCTCTTTAAAAAAATTTTTATTAGACTTTTTTCCACCTGAAAGCTGCTGAATTGCCATTCCTGGAAAATCAAATTCTTTTTTGGAAAATTGTTTGAATCATTTGATTCGAACAATGTGACTGAACTATTCGAACGATTCAAATTCGATCGAAAATGGACCTATTTGATCAAAATGGGTAAATTTTTGATCCAAAATGCCTCCCCACAAAAAAATATTTGATGGTCAAATTTCAAATTTTTTTGAATTCGAAATTCAACCAATAGTAAATCTGCCCCTTAGAGAGGAAGATTAAAATACAGTAAAAATATCAGAAAAAATTGTGTTAAATCCAGGAGTATGTATAATCAGGGAAGTGCTTTCTACATTATACAGTATATTGTGGGACCACAAAAAAAATGCTGCAAAACTAAAAATCAGGGTATGTAAAATTGAGATTTCACTATACTTCACTATACCTTTCATGTGTTATCTAGCACTATATAACTTGCTGCTCTATGAATAAATAATGATGGCGATGATCATTTGGACACATAGTTCTATTGTTGGTCAGGCAATTCAGAGCTGCACATCCTGTGGGTGGAGAAAAAAATCCTTCCCATGGTTGCCGTTGTCTGAAGAAAATATCATTTGTTCTGTTACCCAAGGTTAAGAAGTCCAAGATTTTGATAACTGAATCAATAATTCCTCCATAATGTAAAGGGCAGATTTAAGCTCCAATTTAACAGCTTATCTCACCAGGTTTGTGGACCTCCATTAGTCCCACCTGAGCAAATGTGGATTAGACAGGTTTGATTTTCCCTTAAGATTGAGATCCACATCTGCTTGTTGATTCAAAGTTTAGCTCCTGGTTAAATTGGTAATGAATATTCCTGCAACTAGTTGCCCACAGCAAAGCATGAAAGACATGCACGGACCCTACTATGAAACCAGGGGACAGAAAACAAAAAAAGACTGCAATTAGGAATTATACAATGAGAGGACTATTTCTGGCTCTCCCTCCTATGGCAATAATACCTTTTCCCTGAACAAATAACATTGTATGTTTTTCACCAGCCAAAAACATCTATAATTTCTGAATGTATACATAAGTTACATTGCCCTTAGGCAATGAATTCCACAGCATTTCTTTACCTTTCCAAATGCCATTGCTTATTTATTGTTCACTCCCATAGTGATAGACCCTGTTTCGTGGATTTTATTTTAAGGAAATTGACATGCTGACCTTGCATATACTTACAGTATGCTCATTAAGGACACCTACTGGAAGGTAAAAAACCTACGTGAAGGAAACATTTTATTACCCAAGCAAACCCACTTTCCAAAGGAAAATCCCTAAATTAAAGCATTTCCTGTGGGTTCTTGGATCACCATAGCTAGTGATCAGTGTCCTGTTTCACTTTGCCAAAAAGAATTCACAAAACTGTGGGGAAATTTTCAAAACAGCAACAAATTAGTGAAATGCATTTTTTTTCACACCAACTTTCTTATGGCCATGACATTTTTCACTGAGACCTTTTCTCTGCAATACGTTGGAATCGATGGGTGTTTTTTGCGTCGATTTCACAAAAATATATAAAAATACAGTTTTGCCACAAACAGTGGCAAAAAAATGTGAGAAAGCAATCAATACTTTAGATCAGCAATATAAGAGATATCAGGAAAGTCAAATGTGATATGAAACAAGTTACACTAAAATATTGTACTGCAGTAAATTACATAAGGACCCCCAGGGCCCTAAATAAGGGGTTTATCAGAGTGAACTAACACTCACTTGGTCTGCAGATGGAAATGTCACAGTCCTTTATTCACGTATTTGGGATGTGCAGGGGTGTTTTTATCATTCACTTTTTTATCCATTGGGTAATATGCCCATAAAATGCATTCAAGAATGAACTCAAATTTAGTATGACAATGATCATTTTGATCTAACCAAAGGCTGATCATCGCAAGAAAAGAAATGGAACTTCCACTGACTTCTACATGACCACAACAACTTTAACTTGCCGTACTTCTGTATTCGTAGATTTTATGGTGTTTGATAAATTTAAAAAAAAGCATGAGAAACATGCGAAACAAAAAGAAACAAAGTTCTACAAACTTTCATAAATCAGCCCCCATTAAAGAGTTGTGAAATTTCCAAGTAGTGAATTATGGCAAGCTCTATTTTATTCTCTGATAAATGCACTCTTTGCTTAAAGGAAAATTTAACCCCCAACTAATAAAACCCCCCTACCCTACATAGTCTCCCTCCCTGCTCCCCCCACACAGGTGTTAACACCTGTGCATGGAGGAGCAAGATGGGGGGGGGAGTATCTAGGGTAGGGGGTATGAGTTTTTATTAATTTGGGGGTAGCATTCTCCATTTAGGTAAAGCTGAAAATGTTCTACATTTTAAGCCTTCCTTGGTGGCAGTTTGTGTGTTCTGTTGCTGTGATGAGCATTTTACAAGATGAAAATGAAGGCTTAACCAGGAATAGTTGTTTTTATGTGATTAAAAATAAAGATATGGATTAGACACATTTCAGAGTAATAAAAGGCCTTTTTAAACATACTGTACGTCTTATGCCAAAAGCTTCTTTGTAACAGCTACTTAACAGATAAATCTCGTTTCTGTGCTATATTTTTTTTACACCCAATAAGATCACTAAGCTTGTTGTTACAGTGTGAAAATTGCCCTTAGGTAAATGTGCGCATGGCAGCGGAAAAGTGCTGTGATATTAAAGGGCATGTTGCAACACTGATAGGTTTCGAAATATTTGAAAGGTTTAGAATTTAATGAAACATTTGCCTTTTAAGAAGAAAATGTGATAGTATGATATTAAAGTGCACAGGGCTACTTTCTGTATGCACTCTCTTGTTTGAGATGGACATTAGGAGGCTGGTTTACTAAAACTTGAATTAATCATCCATATAGTTACATAGTTAAATTGGGTTGAAATAAGACAAAGTCCATCAAGTTCAACCCCTCCAAATGAAACCCAGCATCCATATACACTACCTTCCACATAAACTATATATAGATTTATATTAACCCATATATGTCTAACTATAGAGTGTAGTATCACAATAGCCTTCAATATTATGTCTGTTCAAGAAATCATCATTCCACAACCTCACTGTCCTCACTATAAAGAACCACCTACGCTGCTTCAAATGAAAGTCCTTTTCTTCTAGTCTGAAGGGGTGGCCTCTGGTACAGTAAAGGTCCCCTGCTATTTGTTTATAATGTCCTCTAATATACTTGTAAAATGTAATCATGTCCCCTCACAAGTGCCTTTTTTCCAACCTTGACAGTCTACTCTCATAGTCTTCCATCCCTCTAACCAGTTTATTTGCACGTCTCTGTACTGTCTGTCAAATTATGGAAATAAATTTGCCCATCACTACTCTTTGGTACTAAGTTTATGTATTTTATGTTTACAAATTATCATTATATTTAAAATGCAGTAATTGATTATAACAAGCTTACTAACATACAAAAACAAATTGTTCTACAGATAACTAGGACAGCAAAAAATATTTTCCACAAATTTGAATCAATGTTAATACTTAGGGTAGCAAAGAAGCATTTGTGCCATATCTTTCCTTAATTGTACTTCTGCTCAGCCCCCAAAACTTGGCTTTGGGTCTTTTCTAAGTTTGGGAACCTGTGCTCCTATGGGACTTAAGTAAATCCTTGATGAAGAAGGATCATTGAATATTTGTACACAGTCAAATCGTCAAAGCCAAATGAAGCTTTGCAAATGAAGTGTCAAATGGTGCATACCTGGGAAGGGAAGTATTGGCATGCTGTAGGGGTTGTATGAATGTATTGCCTTTGTTATCCTAGTACAGGTATTTGACCTGTTATCCATACTGTTCAGGACCTGGAGTTTTCGGGGTAAGGGGTCTTTCGATATTTTGGAACTTCACACCTTAAGTCTGCTAAAATTCTTTTAAATATTAAATTAACCCAAAAGGATTTTTTGTCACCAATAAGGATTAATTATATCTTAGCTGGGATCAAGTACAATTAACTGTTTTGTTATTACAGAGAAAATGGAAATATGTTTGAATATGTAAAATGTTGAATTATTTTATTAAAATGCACTCTATGGGAGACAACCTTCCCATAATTCTGAGCTTTCTGGATAACGGGTTCCCAGATAACGGATCCTATACCTCTTTTTAAAAATACACACTAAATAAATGCCAAAAACATGTAAAAAGACAAAAAAAATTAAATAATTTCTTAAATGGCAACATTACAGCTATTGGCAAGTATTCATTTTGGCATAAAGTCTTTTTTTATAAAGGTTCAGTTTGTGCTATTTATAAAAGTGTGCATGCCAGAGTTGTGATGGAAATTTTGCAAAATTATACACATCAATAGACTTGGCAAAGTTACATATCTTATTCAATGTTAACAACTGCGCAGGTTCTATAAAACTTTACTAGAACTTCATGGCTTTTTATGAAAAATTCACTTGCATCTTTGCAGCCACTTTGTGGTTGTTTTATATCCAAAGATTTTACACACCAAAACGTGTGCAGTAAGTTGTATGGTCCAATGTCGTTTAGTTCTGTTCTGTATAAAGTGCCAGGAGTTGTCAGTCTCTGATTGGAGTAATGGACTAATGTCTGCAGAGTAATTTATTGCAGTCAATATTTTCTTGGCCGCCCGTTTGGGTGTAAAACCTTGTGTGGCTGCAAAAGTTGAATAGAAGGAACAGTGGGTACAATCAAAACCAATATTCCTTATGTATACATCGTTTTTGAACTAACATAAAAGAAACAACAATCACGTGGTTGATTTTTCTTTTGGGTGGTTCATTTAGTTTGTAGAGGGCAGTGCACCCCCCAATATTTGCTAATAATTCTATAACCTGTGCTATATACATGCTATTATATATAATTATGAACTGCAAGGAAAATCTGCTAAACTTTACATTTAGGAGCCAGATGCACTGGCCGCATTCACTCTGACCTTTCTTATTCAATTATTACTAAAAGAAGAAAAAATTAGCAACTGCCTGAAGTGGAATAGGATCATGGGGAGCAATAATCTTCTTAGAATCTGTGGAAGAGAAGTAGAGGTTTTAATATTTAAATTGTTAATCATTGTTTCTATTACATGTCATATTTCTATTGTATAGTGGTAAAGGGGAAACAGAAGAATTACATTTTTAACTTTAGGAATGTTGAGGGTTGAATTTGACGATTTTTCACACTGATATTTAGGCTAATATATAAACCAGTGCACAGCTGCTACAATTAAAAAAAAGACGGCAATTTTTGCTAATTTCTGAGTTTTCTTTCTTCTTCTTTCCTTTGTTCAAAAACATTACTAAGTTTTCTTTCTTCTTCCCAGCACAAAAGACCTGCATGAGATTCTTCTGCATATCATGCGGGTAACTACAAGACTGCCTCCACATGTTAAAGATATCTAATTTCTCTGTATTTCCCACTGAATCAATCATCCCCCTCATCCTGAGAGAATTAGCTTGGAAGCCTACACAGTGCCTTATTTTAATTGTTGCATTCTATTTAAAAAAAAAAAAATATATATATATTTTAGTCCTATTTCTCACAGAAAATCATTCTCAAGTTATTTCAGTTCCCTCCAAGATTTAATTTCTAAATTTGTATTTTCTTTGAAATCATATCAGATTTCCTACATTCTAGATGAAATAAAGATATTTTTTTAAATGTAAAGTTATAATGACAAGGGTTTGATTAAATTAATGTTTAGAATTGGTATTTTAGCAGAGCAGAACAGCTTTTTTGTATATAGTGTTTTTGCCTTATGGTTGTGTATGCATCAATAAGTTAAACAAACAGCTTTGTTTAAGAGATTTTAAAAAAAAAAAAATATTTCAGCCCCTGAAGTCATGCCCTGTAGGCCCCAGGCAGTGATAGAGCCCATGGAGCCTTGGGCACAGTCTGACTTTGCCAAAAGAAAGAAAGAGAATATTGCATGAACTGGAAATATTCAGCAACTTGAGGTTTTTTTTGTAATTTTTTGCATGTGTGACTTTTTTACAGATTACTTATATTGTTTGTTTAAATTTATCTATAGGTCCCTCTAGGTCAGGTTGAGAATATTTTCCATTTGAACTAGGCTGGAAGCCAAGGCTGAACCCATGTTTCATGGTCTATGATTTAATACTCCTGTGCTTATGTGACCTCTTTCTTCTGAGACAGTTCATACTGGCTTCATGGTTCTGTCTGTGAATTTATGGGGTTATTTACTAAATTCCAAATTTATCTCATTATGTTATTAAAAAAAAAACACAACCATACTCCCATGCCCAATTTGACCTTATTTATTTATAAAAAAAACTCAAAATAATCAGATTCTACCAGACTCTACCATTGACTTATACAGGACTTCGACAGGGCTGAGATGGTGGATTTTCGGATTCTGGCATCAGGATATATTAAATCTTGAAAAATCAAAAACGTTAGCGACCATGTTTGTGTACTTTTGACTGATTAAAGACTTCACTGAGTATCGTAAAGTTTGCGAGTAAATGGCTTTTGTGAACATTCACAGCATATGTAATTAATTTTCTCTGGAGTTTTGAAAATCCTTCTAGATGAACACTTTAAACAGCCTGCCCAAATTCCAAATATAGAAAAATATATTTGTAATCCATTTTTGTCTTAACCAGTGTAGAATACTCTGTAAGTAATAAAATATTTTAATTGAGCGTTTCTGATTTGTAACACTGCCTTTTTATGAAATCTGGATTCAGGCAAAGTGATGAAGTACAGGAAACAGCTCGTCTGACATAGCAACATTGGAGAAAACATTATCCCAAGCTAAACCCAGCTAAATATTCTGAAAAAGGAAAACCAAAAAAAAAAAAAAAAAAAAAAAAAAAAAAAAAAAAAA
>CM044431.1:48479486-48518680 GCA_024363595.1 Xenopus borealis | reverse complement strand
AAAAAAAAAAAAAAAAAGCCGTGATGACAGCGAAGAAATTCTTGGCATAGCATTCTAATTTCAGTGAGAATCAACAATAAAAGCACAATGTAAAGGGCGAGGATGGTTAAGGCAGAGATTGTGTTATTCCTTAAAGAAATCGAAACTTTATTTAGATAGAAATGTGAGCACCATCTATCAAGGCTATGTACTGTAAAAAACAAAAGCAACCTTAAACAAAAAATCACTTTTCAACAAATAGGACATAAAACATGTAGCACACAGAACCATTACATATGCAAGCATCCAGATATTTAACACCTAGAAGCACCTTGAAGCTTAATCTGTTCCCATTTCATTCTACGTGTGAAACTGACCACATGCTAATAAGATCTGGACATGTATCATATTGGACTGCAGCTCTGATGATGGGCCAGACTAATAAGGTGGCAGTTAATTTTATTGGTATTTTATTAGTTTTATTAGTATTTTGCTGTCTGCAGGCAGGAACATGTTTTGCTTTAAATAGGGTTGAAATTCGATTTGACCAGGATCTTTGGTATGCCTGAATCCTGCTCGGATTCAGCTGACTCCCAACTCAAATCCAGTATTTGGTGCATCCCTAATGGTATAGGTCCTTTGATTCAGTGGCTGGACATTAACCATATTTTTGGTAGGCCTGATGAAAAGCATACTGTATATGGTTAATTACTGCATATATGGTACAGGCATATACAAGACAAATGTCAGCTGACCTATGTTTCACCATATCAGGCTTCATTAACTTTCTAAAAGCTATAGATTCTGTTTGGGTAAACTGATCATTTTAGGTTGACAAGGAGCAGTTTTGGGCTAATCGGATTAAATATGTCCCCAGTTAAAGCTTTAAGCCTAGCAAGCCTGAAGAAATACAAATCAAAATGAACCAGTTTCAGGCTTGTCAAGGAACAAAACCAAACCTGATTAAATTAAATATGAGAATACATACTATAATACAGAGAGAATCATTTGAGAAAATGAGGAGTCCAGGTAAGTAAATATCCTACATAATATGCTATGACAGCTGCTATGGACAGCAGGAGCACAGTAAGTAGTTTAAACATATCAGTGGAGATATCTCACCAATATCCTGTGGTTTCTTTTAGCTGAATCTTAATGAATGTAAGCCAGCAAGATACTGTATAATGCTTAATAAAGCAGAAAAAAGGTTGAATGCATACAGGCAACATTGCTGATAAACTGTTTCCTTAATTATATAATATGGTAGCAACTAGTGATGGGCGAATTTATTCGCCAGAGGCGAATTCGCGGCGAATTCCAGCGATTCGCTGCTGGCGAGTAAATTCGCAAAACGCCAGCGAAAATTCGCCAAAAAAATCCGCCGAAAAAACCGAGTCGCGCGGCGTTTTTGACGCGACACGCCGTAAACGACGCAGCAAAAACGACGCGACTCGCGTAGAAAACGAAATCGATGCAACGCGCGTCAAAAACGCGACTCGTTTCGCGAATTTTTTTGCCAATTCGGGAATTTTGCTGGAAATTCGCGAATTTTTTTCGGCGAAGCGAAACGGGGGAGATTCGCCCATCACTAGTAGCAACTTAACACATTATTTTTGTGTAAATGGACTGCATATGAATACATGAGAACTAAAGCCTAACAAAGAATTAGGCTATACATTCTGTACCCTATGTTTCATCTTTTGTACCAGTCCTAAGGCACAAATGTGCAGTAAGAAGATCTATGCCTCCGATATCTCTCCATCTTTCATTCCTGCTGTCATGTGTAGTGTGTCAATATTAATTCAGTATGCCAATATTAATTCAGCTTAGCAAAGGGTTAATACTTTATTCATGACTAAACTGCAGCCCAATTGCAGCAAGTACAGTACAGGAATGAGACATGTTATCCAGCATGCTCAAAACCTTTTAATTTGGATACTTATGTCTACTAAAGTATCATTTGAATATAAATTAAACACAATAGTATTGTTTGTAGACTAGTAAAGATTAATTATATATTAGTTGGGATCCAGTACAAAGTACTGTTTTATTATAGAGAAAAAGGAAATCATTTTTAAAACTTTAAATGATTTGATTAAAATGAAGTCTATGGCCTTCCTGCAGTTCAGAGCTCTCTGGATAATGGGATCCTATACATTTAATACAGATTATAGTTAGTGATGGGCGAATCTACCCAGTTTCGCTTTGCTGGAAAATTAGCGATATTCCAGCGAAACGACGCGCGACTTGGTTTTTGACTTGGTTTTTTTGGCGAATTTTCACTGGTGTTTCGAATTTATTCGCCAGTGGCGAATCGTGGGAATTCGCCACGAATTCGCCCATCACTAATTATAGCAGCACATGGGTTTTGTTGGAACACAAAGGTCACTGTCTTTTTTATACTATCTTGTATACATTATGCTCTCCTAGAATAACAAATCTAATCCCTTGTATGTTTCTGGAAGAAGGTCTGCTTGATACAATTATGAGAGGGGACTAGGAAAAAAAGTTATGTTGGCAAACTTACAAAATGCAAGCTCTTGGAAATGCATATAGCTCTTCTTCAGGCATGTTAACACTCAGCTACAATGAATGATTAAAAAAACCTTAAATGACGGATCTTTACAACTTCATTTTTAATATTTGACTTTTCAGTATTCTTCATTTTTAATATTCAACTGCAGTGTTAAAAAGATCAGTACAGTTCTGAACATACAAAATGTACTGTTTTTATTTCCAGGTAGTGTTTTTGCCAAACACATTTGGAGCATTTGATGTATGGTTAAAGTCAGGCAGGAAGCTAGTCACAGAGCAGCCCACAGTGACTGATTAATAGAGTGCAGATGGTCTGTCTTTTGAATGTTTTTTTTAAATAGTAATGACAGTTTTAAAACATAAGATATTCATATGCTCCTGCTATACACATTATATTAACTCTCCAAAGCAAGAAATAAGGGGACAATCTTTATTGAACAGAGATAATCATCAAGAAGAACACACAAATATTTGTTTTCAAGGAAAATAAATAACCATCAGGAGCAATGCAAATCGCTAACTTGGTCCCTAACGTGGGGTGGTCAGATAGACTATTAAGGTTTACACCGAGAAGGCCTAACAGCACTTACAATGCTGGAGTCGGGACCAGGGAGGTCCAAGTAGTAGTACACACAGAAGAGACATAACCCAGGCAAAAGGCAGATGCAGGCAGCATGGTCAGAAACAGAGAGAAGGGTCAGAAACCAAGAATCAGTCAAAATATCAGATTTAGAGCACCCAGGACCTCATTCAGGAAGAACCTATATTTGGGCATTAAACCCAGATTTCCGCTGATGTTACTATGTGGCCATGGGCGCAGCCATCTTGACACCAAAATGGAGTGCTTTGCAACTAAGCACTCCTGAAATACACACTAATGGGAACAGAATAATGGATTAAAAGGTACATTCTCCAGAGATGGGAGAATACTAAAAATGATTAAACTGGATACAATAGTGGGTATTTAAACTAGTATCTTGGACACAGATTCTTAGAAGAGCATAAAGCTAAGAAGAGTTGCAGGAAAAAAGTAGATTAGCATAAGAATGAATACACAAATTTTATTGACAAGCGTAGAAGATCACAAATTACGAAGGCAGAATAGTACATGCATATGCAGATTGAAAGATTGGCAGATCCTATTGCAGGAGGCAGAAGGTAAAATATGTTAGGAATGGGCATAGATAATGTAAAATATGTAGAGCTATTTTGTTGGACACAACAAAAGTGGAGTATTCTCTCCACTAACTATACCAGGCGTCCCCAACCTTTTTTTACCCTGGAGCAATATTCAGATGTAACCAGAGGGAGCAACACAAGCATGAAAAATGTTCTGGGTGGCACAAAATTAGTGCTGTGATTGGCCATTTGGTAGCCCCTATGTGGGCTGTCTCAAGAGGCACTATTTGGCAGTTTATCTGGTTTTTATGCAACCAAAACTTGTCTCCAAACCAGAAAATAAAAAATAGAAATTTGAAGCAACATCCAAGGGGTTGGTGAGCAACATGTTGTTCACGAGCCACTGGTTGGGGACCACTACTTTATACTCTTCATGTCTTCACCAGGTTTGTAATCAAACTACAAATAGCTAACTCTAGACCAATATTCTCTAATGTATACAATAATATTGTGTGCTGTATTGTCTCCAAATTGTTAGCAGTTATAAGCTTGAATTGCAAAACTTGGCTCTAAGGCTATTTATCACATTTCCATTTATTGCTATTGGATTGTTCTAATCAACTACTGTATGCATTAAACTATATGGTCATACTGTAATATTCTAAAAAATGTCATAACTCATTATTAAATAGTGCGGCAGCCACTTTTTAATATACTTTTTGGATGGGTGCTCAAGTAGCTCAACCCCAGCCAGGGGTAAGTAGTTATGAAAGAATATGCTGCAGCACATCAGGTTTGATAAAGAGCATACATGTTGCATGGTCTGTGACCTCAATAAAACACTTTTTTCAGTTTGCAAATGGATGTGACCTAAGCGCTGGAAGTGTTGCACCACAGCCCATAGTAAATGATCTGTAAGCTAAAATTGCCATGACTTACCAATAATAGTTTCCCATTATTATACTGCTCATTTCTTGTGTGTCAATTGGTGCTGTATTTAGCCTATGCAAAGGAAAACGTTTAGCAATTGTCTTCTGTTTTGTGAGTGCTTATACCATCCTAAATGAAGTGGGTGTGCACCACCCACTATGGAAAATGTGTAGAATACTTAACAACCTTGACAATTATTATTATTATTATATTTATTATTTGGGTTGGTGATATCCAGTAAAATCGCCTTGCATTCCAAGCTCAAAGAACAAACTTTCACAAGAATTTTTTGAAAATAAATTCAGACAACTAAACTGTCCAAACAACAAAGCACAGCTGGCTGAGGAATTGCAAAAGAGAATTAGATTTTTTCACTTCCACGTACTCTACTATCAAGAATTTATTTAAAAAATTATTTATCCAAAATCTATTTAACCTTAAATGACTCTTTGGAGGTAAAGAAAGAAGTCGAATAAAATAGACATGTTATAGTTCTGTTCTAAGCACAGATACCATATATAATTGTATATACACATACTGAAAAAGGGGAAAAACCTCAGGATTAAATACTATTGATTTCTTTAGATTGTTTTGGAGGTCTGATTTTATCAGATCGGTTCACGTTCAACAAGAAAAGGAGAAAAGAACCCCACATTAACCTTTTTGCAAAAATACAATATTACAATATTCCTAAATTGGGGTATCATACAATACCACTTGATTATCAATATCCTGCCACACCTTTAGATAGAGGTGATAAAATACATAAATAAAGTGCTTGTGCAGTTAGTTTTATAATTAATTTATATAAATATTAATTTATTGTCCAAAAATGCTGATAATTAGATAGAACCTCTGATTACTTCACCTAATAGGAGAGGGACCAGGGTTATTTAAAGTGCAAGTGCTGTGTGTATTTAATTAAACAGTTCTAACAATTCATAATTGATAATTCAAAGGTTACTGCAATTCAAATGGCGTTATAGTGCTGTACAGATTGCCTATTTTAAGTCTATAGCCTTTTAACTAATTTGGAATTAGAACTGGTCAGGGAGGGTGGGTGATTGAACAAACGGTTTCAGTTCTGAATCTATTTTCTACTATTTGCAATCCCGCACTGGGAATCTTATGGGACTAGTGATTTGTGTTTTTTTAGGGTGAATTAGCCTCTTTAACATCTAGGGCAAGTTAAATTCCAAGACCTACAAGAACTACAGAATAACTGAATATATGCAGGGAACTCTGACATACAGATTTAAATTTTATATTTTTTATAAATTTTATATTTTTTAATGCTTTTAGTTAAGTGCTTTAAAATTAATTAAGTTTTTCATATTGTATTACAGTGTCATGCTGTGTGGAAGCATATAAAAAGGAGTAGCCCAGTGGGGTAGAAATTGTGTTGGCCCAGCTCTGACAACAATCAGAGCAATAGTTCTTTGGCTGCGGGGGTCAGTGACCCCCATTTGAAAGCGGGTTACCGGGAAAAAGCTTGAGATGATACCTACCTAATTTCTGACCTCCCACCCCTGGCCCTGATCAGTAGGGGGTTGCAGATAAGGCATGAAACATGATGACTGTTTTTCATAATAACGATATCTACTAACTATTTGATAGAATACTGGTTTAGTATTAAGGTATTGCTATGTTTTTATGGTGGCCAATGTGGATATTTATTGACTTGATTATGCAGCAATGTACTGAAGTGGTTTCTGGTATCAATCATTAACTTCTTTTATACAGCTATACTGTCAGTGATGCAATCATGTAATTAGGTTGCAGAGATTGCTCACATGTGGGGTAATGTAATTAAAGTCGCAAAGAGAAAAACATTGCGCACCAATAAGAGTAAAAATCACATCTCGCAATGTAATATTGTTCCTTAAACAGTTATTGCACTGCGGAACTTTATTGCGCATTGCAAATTGCAATTGTGCACTCTTAAGAAGTGCTTGAAGGTGTCGTAATCTTTTAGAGCAAACATTAACACTTTTAAAGTAAGAAGTTTTATTACATTGACAGAGCATTAGCGAAAAGTATAAAATTCTCAAACGGCCTTCCGCTGGCAAAAGTGGTCGCTAAAAGGTATATTGCATTCGCGCTAAGCAAAATTTGTTCTCGCAACGGCTTAAATTTTCATATTGTGAATAGTTTTTGCATTAGCGACGTATATTACATTCCCCTAATGGTATTTTCATTTAGAAATACCCAGGGTGATTAGCTTGGGCAACTCAAAATTGCACTGAATATTTTTAATGTTTGCCTGGCATCAATTCCAGTGTTTGCTTTATTTATTCTGTTCACCTTGCAAGTGACGGTCACAATTCTTTACGTGCAGGTGTACCATACTACGCCTATCAAGGCCACCATCAGGGGGCACACAGGGCACAACTGTACCAGGCCCGGTGCTTTAAACAGATACTGACACCTGAAATTAAACTCTTTTTTACATCTATTATAATATTGGCTTTGAAAGCTACTTCTAACTTTGCCATATAGTATTTGCATGATGCTTTTACATTACCTGTCTGATCCCCCATGTTCCTGTATGAGGGGGCTGCCATATTTGTGCAGCAGGAGTCAGTTAGCATTAGAAACTGTAACTAACAGGCTCAGATAGAACAGTCAGGGTGGCAAAGTCAGAGTGCCAGAGAGTCAGGCTTAGGAACTTCAGCTAACAATTATCTACAAAAACAAACCTCTCAGCAAAAAATGATCAACATGACCTATAAGTAACATTTAGGGGCAGATTTATCATTGGTTGAATTTCGAATTTAAAAAAATTCTAAATTTGACCATGTGAATAGAAGGGAAGTAAAATCCTACTAATTCGAATATCGAATTCGAAGGATTTTACCGCTATTCAATTGGTCAAACAGTAAAAATGTTATCGATTCGAACGATTTTAACCCTTCGATCAAATTTTTACTATTCGATCAAAATTTGGCCAAGCCACTTCGGCAGATTGAAACTGGCGAACTAGGCGGTTGAGTTAAAATTTAAAGGGGAAGTAATTCGATAGTCAAGTATCCGAATATTCAAATAGATTTTTATTCGAGTTAATCAAATCATGCGATTTGATCGAATTTACTGAATTCACTGGTTGAATTTACCTAATTTGCATAATCGAAATTCGAATCTTTTTGAAAATTTGATCGAATTTTGAATCATTCATGTGAATTTAGTAAATCTGACCCTTAATGTACATTCATATGTTAATATTAATTTATTAGTGTCAGTATCACTTTAAGGGGGCCTTCTGCTTTGAACTTCTTGGATTATCCGGGCCCCCTTGGGTGGCCGAAACCCACTGAAGCCGCGAAAAGAGCCGGAAAAGAGCTGAAAGCCGCAAAAAGAGCTGAAAGCCACAAAATGAGCCAAAAGGCACCGTTAGGAGCTGAAGCCGCGTAAACAGCTGAAAGCCGTGGAAAGAGCTCAAAGTCTCAGATTGGACCCAAAGAAGAGGAGAATGAAGACCTTTAAAGGAACTGTAAGTTCCACTGTACACCAATGGTGGCCACTGCTAGTCTTTTAACTTTTATGCAGGACAATGGCCACCAATGTTTTTAAAACTTTTATAGGGGACCCTGGCTGCCAATTTTTTTTTTACTTATAGGAGGCCCTGACCACCAAGGATTTCTTTGAACTTGTACGGGGGCCTGACTGCCAAAGGTTTTTTTAAAAACTTTATTTATATGGGGGCCTTGACCACCAATTTATTTTTTAACTTGTAGGGGGAACTGACCTTCAATGTTTTTTAAAAGCTTTTATGGCAGGCCTTGGCACCAATGGGATTTTCTTAAGTTAACGGGGGGCCCTGACCAATTTTTTTTAACTTGTAGGGGGGCCCTGACCACCAATGGCTTTTTATAACTTGTGTGTGTGTTTAACATTTACCAATGTTTGTGTATTCTTTTTACTGTGGTGTGGGAGGGATCTGAGGTCGGGTCTTGGGGCACAGAAAATGTTGTTGTATGGGCCCGTGATTTCTGATGGCAGCTCTGATGCCTATTGATGCAAGGTATGAGCCACTGCATGGTTAGCAGGTAGTTCCTGAGTTCCCCTGCCTCGATAGGTACAAAGCACCACTATATGAAGTTGAAAGAGTTCATTTTGATGCAAGTACCTTGATGAAAGCAAGAATTTTTCCAGTGTAATAACACTATAGTGAGTAGCTTAAAGGAAAACTATACCCCAGGACAATGTAGGTCTTTATAAAAAGATATTGCATAATACAACTCATGTGTAAAACACTGCTTCATGTCAGTAAACCATTTTCATAATAATATACTTTTTTAGTAGCATGTGCCATTGGTTAATCATAAATAGAAAATTGCCATTCACAGCCTCCTGGGATCAAACAAACTATAATGTTAGGCCACATGAGCCAATTACCAGACAGAGTTGTGTCTTTTGCTATCTGTTGCTCAAGTATTAATTTTCGGGGTATAGTTTTGCTTTAAACCTCCCAGTCACAAACACTACATGATGTCAGGAAAATATTTAGACATGCGTGGAACACATTTAAAAAATTAAATGACATACAGTAAACAAAACAAAAGTTCAATTTTAGGGATACATTTTTCAGAATAGATGGACCAATAATGCATGCACTGCTTTTAGCTTTGCAAAAGGTCTGTGCCTAATAAGTTATTATGTTGAACCTTCATGTCTTGTGTCAGTGAAAAAAGGAAGAAATGCACGGTAATTAGTTATTTTTAAATAGCAATTGTGCTTTAAATTAATAGCAACAAATAGCAATTAATAGAAACTGAATAATCTAAAGTAATAGGGAAGAACAATTCTAAAAGTGTTGAATTTTACTGGATAAACCATTTATTAAGGGTAAAAATGTGTAACAGGATGTAAGCATTTTCTTTAATATCTACTATGCAGAGCCCAACAGACCCCTAAATAATTGTGCTTAGTACTAGGAAATAACTTTGGTGCATTGTTCCATGTACCGGATACAAAGAAACTTAGGGGGCCTTCCTTTTTTTTTATTGGACTCTGATTTGGACATTGCCAAATTATTTCAGGTGTTGCTTAACAAACACTGTTACATTAAAGGATGTCTATGGGAGATAATTTGGAAGAATAGCCAGAGGAGTCTGTGACACATTTGTGTGTCATACAGAGCTTATGTATTACAGAACATGTACACCACTGCTGTGACAAATGTTCTTTACACTCTGGTTTACCATAGGTTTAAGGAATTACTCTTTTAACTGGAAGTATTTTCTTTCTGTTATAATCCAGTGTTTTGTTGTAGTTCTGTAGTTGTGCCCTATAATTGTATGGAGAAATTGTAGCTCTGGATTCCTCAGTATGTTTGAATATCTTATTAGTTTCTCTACACCAACATTATGACACATGAAAACTTATCAACAAAATTCAATTTGGGATGCAATTCAATTCAGAAAAAGTTATCTCTTGGTTAATCATGTGAAAACTTTATTGAAGTCTATGGGATTAAACTGGAAATAAAATAATTAAATTTTTTTCCCTTCCTTGAATAGAATGCCATCAATGGGGTAGATTCACTAACAGGCAAATTTTCGACAGCATCAGCTTCCCACAGCTCGCACCAGTTTGCCAGGCATAAATGCGCTACAACTACGCCAATTCACTATATGCAGAGTTTTGTCCTGGGTGCACCGAACAATGGCAGCTCTTCAATAGGGTTAATTCGGCAGAGTGAGCATTTCTTAGTGAAGATGCACTAATGTTTGTTTGTGCCTAGTGTAAATTCACTAGCGATCTTAGCGATTAGTTCAATTTGCATAGGCCGGGTAATTTGTAAGGAGGTCTTTATTATAAATGTTGGTGGAAATGCTTAACGTTACCACTTTTTATTATAAATGTCCAGGGAGCCTTAATAAAGACAAGAGAGTTAATATAATGCCCTACACAAGAGCCCACTGTAAAATGAACTTACCATATGTTATTAAATGTCTGGAGAAAATGGCTTACCAAAAAAAGTTCAAGTTAGGACTTTTGCAGACAATCCCGCTTCCAAAAACGAAATGTCACCAGCGTTTATGGAACTTAAATGCATTTTTGGCACACAGGATATGATGTAAGTGACAGAAGATTGAGGAAGATATAGCTTCTTTTTAGCACTTTACCTGGTCTGATGTGGCAAAGTCAACTCTGGTGATAAAGTTAATGTTTAGTAAAATCCGCACTTTGCTGAATTTGCGTAACAAATTTGAGTAACAACCTTTTGTCAGAGTGATAGAGTGTGAATTAATGCTAACGATGGTCTCTTTCACTAGCGAGTTTGCACCTATTAGTGAATTGACGATATCCCTGTGGGTGGCAACGCTGGTGAATTGTCACTAGCGTTAGCCACTTTATCCTTTAGCGATTCTACCCCAGTGAGTTTTCAAGTGAAAAACCATGAGATACATTTTTCTCACTGAATTTGATCTGGTCCAATATTTGAACAACAAACTCTTTTAATCATGGTAAATCTTTCCATATTTAGTAATTTCTTGATCACAGGCATTTCCCCCCCATCATTTGGATTTAAAGATAAAAAGGTATGTGGAACAATGTGTGGTACAAATAACAGAACAAAAACAAAATCCAATATCTAGCAATCAGCCCCAAAGTAATGACCACATTAATATCTCAATCATTTAATATGCTTATCAGAATTCATGTAGACAACAGTAAACAACAGCCAAAAAAGTCCTTTAATTTTTTTTTAAATAAAAATATTTACATTTACATAATGATTTGGATGGAAGCTACACTTGATTTGACATAAGCTTCAACACTAGAACAGCAAATGGGAAATAAAAATAATCACATTGTAAACATGCAACAATTTCTAGCATTGAAAATGGAAGAACAAACTCATGCTAGCCTTTCTATTAAAATTCTCGATGGTGCACAAAGATTTGAATTAAATTAAAGACATAGTTAAAAAGGCAATTCTTAGATATGTTTTTCCCTCTACAGATTTGGAAATAGTTTGGCAGATGTTTCCACGTGGTTCTTTTTTTTTTTGTCAATGATAACATGTTATGGCACATTATGGCAACATTTACAGCACACAAATTGGAATAAAACAAATTACATTTAGTAGTTATCCTTTTAACTAACACCATCTTTTACATATATATTTATAGGTATATATATATATATATATATTATGCATAATTATGAAAATACAAATGTAAGCAATGATATTTATTTCTTGCATATATTTGCAGACAATGAAAGTGAATAAGTGCAATAAAATTCAAGCATTACAAGCATATGAGATGATTCAATTTTTTTCTCTAGATTTGGAGTAAATGAGCCGTATCACATTAGATACCTTTTTCATTGCCTGTACTTTATGTTTTAGGTGATTTATGGATGTAGAGAACATTACTGGCTTGCTATTATGGAGTTATGCCTTTGTCTGCTATCCCACTGTCTAGACATGTCTCTCCTTAAACCTTAAAATAACATCAATGGGAGCAATCGCTAAAGACTATTCATAACTACTCATCAAGAGAAGAACACAGAGACAAACATTTCTTTCAATGAGTATTAATTCTAAGGAATATATATATATATATATATATATCTCCAGGTTCTCTTCATATTTATAGAAATTGGGGAAGGACAAAATAATCATGCCTCCACCTCTGATGTTCCATGAAATGTAGATTCTTTATGTTCTGAAATGTTTGATCTGTGCCTTACCCTTCTTCACATTGCAGCACACAGAATAAGGCTGGGGTGTATATATACTCCTAGTCAGGAGTGTCAGAGGATGCAAGGTGCTAGGGAGACCTGCTTATGGATAAGCAAAATAAATAGAACTTATGTTAAAAACATATACTGCCTAAAAATAAAATTAAAACATGTTCAGGTATGGGACCTGTTATCCAGACTGCTCAGGACCTGGGGTTTTTCCAGAAAATTGATCTTTCCAAAATTTTGGATCTTCATAGATTCAGGGGTAGTGATGGGCGAAACGGCCGCGTTTTGCTTCGCCGAAAAATTCGCGAATTTCCAGAGAAATTCTCGAATTTTTCGCCGATTCGCGCGTCGCGTCGTTTTTGACGCGCGTCGCGTCGATTCCGACGTGTCGCGTCAAAAACGACGCGCGACTCGTTTTTGACGCGGCGAATTTTTGTTGCCGAATTTTTTTGCCCTTTTCGCGAATTTATTCGCCAGCGGCGAATCGCAGGAATTCGCCGCGAATTCGCCACTGGTGAATAAATTCGCCCATCACTATTCAGGGAGTTATCAAAAGTTAAACTTTTTGTGAGTTTTTTTTCTTGAATGTACTCACAACTCGAATATTTTGCAATTTAAGAAAAAACTCAAATGGAAAAAACTTGAATCAGTGAATTCAGGGTGAACAACCTGAAAATAATTAATTAATTAAGTTTATTGGGAAAAAACCTGAACATCATGAAGACTATTAATATCTTCAAATGGTTCGAGGAACCTCTGCCATGGACTTCTACATGACCTCAACAGATTTTTCAGACTGAAGCTATTTCCAGCTTTGGGGGATATGAGAAATATTGAAAAATTATAGTTTTCTTTACAAAAACTGAAACAATTTTGTTTTTTTTGTAATTCCCTGAAAAGTTTTTGACTGAAAGCTACCCTTGAACTTGAATTTTTCGGGAAAACAACTCAAACTTTGATAAATCTGCCCCTAATTCTAATAGAAAATCATTTAAACATTAAAAAAAATTGCTTCTTAATTATAACTTTGTGTGGATCAAGTACAAGGTACAAAAGAAAAAATATTTTTTTTTTTAAATGTTGATTATTTGGATAAAATGGAGTCTATGGGAGATGCCCTTCCCATAATTCTGAGCTTTCTGGATAAAGGATTTTCATATAATGGATCCTATACGTGTATAATAGTGCATGTAAATATATATATATATTATATATATATATTAACATGTATTTATATAGCGCCAACATATTTTGCAGCGATTCACGTTTTGGTTCTTTCTGAACTGTTGCCAGGATGGAATACAATGCAAATTACCCCTCTAAAGGACCACTTGCTAAGTTGTATTTTTAGGAAATACCTAGACTTTCCTTTCATATTTGTATTCCATCCCTCTGTACAAGCTAAATTTATGGGGTTGTGTCCTTTAAGTCAGGAATTAGGCAGTTGTAGTCGATTATACCCTTTCTTATATCAGACAATAATCTCTATTTCACATGGTTTTTTTCTTGAGAAGATAGTGAAATTAAAGATAGGACTACGGGAGGACATGTGGAAGTAGATGGCAGCCAGCCAGAAAGAGACAGTCAACAAAGACCAAAACTAACAGCAGACTAACACTTTCATAAAAGAACAAAGCCAGAAAAAAAGATTATACATAATCCACTTAATATTTCCATTAGGCACATACAAAGGGGAAGAAAACTTTTTTTTAGCCCTTTGATATATTTCAATTTAGGAAGTAGTGTATTATGTAAGCCTTTCAAGTGCATTTCACTGTAATCCACTGCACAATCTGTGTGCTGCACAAACTCCCATGCACATTAATAGGAACTGCACATTTAAACTTGTTACTTAATTAAAACAGGAAATTAATGTACTAAATGGTCTTTAAATATTGCTCTACATGAGTTAAATAATTAGTCTTAATGTTTTGTAAATGATGAGAAAATTTTGCTATCCTAGTTAGTTGCAATTGATGTACAACCCTTACCAGCAGTGTTAGCCTTTTTTGAGGAGAAAACATTTTTGGCCTCTGCAATGGTTTTTCAGCTACAGTATGTCAGCTACATTATAACTGTTATAAGTCAGCAAGCCACTCATTCACCCTTGTAATGCTGATTTACACATCTTCTCCAGTAGTAAGTAACATTTGGCTTATTGTTGCCAAATTACATTCAACATTCCTAAATTATTAAAATAAATTTGGTTTCTATAGAATTTTTTAATTTACATTTATTGCTAAAATAGAACTCAAGTCTATAAATTTAAGAAATGCTTATCGTAAGTGGTTATGGAAGACTTGAATAAATCATTCACAGTATTTCTATTTCAACTCTTCTTTTACATTTGGTGTGACACATCACACATTTTGTCACACATGCTAGCATAAAATTAAGCCACAATAATTGGTGACATTAGTCTATATCCATTTCTACAATGTCATAGTTTAACCATATTGGCTGAATTATGACATCATACAATGCTGAAGTCACACAAGTTTACACAAAGAGTAACTTTTTAAAGTAACTTTATGGGGCAAATGTATTAACCAGACAAAATTCACCCATCGCGACACTTCACCAGGCAAAACTTCCCTGGGACAACACTAATTTACAAAAATTCAAAGCTTTGTCCTGGCCAACGGTCGCTGGCGAATTTTTGCTAGAGTTACTTCAGCAATGTAAGCAAATCAAAGTGGAGATGCTCTAGTGTTCAATTATGCCTAGTGCAAATTCGTTAGAGGTCTTGCGCTCAGGCTAATTTGCATACAGTGGCAAATTTTAAGTTGAATGAATGTCTTTATGTTACAAGTTGCATCAAATACTTTACAATTACACTGATAAGTAGACATATCCGCATACTAAAGTTAATAGAGTTTTTATAATGCCCTACACATGAGCCCAAAGTAAAATAATGTTCTACAAGTTTGGCGAAAGAGGTAACGTTCAGTAAATTTGCATTTAAGTGAATTTGCAGAGTGATGTCCATTCGCCAGAACGAAAAGTCGCCCGGAGTAATGTCCATTTGCCAGAGTGAAAAGTCGCCTGGCAATAGAGTGTGAATAACCACTAGCATCTATCTCTTTCACTAGTGAAGTGACACCTGTGCCCATTAGTAAGTTTAAAAGCCCTTTAAAAAAATTTGATGGCGAATTTCAAGTTTTTTCACTTCGAAATTCAACCCTTAGTATATCTGCCCCTATATATCTATCAATTATATTACAATAAAATGCTTTTTGAGTTTTTTTTTAATTGGTGCAAATTCTTCTCCATAGTCAAACTTGCTTTTGATGTATAATACTTATGTACACCAAACAGATTGCTAACTTCATTATAGTTCTTAACAATAAATGGAGAACCTAGTCTTGAATAAGGTTTAATTTGAAACATTTTGATCTATTATAATAAAACTATCCACTGCATGTTTTCCATTCATCCTGCATTATTCCATACTATAAAATTCAGAAAAAGCTATTTTTTCCAAAATACTAATAAAATAAAAATACTTAATTTTTCATATGCTTACTTACAAATAAAGTTTTGGCAGTAGGTATATATAATTAAATGATAGGATACTATAAATTCACCAGCCAAATGTAATATTACTGAAATGCTATTTATATGCTATAGAAATTGCTTGGCAAAATTTAAGATTTTTTTTTATTAACAACTAACTCATCTCAATTTTACAAGCATCAGCACATTTGTTAAAAGCAAACAGCATAACGTGGTATACAATTACAGACTTCATTATTTATATATTCTGAAAAACTCTATATAATATTATTCTAAATAAAGCACAGCATTTAAACTGACCATTTCAGTTGTCTATGATGCTTCTCCTAAAAGCTATACATCCACCATTGGGTGTATGCTATGAAATTAAATGCATCATAACAGGAGCTATATAGCAAGATCTTACCAAACTGATAAAAAGATGACAAAGTATACAACACTTTGCAAAGATTAAGGGGCAGATTTATCAAATTCGAATATTTTTGAAGGCCACTTCGACCATCGAATTTTGAGAAAAGAATACGAATAAAATTCTATTTGAATATACGACAGTCAAATTACTTGCCCTTTAATTTTTTATTTGACTGCCGAGTTTTCCAGATTAAACCTACTGAATTGGTTTTAACTATTTTTGATCGAATAAAAAAATGTGATAGAATGGTTAAAATCATTAAAATCGTTCGAACAAATTGCAGTAAAATCCTTTGAATTCGATATTTGAATTGGAAGGATTTTAATTCCCTTTAAATTCGATGGTTGAATTCGAGGATTTTTTTACCCTTGAATTCGACCCTTAGTAAATCTGCCCCTAAGAATTCTCAGCTAACATGAAATGTTTCAGTCCAAACCAATGCTGATGTCCATTTGTTTTAATAGATCTCGGGAAACCTGATGTTTTAGAAATTTGATAAACATTAAAGGGATACTGTCATGGGAAAACATGTTTTTTTTCAAAACGCATCAGTTAATAGTGCTGCTCCAGTAGACTTCTGCACTGAAATCCATTTCTCAAAAGAGCAAACAGATTTTTTTATATTCAATTTTGAAATCTCCCAGCTGCCCCGGTCATCTGACTTGTGTCAGCACTTTAGGAGGGAACTGCTTTCTGGCAGGCTGTTGTTTTTCCTTCTCAATGTAACTGACTAGTACGCAGTGGGACATGGGTTCTACCAGTCAGTTGTTATCTTGTGTTAGGGAGCTGTTATCTGTACCTTCTCATTGTTCTGTTGCTACACTGCTGGGTGGGGGAAAGGGAGGGTGTGATATCACTCCGAATTGCAGTACAGCAGTAAAGAGTGATTCAAGTTTATCAGAGCACAATATTGTCAATTGACAATATGTCTAGCCCCATGTCAGATTTCAAAATGAAATATAAAAAAATCTGTTTGCTCTTTTGAGACATGGATTTCAATGCAGAATTTTTCTGGAGCAGCACTATTAACTGATGCATTTTGAAAAAAGTATCCCTTTAAAAAATATAAATCTGCAGGAAAAACTTTTTTTGTTGTTGAAATCTAGGTAAGGGAAACACTTTTCCAATGAAAAATCTGCCCCACATTTTATATAAAATTTGCACCAAATGCTGTCTTATAAATTATAATTTATGGCTTTTATAAATATCAACATTTTTTACATTACTAACCAGTGAAGAAAGACAGCTGATTCAGCTATTTAGAAACCCTTTTTAATAGAAACTCCTCTAGGCTGGCTGCCAACCTTTCTTGTCATTATGTTTTCTTTTTACTTAACTTTCTGCCTAGATGATACATTAGGTTACCAGAAAAATGATATATTATTGCATGTATTTGGGAGTACATGACAAGAGTAATTAATATAGATTACCTAAATCATTTGGAACATTGTATAAATGTTTGCACCTGTCACAGGATTTGTGTTACTCCTCTAATTTAGTTTACGCGCTAAAACAAATTTCAAAAACTTGAATTAAATAAATAAATAATATAATTTACATTTTGCCTGAGACAGCTTCCTAACTTGTACGTGACGTCACAAGTTTTTACATTCAAGTTTTTTGTATGGTATTTTTCTGCTTAATAAATATCATACGTTCATGTTTTAAGCTATTATTCACATTCATGATTTCAAGCACAACAAATGTCTTTTTCAGAAAAAATTATGAATATAAGCCTTCACCTTTTATGGGATGTCTACACAATTTGGCAATGTTTTTACCTAACTATTGTTATGGAACCTTTGACTCTTTAATAAATGTACCTGATTCCCAATTCAGTTCCTAGATTTATAAGTATTATTTTATTATATTTTCATTAATTAATTTATTTTATCTTATGCTCAACAGATTTATTTTACTTATTGTCAAATCAATTTGTTGAGTAGTACTAACATGGCTAAATTTTTATTATATAATCATATAATATTAATCATTGGCCTTAAATTGGATCAGCCAAAACTTTGTAAACATGAAGCCACAAAGATTAGATTATATAACAGGTTAAACTAACAGGTTACAACAAATCTGGTTAAGCTTTACAAAAGATGTTCTGATTTTTTAGAAGAAATAATAATAATAAAAATAATGCATATATATTTTTCAAAAGTTAAATTAATAAAGCAACTGTATACATTTTAGGTACATAAAAATTTAAATATATAAACATGTGCTTATATATATATATATATATATATATATATATATTAATATATATATACATATATATATATATATATATTTTTAATTCTTAGTTAGGATAGCCTCAACCATATGCCGTAGAAGTCGAAGTCTAACTAAATGTATTTTTGGAAATCTTCAGCCATGACATTAAAAAATGAACAGCATATTCTCATTCATACTCACATTCACATTGAGCATGTCCTGGATATGGCACCACTTATAAATTAACAGAAGCTATTTGATAGGTTCACAAAGAGGAATTTCCCCTTTAACTACACAGTTTAATAAAAATGTTATATATCTATGGGTTTAAATGTTGTTTTTATAAACAATTTTTCAGACATGTATGAAAACAACAACTGAAAAACTTAAAAAGATCTTTTAGTAATTAAAGAAAACAGACAACATGCTTCAACAATTTCTGGACTGGCCTATGATAAATGTTTTTCACTAGAATTTCTCCCCTTTTGCAAAAGTACTTAACATTGGCACATTAACTTTTTAAACAATGATTCATAAGTTCACTCAAGCTGTATAGTGAACTTCTTGAAAAAAGAATAATAAATAAAAGCTCCTTTTTGAAGTTATTTCCCTGTCTGTCAATCTATACTACAGAAGCCATTTTATAAAGATTTAGGGAAAAAGTCTTCTATTAAAAATTATATCAGTTGCCACCTTGTACATAAGTTTATGTAGTTTTTTTTACCTTCTGTCATGTAAAGAACTTTTGCAATTGTTTTGTTTGTAAAATTGAAAATGGAAATCAAATTTGTATGCATTTCACATGTACATCTGCCCATGAGCATCTAATGATGTTACATTCTCACTTTGAGCATGCAGATTATTACATTTTGTTTCCTGTATATAGTACATCTGTTGATAAAATGAGACCTTTGCATTTTTTCAACTGACAACTTAATAAAAGTCTTACAAAACACAGATTTGATAATATAAAGTGTGTCACTCTAAATCACTGTTAAAAAAATTATACATTTAAGAACAGTTTATAAGACTTTAAAACATACCACTGTTGAGGTAATGCACCTGTAATTAATCTATTCAGAATCTGATATTGTCCATGTTATTAAGCATTAGGATATTGGAATGTATGCACTAAGAACAGAGCTAAAACTGGGCACATAAAGTTTCATATTGTCAGCCGCTATTGGCAGTTATGACCAAACTGGTCTAGATGTAAAGTGGCCAAACTTTCCAATCAGAATTGGAATCAGAATGTTTCATTTGGACATGGCGATACATTAATTTGGCCAACTGGCTGTATCAGGCTGTGTATGTAGTCAAAGGCAGAATTCTAATAAATTTCCTGACAACCAAATACCTGGCTCTGTGACATTATTAGACTATTTGGTCTCTGAGATGAATGGCCCAACTGGTCTAATGTGTGACCAGCATTAGACTCCCCTAAATGTTTATTTAAAGTTTGCTACAAAACTCATTCCCAGCTGAATCTTATGAAAGACTACTTATGTAGGACTACAATTGTGCCTTGTACAAAATATCACATTGATGATCGTAAGACAAAATTGACATATTACAATTTATATCTTGCTAAAAGGAAGTTGTTGCTTTGAAAATGTTAAAAAAAGTTTGCATTTTGTAGTAATAATTGTAATATTTAAGTAGATTGGTTTGGTCCAGCTTTGTACAATAGATGCAAAAATACAATTACCCTAGAAAATAATAATTGAAAGGAGACACTGTGGTTTGATCCCATTTAGTAAAACTGTAAAGACATGACTGGCAGTATAGTTTAGCTGTAACACAGGCCTATTTAGAAAAGTGTTTCACATTTATTTGGTGGAATATAAATTAAGTTATTATATTCCATGGGTGCAATATTTCATAGTGTAACTTTCTTAAATGCTATTATGACTGAATGCATTATTTGTTACAATAGAACATCTAGTCCTTTAGTCTTGCTGCTGGTGAATGTCCTCATGTCTGAGAATTTTATATATGACCCAGTAGAATATATTAAAAATTAAGAAGGTTAGGGGAAAACCAGCTCGAGAAATTGTGTCTATCTTCTTTGCTCTGTCGATAAATAGCTTCCTCATCTCTTCATGTGTTTTTGGTGCAGGAGGAGGATTTCGGGGTGCCTTTGGATTTACGCCATCCTTTGCCTGTAGACAAGGTCCCATTCCATAGGCTGTAAAACTAAAATTACTTTCTCTTACATCACCATCCTGCAAAAAATAACAAATAAACCAAAAAAACAAAATGAAATTCATAATTTGTGCTATGAAGCCTACATATAATCTAGTATGAGATTTGTCTCTGGCAAGGCAGTACCAATAGAATGACCAAAGTTCAACCGGACTGTTAAGGGAACAATAGTCCACTAATCAGAAGAAAATGTGCCCAAAATTACAGTAGCTTTTATTTTTTTCTCAGTGCTAGAAAGTTAATTGTGCACTGATGGCTATAGTTACTGCACTGGAATAATTTGTATGACTGCTGCATAGGTTTTCCTCTTAAGAATGTGTGGTCAGTAATTTGTCATAAATTATTTTATTCAAAAACAATTTTGAATCACTGCTGTAAATGGTATCTATCAACTTAATACCAGCTTATTCACTGGGGCATAATTACTAAAGGCCCATTTTTAGAATATTTTTGTAGCAGATTTATTCAGCGAATAATCTCTTAACACCACCCCTAACTAAAAACTTGACATGTTTTTATTTGCCTTGGATAATTTAATTAATACAGTTATGGGATAATTCCTCTGGGAACCTGTTGTCCAGAAAACAAAACAGTATCTTGTACTTGATTACTATATGAATCCATATTGATAGCAAAACAATCATATTGTGTTTATTTAATATTTAAACATTGCATTAAACTGAACACAGCACTCTTCTATTCACTTTTTAAATTGGTTAAAATCCTTCACTATATATTATTAGTAGTGCCAAAATTGGGCTTTCTTAGTGCTTTGCCATCTAAAAGAATACAAGGACATATAGTCATACAGTACATATAAGTAAACATGAGCTGTCTTAGGTAAATTTAAAGTGTTTTTTTTTAATATGATATTTTTTTCACATTTTTGAAGTTGAAAATTACATAAATTCAAATTTGTATAAATAGGATGGTGTTTCCCAC
Organism: Xenopus borealis; assembly: GCA_024363595.1. Lineage (NCBI taxonomy): Eukaryota > Metazoa > Chordata > Amphibia > Anura > Pipidae > Xenopus > Xenopus borealis. Next base: position 48,497,115 of record CM044431.1, on the reverse strand, counting down.
TCTACCTTACTGTTTTTCTGTCTTATAGGTTGCATAAATTCTCCTTTTTTTCAAATGTCTACACTGTGAGAGCTTCTGTAACCTTTTCATGAACTAAGCAATTCTTAAACACATAATTAATGATTGCCCATGAGTAGGATATCTGCCTATATCCTTCGTGTAAGTAATTAAACACAAAAGGCATGATCACTTTTTAAATGCATGTAAAGAGAGCATGCAGAACAACTTAATTAACTGATGTAACTGCAGTCTAAACTTATTTTAGATATTTTATAAATAAAAGAACTTAACAATAAAAACTTAATTTAGTAGCATATTGTATCAGAAATGCAGCAGAAAAGTATTGTCTGTAAATGATACTGAAAATGTTTTAATACTGCCAACTATATTTAGAAAGAATGCATTTGAGATTTTAGTTTATTTTTAATAATAAGTAATAAGTAGTGTAACATGGATGTTTATATGGAAGTCTGTTCTTCAGATTTCTAAACCAGCCTTCTTGTGCCCTCTACTGCTTATTTTAATTTACTCATGATTCCTTAATGTTAAGTTCTTAAAATAAAGGACAAACCTTGCGTATTTAATACATTTTGGTTATGCGGTAGGATCTGCTAATATTGTATAGAGCCATATTGCCATATCCAACCATACTGAAAATGTATATTAATAGTGATTGTGAGGCTACTGTATCCATGCTAAGAACAAGTATACTGTATTTTCATACTCTATGTCATAAATCATAAATGTTCATTCAAAGGCATGAAAACCAAAATAATTGCTCAGGAAATAAGCTTCTAGCCATCTGCCATGTTGACACACCAACACACCCTTTGTGACTTTTTCTTAGGAATACTGCCAACAGTATATAATTTGATATAAATAATTCATAATCCTTCAGAAATGTCTCTAGCTTGATTCCATATTTGTATATACTGTAATTTCCACCCAGTAATGCCAGTGTGCCTGACAGAATATATACCTACTCTTGGTGCACTACTCTTTTTTTTATTCTGCTCTAGCTTTTCAGTCTTATTTAATTATCCCATGGGATTCCAAACCAGTGGAATCCTCATATAGATGTCAAAAGAAATTGACTTGGTGATTGACCAGGAAAAGATTTTGAGAAATATTTTCTAGTCTGATGAGTCTAAAATAGAGCCTTCTGACAAAAATAGAAAGTTTCAAATATAGGACAAATCTAATGCTGTCTAATGACAGTGGCTCACAGTAATTGCAGTTAGTAAAGAGGAATAAAGAATCACATTTGCATTTTAATGACATATTTAGTTGGCAGATTGCTTACTTTTATAATGCTTTTTTCAGGGTCCTTCAGACCACCATAGACAAGGGGTTATACTATTCACCCACCTATTCCCTCATTCCACAATAAAAGACCATTTTATGTCTTCTAGATATTCTTTTAACAGCAACAGGTGTCCCAGTGAACCCAAACCCTACCTACAAAGCACTGAGATCCTTTCATGCTCCACCTACCCCCTGCTAGCAGGTGTAGCGGTATCTGATATATATCTTCAATTGAAAAAATATAATATAAATGTGGCAACCAGCAAATAAGTTTAATGTTGCGTCCTGAGATTAACAGGTAACAGACAGACAGCATGCTACTTTTTAGTGATTGCTTTCAGCCCAACTTGAAAAAGCATACAACTTGTCTTGCAGACTCCTTCTCCTTTAAACATATGACTCTAACTGAACTGTACCTTTAAAATATTTGAGGAGTTAACAAAGTCAAACACAAGACAATATAGAAAACAATTATTCTATTTGTCATCCTAGAGTGGGAATTCCACCACGTATAATAGCAACTTCAAAAATGTTCCACCTTTTCTTCCTTCACCCAGAGGTGCACTAATATGGAGTAACATCTCAATCTCTCTTAGTTTTTAAACTTACACTTGGTTCTAGATTTGAGAAAGAAGAAAAAATGATATGATGGATTTGGCATACCCTATCCTTCTTTCTCTTCCTTCGAAACCTTAGAAGTTCTTTGTGTTGCCTTGATACAAAGTTTACTGCTGCATATTCCAAAAGGGCAGAGAAGACAAAGAGAAGACACACGGCCATCCAGATATCAATAGCTTTTACATAAGATACCTGTCATTAAAACAAACAAATACATATAATGAGAAAGTAAAGGTTTTCTTTAACACAAGTTTATAAAGCTTTTATTTACACATAGTTTACATAAGGTAAGCACATATTAATGCATGCAAAACCACATAGATATATAGGGATATATATAGGGTGCATCCATGGTTTTATACATTATTGTTGTTGGTCGTCTCATATGCACCCCTGAGATGCAACTACAGAGATAAGTATTGATTTATGTTATTTTAATCTGAGTTTTATAACAAAATCTCAAAAATACAATCAGCCCATGTATACTCACACCATGCATATGTATTTCCATATCCAAAATTTTGCAGTTGCCCCCAGTTTTATAACTGGGTAATGTGTGCATATATATATATATATATGGATTTTGTCATATTTTGAGCTAAACAGGGCAAACAGGGAGATGGAAGTTACTCCATGTTTGGTCCTTGCAAGGTAGATAATTAGATTACCAGTGCATTAATAATACCTCTGCATAATGGACTGCTAGCAAAACAGTCACAGCAAAGAGGGAAGGGTTTGTATACTAGGGGTTGTATAATAGTAATTATCTGCCTCACAAGAACCAAACATGAAGTAGCTAGTGCCTGGGTGGGCACACTACAGTACAAAAAGTATTTGCCAGAATGGAGAAAATAAAAATGATCTGGCTAAATAATAAAATTGTGTGTGTGAGAGGGGTGGATGTTTGCATATTACTTATATGGTCATTATTTTCTACTTTTTATGGGGAGCACCAATTGCCATGTTCAATCCTCCCATTTTCACTTCTACAAATTATACCATAGTACTAATGTCAAAAAAGATCTACACTGCTTTTAATCATACCACTGTCTGATTTTGCTTTAAGTTCATGGTCAGGATTCTATTCAGGAACATTTGAAATAAATCTGTTCTCCGTTAAAGTAAACTACAGAGTCAAACTGCAATGAAATCCAGCGAAACACATACTAATATATTACATTTATATGATATAGCCTACAGCTACATTGGGTATGACCCAAAATCCATTTATCTCCAATTTCCAAACATCCTGGAACAGAAAGAACTAATTCTGAATACATGCAACAGCTATAACAGTTAATTGGAAACAAACTATTTAATTCATGTAAAAAGCGTTCTTCAAATGTGGACTATGAATCTGTTACACACAGCTAAAAGTAATCATCAGAGGCTACACCTTGGGGCAGATTTACTAAGGGACGAATATTCGAAGCAAAAAAACTTCGAAATTCGACCCTCAAAGCATTTTTAAAGGGCTTTTAAAATGGACCTATTTTGATTGAATAGGTCCATTTTCAATCAAATAAAAAATCGTTTGAATTGTTCCATTCGATCAAATGATTCAAACGATTCTCCGCAAAATCCTTTGAATTCTTGGAACTTAGAAAAATTTTCAGGACAGGTTCTATGAGTTCCCCCATATGCTTCAATGGCAATTTGGCAGCTTTAATTCGATAATTTATTATTTGTCAAAGTATTTGTTGATACAAATAACATCTTACCTACTTGTTTTTTTCACATATATATTTGTTTATATTTAAATTTTGTATACAAATCCTAAAATTAATATTTTAAGTTATCAGCAAAATATTACTTCTTAAATTAACTGTGAATTACAGAGGTTTTTGTTTATATTGAATAACACTCAAAACTTACCAAACCCGAACATGATATTACTTATGAAAAACTAAAGAAATTAGAAAAAACTTGAATGCATTTTACTCATTATTTTCAATGGGTTTACCAAGTCTCAAACAAAATTTACAAACTCTTATTAACTTCTACACGAATTTACCAACTTTTAGATGGCAAATTTTTATATTCATGTTTTTGTGAAAGCATCATTTGCAGAGAGAATAAGGGGCCTATTTATTAAACCTCAATTTTTTTCTGGTCAAGGTTTTTATGGGGGAAAATTCATTTTTTTCCCATGGAAAAACAATAATTTTTTAGAGTTTTATAATACCCCAAAGCTGCTAAAAATCTGAATAAGAAAACAAACCATCTGAAACCTGTCAAGGTCATGTAGAAGTACGAAAATGGTATGTGCAGGAAAAATCTCAACAAAATTATGAGAAACAATTCGAATCACGCAAATTTTTTTAATTGTTGCCCGAAAATCCCGAAGTTGTTTTTCTCTCTACAAATCCAGATTTCTCCTCTTAAAAACTTGACTAGGCTTAATAAATAGCTTACTAAATAGCCCCTAAGTCTTGTGTATGTACAGTAATGGAACTATTTATTAAGCCTCAATTTTTTTCTGGTCTGGAAACCCAGAAATTGTTAGAGGAAAAAATTACGTTTTTAGAGATTTATTATATTGCAAAGCTGCTAAAATTCCAAATCCAGAAATATTTCATCTAACACCTGTTTAGGTTATGTAGAAGGTGTCCCTGAAGTTGTTTCTTGATATCATGATCTGCACTGGATAATCAGATCCAGTCAGGGTTTTCAGGTGACAAGTCAAAAAGATTGTTTAGTTGGAGTTTTAGTAAATGCCGTCCAAGTGTTTATGTGTGTTTATATAGGGTAAAGACAGAAAAGAAATGTAAAGTGTTATGTGTTTAGTATGTCATTTATATATATAAATTATGAAACCCCCTCCATTGCACTACATTTATGGATTGGCCATAAAACAAAAAAGTTAAATGTATAATTTTCATCAGACCTAGAACTGTTTAATCAGGGTTAACACATGTTATCTAAACAACCAGAACTGTTTTGGTGTTCTGGTGACAGAAACAAATTTAAATCAGTGTTGTCCAGTCTCTAGTCATATAGTAGTTACTGTAGTAGTAATAGTAGTACAGTAATATACTGTTGTACAGTAGGACTTCCATCACCCACTGACAGCTGGGGGGCTCTGCATAGACTTTTCCCTGACAAAAGAGGACCCTGTTTATTACCTTATTACAACATTCATTACAGCTACCGTCATAATTGGATACCGAGTTCTGTATTTACCCTAGGCAGATATGAAGTAACATTTTTAGGGCATGTAGTACACATTGTAGTACTTTAACAGATATTTAACAGTTGATAAGCTAATGTGTATTCAACAATAAATATGCGCACAGTCAGAAATATTCTGTATTTGGGTTTTACCTTAGGAAGGGATGTTCGAGAACCTGAACTCTGTGTTGTCATAGTCAGTACAGTTGTGATGCCCAGGGCAACTCTGGCTGGTGCTGCATCCATATTTATCCAAAATGATACCCATGATAAAATGACAATCAAAAGACTAGGAATATACATCTGAATTAGATAGTATCCCATCTGTCTTTCTAGATGAAATCTCACTTCTATGCAGGTAAATTTTCCTTAGTGGAGAAAAAGGAATTCAAATATTTAAATGAGCAGTAGTAACAAAACACAGAGGCTGTTTATTAGTAAGATACTTGTCACACAATTTTGAATTATATTTTTTACAAGGCTGAAAAAATATTTTTTAACCTGATCATGCTCTCACATTAACTATAAGTATGTTGCTGATTGAAAAATTGTCTATAGTAGCCTGCCAAGTTTCATTGACTTACCATAGTATAACCCCTGTATGGACTTTCAGGTACAATACAAGTCCTGCTTTCAATTACAATTCCCAAAAAAAACCTTACAACCACTGAAAAGTTTTTAAGTATATTATAAAGTTATATTTAAATGCATTATGCATCTGTCTTACTATATAAATTATTACACTAAATTAAACCTTTTTGTAGAAGCTTCCTCTTCTCTATACAAAATGTATACAAGAACCATAATAATACAGAAATATAGCCTTACCCTACCAAGCAAGTTTACTGGATTACCTACCTGTGTTATAGTGTTTGGTACAGTAGCGTAAATCCTTTTCCTCTTTGAGTAGAAACTGAGGCAAGGTAAGTCCATCTGCAATTTGGACAGGTCCATTTTCTTGCCATTCAAAAATTAGATCATTCATAGTGTATCCAACTGGAAGAAGCAGATAAGCTCAGCATGTGGCTTTTCTGAAATGGTATAAACAGGACTTCCCCCCCCTAAATTATGTCCATTCTGTCATGCTTACTCTGATGTTTCATGCATTTTTAATCCATAAAGAGAAACACAGGTGTTCCCAGAACTTTCTAGGATATTGTACAAAGGAGCCTGATGCTGCAAAAAGCCTAAATACAAAAATTTGTAATGTCAGACCTGTTGAGGTACTGTATAAATAGGAGACCAGTAACCACAGAATCTTTATTTAGACATGGGCACCAACCCAGAAAAAACAGAAAGTTTCAGACCGACATTGGTCTTTTTTCAAGCTTGAAAAAAGACCAATGTCAGTCTGAAAAAAAAAAAGAATTTTATGAAAATTCTGTGGTTATTGGTGCTGTCCATTATGAAAAACAAAGATTAAGGTGGAAACTCTGGGACGTGCACTGAATTTGATTGATTGGAAGGTACGAATGCTGACTTAAAATGCTTGCTAAGTCAATAGAAGAGGCACCAATCTTGATTTGAAGCTATCATGGTTTGCTCTGGGTTTAGCCTGAAAATCTGAAAAATTCTGGATTTTTAGGGAAAAACCCGAAAATATTGAGCAAATCTGGAAAAAGTCATAAAAAATTGCAGGGGTTGTGATTTTATCAGTTTTTTCCGATTCAAAAAATTTGGGATGTTCGGGCAAAACCTGAAAATATCGAGCAAATCTGGAAAAAGTCAGAAAAAATCGAAAGATTTGAGTTTTTGGATGATTTTATCAGTTTTTTTCCAGTTCCTTTTAAATCAAAGTTTTTAATTAATAAATACCGTCAAATTGGGCCTTTGGTCGTGTATTTGTTTAATAAAATAATGAGATAAATTCGAAGTTTAGTAGATAACCCCCCAGTCTTTTCCTGATCTTTAAAGGGGTTGTTCACCTTTAAAATAACTTTTAGTATGATGTATATAGTGTCATATTTAAGAGAACTACAGCTATACTATACTGTGTGTAGACTACCCTGGAAAGCTAAAAAAGAGCCTTGGGTAATACTGACCAGTTGGTGCCAGATATGATTTTCCAAACAGGAGGGTGACTTAGTACTCCGTGGGGTAACATACAGATGAAGCCACTTTGGATTGTGTGTTTGACACATAATAACTAAACACAGATTTCCCATCTGTCCCTTTAGCACAGGATCCCATCTAATTAAAGCGTTCATCATTGTGAACAATGGTGCTTTGATATGCTAATGAAAAGGTTAAATGCATTAAATGAGTTAAGATAACTTTAGATAACACAGTTTCTTCAATTAAGCCTGAGTCATGACGCATTTAACACACAAATCCAAGTGGCTCCATCTGTATTAGCACTTTGAGGGGCAGATTTACTATTGGTCGAATTTCGATTAAAAAAAAAATTTGAAATTCAACCACTGAATTTTTTTGGGGGGGCCAATTTCAATCAAAAATGGACCTATTTTGATCGAATAGGTCTGTTTTCGATCAAATTAGAATTGTTCCATCACATCGATTTTCCAGGAAATTTTCAGTAAAGCTTACAGGAGGTCCCCTACAGACTGCAATGGCAATTCGGCAGCTTTAAGTTGACAAAGTTTTTTAAAGAAACAGTACTTCGAAATTCAAGTTTTTTCAATTCTAATCAAATTTTGGGCTATTCGATAGTTGAAGTAGCCCAAAATCACTTCAAAATTGGAATTTTAAAAATTGAAATTTTAGTTTTATTAGAAAATTCGACCCTTAGTGCCCCTTAGTGGATCAACCTTTCCTTGTCCTTTAAAGGTGTTGTTCACCTTTAAAATAACTTTTTGTACGATGTATATAGTGACTAGTGATGGTTGAATTTATTCGCCAGGCGCGAATTTGCAACGAATTCCCGTGATTCGCCGCTGGCAAATAAATGCGCGAAAATTTGCCTGCTGAAAATTCACTGGCGTAAAAAAAACGTGAGTATATCCCATTTCGATTCGCCGGAAAAATTTGCGAATTCATGTTTTTGACGTGCGTTGCGTCATTTTTGATGCGCATCGAAAACGGGAATTCGCTAATTTTCCGGCAAAGCAAAACGGGATAGATTCGCCCATCACTAATAGTGACATTCTAAGACAATTTGCAACTGGTTTTCTTTTTTTTATTATTTATGGGTTTTGAGTTATTTAGCTTTGTATTCAGCAGCTAAACAGTTAGCAATTACAGCAATCTGGTTGCTAGGGTCCTAATTAACATAGCAACCATGCATTGATTTGAATAAGAGACTGGAATATGAATAGAAGAGGATCTGAATAGAAACATTTGTAATTTGTTTTTAGATGGGGTTAGTGACCCCCCATTTCAAAGCTGGAAAGAGTCAAAAGGCAAATAATACAAAAAAATATAAAACATAAATAATGACCAAAAAAAAATGACCAACTGAAAAGTTGCTTGATCATTCTTATATTTTTGTTTGCATGCTTGTAAGTGTGTGTATATTAATGGGTGTAAATTGTAGGTGTCATTTATTTTACTAAACCTATAGGGGATTTTAACACACTTGTTTTAGATCTGTTTCCCTGTCCTTCTAAAAACCTTGTGTACTTCACCAAAAGAAATGGTCTGTTGTAAAAGTGGACCAAAAATGGACTCTAAAGGCAAAATACACAATAACTGAGTATATTTAAATAAACTATATTTTGCAAAAAAAGAGGGATAAAATTGTATTTTTAGCTAGTGGCTGGTGTAGGGAGAAACTGTTTATGATCTCTGCAATATTTTGGATGTCCACAAAATGCAATGTTTCAGTTCTAGGAAATGTAGATGAAAGTTTAACTGCTTGGAATGCCCATAAAAGCCTCTGTTAAGAACTGTACTCTAAGTAATAGAATCTGTAACTGAGCTATACGTCATTGAACCAAGAACAGAAACTCACATATTTATAGCAAAAGGACCTCCAAGTCAAAACACTGCTGCATAATAACTCATTTAACAATGATTACATGGCATAAAATGATATTATTTAAATGAAAATGAAAGGTACAGAAAATGTGAACATACTTCAATAGGTATGAGATATATCTCACTTATACAGTATCTCTGATGCTGTGGCAGATCCCTTTTCATGCAAAGAATCTGGTCAACATAAATGTACTGTATTTTCCCTACACCCTTCCAGGAGGGCACATGTTACAAAGCAAATTTCACCACAACCTGTAATGTCTATCTCTATCAACACCAAAGGGCTAAAGAGTATCACTACGCGATTAAAATCCAAAATCTCTAAAGGAGATTAAAATCCAAAAAACTGATATAGCTTTAATTTAAAAAACTAATTTTGCCTGAGACTCTCTTTGAAAACTTCAATCTAAATATTATCCTAAAGGTTATTATGCATCAAATACACCAAAAAAGCAGGGGTAGCTATTCTCAAACATAAGAATTGCCCCCTTATAGTCAACTAGACTCTTTGCGACCCAAATCGCTGATACATTATTTTGCAAAGCAAATATATGGAGAAACCAATTCTTATTGTTAATGCTGATTCACGTAACAAAAGCCAAATCAAGTTTCTAAGAATGATATTCACAAAATGCTCTCAGATTATAGGAGGGGATCTGAATGTTGTCTTTTCACAAATCAAAGACATGACCCAAACTTTGCCTGATCATTCAGCACATAATTTCTCTAGGGAGTTTAGGAAACTAGTGAGGCAGTTCTCTTTCTTTGATCATTGGAGAATTATTCACCAAATAGACAGCCAGCATACTTATTACTCCCCAGTACATAAAGTATACTCTCGAATAGATTGCTTTCTTATCTTACAACACTGCCTGCAGTTGCATTTCTCCACAGAAATTCTCTGATTATCTGGTCCGATCACTCACCAATAACTTTAAGCCTGGAACTTTTGAAAACTGCCCCCTAGAGAACCACATTAGTACATGTATGAGACATTTCTGTATGACCAGCAACATTTAAACAAACAGAATTGGCACTCCAAATTAATGAGGGATCAGTCCAGTGCCTGTCCACTCTGTGGGAAGCCCACAAGGCTACCTCAACACAGCACTCAGCACTCTCAACACAAAGGGAAAAAAATCCCTCCTTAAGTACAATACTCTTAGGGCCCAGCTTTTTACTCTTGAAAACCAGTATAATAAAAGTCATTCTAGACCTTTGTTAACACAAATATTACGCGTCAGAAAAGAACTATCAACACTTCAACACGCAGCACAAAAAGCTGTTATATGGACAAAACAAAGGTTCTATGAAAAAGGGGACAACATACCCTACTGGTGAGAAAACTAAGGGAACAGCAAACACAATCAAGAATCTCCTCCATACAAAATCCTACAGGTCAATTCACCTACAGTCAAACTCAGATAGGGGAAATATTCCATAAATATTACTCCCAGCTATATAATATACAGTCTGCTCAGCAAATTGATTCAGACTTACTGTCTTAATTTCTTACAGAGACAGGGCTCCCTAGATTAACAGAAGAGGACAACCAAGCATTAAATGAAGATATAACATTAGAGGAACTGGACAATACATTGAAGATATTGCCCATAGGAAAGACCCCTGGTCCCGATGGCCTACAAATATTAAAAGATGTCTGCACATATCTTGAATGCCTATATGGTGAAATTATTCAACAAATTCCTGAAGGGCAATCCAATACCAAACTCAGATTTAAAGTCCTACCTATCCCTGATTACTAAAGAAAATAAGGACCACTCAAACTGTTTCAATTACAGGCTGATAGCACTTTTAAACTCTGATTTTAAACTTTTCTCCAAAATTTTAACAGATTAGCTCCTATTCTCCCTAGGCTGATCAATGAAGATCAAGTTGGTTTCATTCAAGGTCGCCAAGCAGGAGACAACACAAGATGCACAATTAACCTGATAGAGGTGTTGAATAGAAGGTGCACACAGGCAATACTCTTAAGCCTAGATGCAGAAAAAGCATTTGATCGTCTTAGCTGGCCTTACCTGTTTGCCCTTCTTCAGCATCTAAATTTTTCATGCCCCTTCCTTTTAGCTCTACAAAACTTATATAATACTTCCACTACACAACTAAAACTTCCTGTTCAAGCAGCGTCAGTCATCAACATCACAAACGGCACAAGGCAGGGGTGCCCTCTTTCCCCACTCCTGTATGCACTTAGCATAGAACCCCTAGATGCTACTATTAGAAACTCAATAGATATTACGGGTTAACATCAATCGATCACAGTTTAAAATAGCGCTATTTGCAGATGATGTACTGCTCACGCTGACAAATCCACAAATCTCTTTGCCAAATCTACACAAGGTTTTCATAGCAAACTTTCTCATTATAAAACTAATATCAATAAAACAGAGGTACCCTCACTTAATATCCCCCAGATAACCCTGCTGGCCCTTCAATCATCCTTTCAGTATAAGTAGAAAACGGGCTCACTGTCGTACTTAGGGAACTTTAAATTACACCACAATATTCTGATCTTTTTAAGCAAAACCTCACTCCTTTAATCCAGCAAACGAAACTGTTGCTAAAAAAATGTTACACATACCCAATATTTTGGAAAAATAGCAGACATAGAATCTCAGGTAGAGTGTTATCAACCTCCATCAACTATGAAGGTCTGTGAGTTCCCTCTTGCCAAAAATGTTATGAGGCTGCCCAGCTTAAAAATTTTTGTCATGGTCAAGATGGGCTTCAAATAACAGATGGAGTCTTATAGAAAATGATTTCTCACCGGAAGGCCATGGAAGCTACCTTATGTGGTCTCAATCAGCCTGCACAGTAGACCTATCTTTGCTACTTTCTCCCACACAGAATATTCTAACTGTATGGAATAGACATAGAATTTAATTGCCCTCTTCAAAATCTCTAAACCTGATGTTTATAAACAACCCAAGCTTTCAACCTGTAACCCACCACTATTTACCACCAGGTGGCGACCGACTCATTTACCAAGGACATATTTTCCTTTAAGGACCTAACAGATAAAATACCACTAGCAACTTGCCGATTCTTAAAATATCTGCAACTCAGACACTTCCTCAAACCTTTTTGTGATGGGATTAAAAAAATACTACCTACCCCTTTTCAGAACCTCGCAAAACTAGAGCTTCCACAAAAGGGTCTCATATCAAAGATATATAAAATGCTCAATGACCCCCAATCAGACACACTTCTGAGACACTCATACATGACTAAGTCGGATTCGAGCCTGCCTCAAACCTTGGCAGACAGTGACTGGACAGCTATATAGGCAAATGCTAAAAAAATGGTACTTTGCTCCCGACAAAAAGAGCACATATATATATGTATGGTACCATACGCCATCCAAATTACACTCTTTCTTTCCCAATCATTCACCGCTCTGCTGGAGAGGTTGTGGGGAGATTGGTAACATGGTCCAAATCTTTTGGACTTGCACTGTTATGGGATGAGATAGCAGAGCTCTTACGCAGATTTCTCCACAAACCCGTAACAAAGGACATTCAAACATTCCTGATGGGCAACCCTATACAAAGAACCCACAAACACTGCAAGCTCTTCTTAACCAAGTCCTTACGGCAACTCGTATGGCTATAGCAGACAAATGGAAGACAAAAACCATCACTTTACTAGAGGAAATAAAAAACAGAGTGAACAGTAATAAAGCTTTTGAGGCAGGCATAGCAGCAATACATAATAAAATGACAAATTTTACAGAAATCTGGTCTGCCTAGGAACTGCTATCACATGACTGAGGTCCTAAATGGACCCGGTTCACTGGGACTAGACTACCAAACATAAAAATTCTTTTGACAGAGGTGCTAAATAAAAGGGACATCCAAAGAATACACAATACAAAGCCTACCTATCACCATCCTTCATCATTTGAAAAATGTGTTAACCTATAACAGAGCCTCATAAATTTAGTTGCGTCTCATAGCAGAAATATACTGTAGATGCCATGTTATTACTCCTTTTTTTGTTTATCTTTTGTATATTTATTTATTTTGGTTATATACAAAGCAATGTTAAGAATGATCTGCATGAATATTCTACAATGCATATTGTCTTGGTTTTTTTTCTGTTTTGTGAAAACTTAATAAAAATTTAAGTTACAAAAAAAAAACACTTTGCTGCTCACTAGCAGAGCAAGCACTCAACTGAAAAATAGCTGTGGGAGAAACTGATTATCATGTGAAGCATGTCATTTATTGCCAGAAGGAATATCCCAAATTCAAAGTAATTGAACTGAAAAAAACAAACTGTTGAGTCAGAATGCAATTCTCCACATTTAATTCCTCCATTTAGGTTGCACACTTATCAATGAAGCTTTTCTGTTTGTCCAACCTATTCATCTGGTCTCACCTATCTAAAAAATATTTCAAGGGTTTTTAAATATGTTTGGTAAAAAGAAAATAGCTCTAGACCTAAAGAAGATCTAAACTACAGATGCAGACACTTGGATTTGTGTGTTAAATGCATTGTGGCTCAGGGTTAATTGAAGAAACTGTGTTATCTAAAGTCATCTTAATTTATTTAATGCATTTAACCTTTAGCATACCAAAGCACCATTGTTTTCAATGGTGAACTCTTTAATTGGAAGGGATGCAGTGACATAATATTCTGTGTTAAGTGGGATAAATGGGATATCTGCGTTTAGTTATTCTGTGTCAAACAATCCAAAGTGGCTTCATCTGTATATTAAATTGTCAAAAGTATGTGAACATCCCTTCTAATGTAGTACCACCTATTTAAACAACACCCCTCAGGGCCACTACATCATCCTGTGACAATTCTGTATTTCCAACTTTGTTGCAAGAGATTGGGTAAGACCATTTCCATTATAATGTCCCCATGCACATAGTAAGGACAATACAGAACCAGTTTGCAAAGATTCTGTAGGAGTAGTTTGAGACAGGCTTAACTGCACAAGGTAATTTAGTAGAAAACTCCATCAACAAAGTTTTAACATCTAGTGAAAAGGAAGTACAGTAAATGCATGTTCAGCAGCAGAACTGATTATATTTAGAAAGTTTCCTGTTTCAGTAAGATGACGCTTATTAAATTAAATTTTCATTTTTGAGACAGATCCCCTTTAAATATATGTATTTAAAGGGATCCTGTCATGGGAAATTTTTTTTTTCAAAATGTATCAGTTAATAGTGCTGTTCCAGAAGAATTCTGCATTGGAATCCATTTCTCAAAAGAGCAAACAGATTTTTTTATATTTCATTTTGAAATCTGACATGGGGCTAGACATATTGTCAATTTACCAGCTGCCCCAAGTCATGTGACTTGTGCTCTGATAAATTTCAATCAGTCTTTACTGCTGTACTGCAAGCTGGAGTGAAATCACCCCCTCCCTTTCCCCCACCCAGCAGCCTAACAAAAGAACAATGGGAAGGTAAACAGATAACAGCTCCCTAACACAAGTCAGCCCCATGTCAGATTTCAAAACTGAATATATAAAAATCTGTTTGCTCTTTTGAGAAATGGATTTCAGTGCAGAAGTCTATTGGAGCAGCACTATTAACTGATGCATTTAAAAAAAAAACATGTTTTCCCATGACAGTTTCCCTTTAAGTACTTTGCTGCTAGCCTAGTTGAACCGTAAAATTGACTGTGGTATAATAATTATCTAACCCAATAATTTATAAATAAAAGCAGAAAAATACAAGTCCTTTGAATGTTTTAATATTTATAATCTAAATATACTTCACACTATATGAATATATGAGGTTTCACATAGATACCAAACTTTTAAATGTTGTTACAAATGTTATAATAATTTTGGATGAAAGTTTGACATAAAGTTGAAAAAAAGCATTCTATTTAATAAATGAGTTGGACACACACCATGAGTTTAGCCTAGCTTCATTCTGAAACGATCTGTGGAATAGCTTCCTTCCCAAGTGTCAGTCATGTTGTCCTTTCAGACTGACTCTGCTTGGCAGCCTTCACAGAATTAGAATTAATGACCTATTCTTGAAAATGTAAATGTCTTAGGCTCAATCCAAGTTTTTTTGTTACTTTAGTTTTTTTGTCACTATTTGTCATTAGCATTCACAGTGTTTAATGAGCACTTTACTGTGTACTTCACTGAGCTTCTTATTTTGATATTTCTGACTCTCTTTTTCTATCAAACGTAACTGCAGCGACATAGGGGTAAGGTTCAGTTCCATGGGAAAACACTATTAAACATATGGGTGAGATTTGATTGAGAAAAAACTTTTCTCCAAACTTCTATATATTCCATAGACTTCAACACATTTGGATAGCCAGATATGTTTTTCTCACTGAATTGCATCCAGTTTTATAGGAAATTCTGGAGTTGAATTGGGAGATTAGTTTTTCTCATCAAATAGAATCTGGCCCATTAAATCCAACCAATCCTAAACCTTGAAAAGATTAACTCTTATAATATAAAATGCACAATAATCATATGTATGCTTGCTAATTAGCATAGCATCTGTTTTTAGTGGATGGGGCAATGAGAGCTCCTCCAATATTAATGCACCAAATGGGCAGCCATCTAATTTATTTAAACAGGCATTAAAGAATGTAGTGTGCTGAGTTATGCAGAGACTTTTGTAATGATACTAGAATGGACTGGGTCATTGGGGCCCATGAGGCTGCAACACCAAGGACTCTCCTCGTAGCCACCAGGGCCTATCCTCTCGATGTTCAAACTCCTCCTGTGTCATGACACGTCAGGTTGGGTACAGTGTGATCGTCTTCCTTCTGCATAAAATGGACAGCAGATCAGGGGAATGAGCAGGGGCCAGGCCCGGACTGGCAATATGTGGGTTAGGGCAAATGCCAGATGGGCTGCTATAAGGTTCCATAGAAAGTCAGTATTTAGTGGACTGGTGGGGACTGTTTGGGCCTCTATGTGACCGGATTGGGCCTCTGTGTACCTGAAATGCCAGGGCCTATTTTGATTCTCAGTCCAGTCCTGGCAGGGGCTCACCAGCCAAGTCTAACCCTGTGCATGAAGATGCTTTATATTTCACCATCAATGCATTTTTTCTGGTAAATTAGTACTGTAGATCCTTATTCTGAAGTGTTTTTTATAATATCTCAGAATAGAATATGAGAGTAGTGATGGGCGAATCTCCCGAGATTTGCTTCGCCGAAAACTTCGTGAATTTCCAGAGAAATTCGCGAATTGGCGAAAAATTCGCGAAACGAGTCACGGGACGCTTTTGACGCGCGTTGCGTCAACTTTTGATGAAGTGGCGAATCGCGGGAATTCGCCCATCACTATATGAGAGCATTTTGGGTGTTACTAATGAAGCTATGTTTGTATATGCTTATTAAATCATTAAAGCCCATTTCCATCAGACCATGTCCACTTTTCTGCTACTACTGTACATGCCACTCCATCTATCTTCTTGTAAGGGGCTTATGATGAGGCTAAAATTGACTATGGGAGGTCACAAAGATGGTTGTGGCTAGCCAGAATAATAGAGGTTGAAACTGAGCTAGCAGCTCCTTCATATAAGCAAGAGGGAGATAATTATACATTCACCTCTTAGGGCATCATTGATGTAATTATTTACCCAAAATGAAGAGGATCCTTAATTATTTTCATAAATAGGGGATATTCATACAGTGTTTAATATATAAACAACTGTAAAGAGCAATAATCATGTGTTTCTTTAGTGAAATTTTCATAATAACCACAGTTCCCCTTTAATGGGGTGAGTTTGCCACTCCATTGATATTTAACTATGGCATTTATAAATGAGCTGATAAAAGCCCATTTCATTTTTTTATTTATTTGAAATTCTTACACAGAAAATCAGCTGAAATAAATAAATAGGAGGATTAAAATCCACTTGAAAAGGACAGAAGACCGTGTTCAGGTCACAGTTTGAGAAATAAAGAAAGTTATCTAGAGTGACATTAAAGAAAATGGAAATGCTTACATAAACACAAGTTTCACAGATGGTTTTATACTGTTGGTATTTTATTTCTATAAACGCACATAGATTTTCTTTCAGAGCTCAAAGATCTACACAATCTTTTTAATGCTATTGCATTCATTACTATTCCACCAGGTAAAATATCCATAAACTAATGCTGGCTGAATATAAAAAAAAGCAAATTTCAAATATTTGAAATAATACTTGGTTGCTGGTTAATTAATTATAATTCTTTCTCTGTTATATTATAACTCCCTTCCCTGCCCAGGGATATTGCAATTAAAAATGTTTGCATGAGATTTTTCTAATTACCTTAACTAAATGTCTCTGTGGAGGCCAAAAGCATTAGCTGTAAAGATGCCCCTACACACATCTTGTAATATGAGATTTTAACAAGTATGCAGTTCTTATATTTACCATTCACCTAGCACAAAGCCCTTGCCCCATCTTTCTCTCACACAGTGAAATAAAATTCCTTTAGCAGCTTGAAAACATTGGAGTCAGCAGAGATTGCATAACAAGGGAATCCATTACTTTCAGAGGTTAAAACCAAAATGACTAAACCAGTTGCAGATCACACACAAACACACACACATACACACACACACAAATATATAATATATATATATATATAA
>CM044431.1:48455762-48470517 GCA_024363595.1 Xenopus borealis | reverse complement strand
AAAAAAAAGGGAGCAGACCACATTTCATCTCAGTTAAATGTGTTTAAAATAATATTTTACTTGAATTTCACTTACAGCTTTCTAGTTGCATTATACAGGTTTGCACATCCATTGGAAAATTTTTTAGATCCATTGGACATGATAAAGTTAGGGTCAGTCTGAAATGAAAAGAGATATCAAATATTACTTTTCTAATATACAACTTTTAAAAAGTAATCAACAAGTTATATTAATGAAAATATAAATGAAAATAAATATGAATAAAGGAATAAATAATTTTGTAAAGATAGTTATTTAGAAATAGTTTTCTGGAGATATTTGTAAGGGGTCATTTATCTAGCCCCCCTGTGGCAGAACTGCTCAGAATATGCCCATGTACTAGGCACATATGACCCATTTCATTTACTTGAAAATTGTCAAACTTAACTTTTTATTCTTAACTATACATTCAAGCCAATACATATGCCAGTATATTTTGATTATCTCTATTTCCAAGGAGAAAATGACGGAAAGTAGAGCTGAGAACATGGCTTAACTACACTGTGTGTATATCTTGAATTCTTTTAATTCAGGTTCAGAAAGAATGCAGAATCTTCCTGACATCCCCATCAATAAAGCATGTTTATAGAGTTTATAGAGAATATGCACAGGACAGTTCCGTTCCATAATTCAGGTTAGATTAATATGAGAAAAAAAAACTTTTTTAGAAGCAATAATTATAATAACAGGTTTTTGCTCAATTAGTATACTAAAAGCAACTGAACTCGAAACCCAGTTACACACAGGTCCATAGAACATCCATTACATTCAGCTGGGGGGGGGGACTATTTTTGAAGAAATTACAATATCTATGACTTCTTGGTGAACTGTACCTAAATAAAGGGACAATCTTTATATCACTAATATCAGTTAAGTTGATTGTTTGAATGTTGGTATTAACCATCATAATCATCAATGAATCATACCATTGACTGGTTTTAGTATTATGCATCTCATCTTTCATTTGTAAATTTCATAGATGGGTAAGATATTAAGTTCCAAAGGAAGGGCTCCTAGATTATGATACTATAAGTGGTTTTAATGTGTTATCCTTCTTTTTCAGCTTGTTTGGACACAACAAACTAGTCTTTCTTACCACCATACATAAAATCCACTCTACAGAGGTGCTTCAAAGCTAGAGTTTAATTTAAATCCTGTGATAGATAACACACAAAGTCCGTTCCTGCTCTTTAACCCCTCTTTCTTGTTTACAGCAGTCATAATGCATAAATTAATCAAAGCATTCTTTGGTGAATGCACTGTGTTATTTGTCCTTGATATAGTAGCTTTGAGAAAAATTAGATTTTTTGTTATTTTTTGATCAATTATATTGATTAATATTAGACTGAATAAGACATATGCGGAACATTTCTGCTTTTGGTTTAACATGTTGGTTTTATGTTGTGAGCATATACAGTAAATGTTTTTGTTAAACTATAATTTTGGATCACTTGTCCATTGCTGGAGTAAGTGAATTACACATTTTTATTGAATGCACTTTATCTGGTATATGATCGATAATTCTTTATCCTCTTCCAAACATTGCATAAAATGAAATCACTCTGCATCATTAATCCATAAGGTAATGTATATATGCACTACATATTGTTTAAAATTAACTGTACACTGAGCATAGTAGAAAGGGAACATCAAACCATATCAAGACTGCAGACTAGAGGGATCATTTGCTTATTATGAGCACACATTTTGTCCCTTAGTACTTGCTCTCTAAGTACTTGTGTCCAGGCATGTAATTGGCAACTCATAGTGGGTTTTATGAGTGGGAATGGGTAGAAATTGAGAGTGGGTATGCCTACATGCCTTGCCAAATAGAGGCAGCACATCAGGAACTAACCATGAGTGAATGTTCAACTATTTGCAAGGCTAGCTTCCATGGAATTCTTCTATCCAGAAAGGGGGTATGTTACGTAGTTAATAGACACCCTGCGCTTGTGGTTATGCTGAGAGGGACAACAGCAGTAGTAGGCTGTCTTTCAAAATCAATTGGAGGGTGGTTAATAAACCCTAGGAAAACAGTTGCAGCCAGCAGGGAAGAAATTCTATTCCAGAAGGCTGTAGATGTTGGAGAACTCAATGAAGCTTGGAACTAGCTGACAGTAGAACAATGCATCATCTAAAAGATCAGTTGCAAAAGTAGCAGTAGGGGCAAAAGGAATTTAACAAGAACAGCATATAATTCAGATTGGGTCAATAACAAATTAACAGAATGCATTACAAGGGTATTTAGAAAGCACAAAGTCAAAACTCATCCAATCTTAAATAGTAATTAAAATTTTAAATTTGATGCCATGCACCAGCTGGTTATACCAACGAAAGCATTGTTATAGTTTTATAATTTTACAAAGAGAGTTCTATAATATTTATGTGCACTCCTGT
The DNA here is from genome assembly GCA_024363595.1 of Xenopus borealis. Taxonomy (NCBI): domain Eukaryota; kingdom Metazoa; phylum Chordata; class Amphibia; order Anura; family Pipidae; genus Xenopus; species Xenopus borealis. The sequence continues at coordinate 48,468,081 of CM044431.1, read as the reverse complement.
CTTCAAAAACTGTTTACTTCATTGATGTATTCTGCAGATGTCTTTGCCCACTAAGGGCACTGTGTTTCATAATGCATGAGCTGGTCTTCTTTCATCCCTAATAACCATACCTGATGGCCTCACGGGCCTGACAAGTGCATGCATACATTTGTTGAATTGCTGAAAAAGAAAATTAATTTTTACATACCTTATGGAGTAAAGAACATTTCCATCTTTGAAAATCCTAAGAAGTTTGTTGTCTGTAGTGACTTCATGAAAATTTGCACCCTTTTCATTTGCAAAAAATAAATCAGGTTTCCAAATAGAGTCCAACATAGATGGATCCAAATCTAAAGAATCATCTGGATATTCACTGTATGCAAGGCGAGGGTCATTCCACTTCTGACGTAAAAAGATATTCAGTCTGTAATCCTATGAAAAAAAATATCATTGTGTCAGCGTTACAATGTACAAATATATGAAGTATTAATTCAACAGGGATGGCTGTATCAGTGTTACCTCTATATTACCTCTATGCACCTCTATGGTTTTGATAATTAATAAGAATTACCTTTGTTACAGGTAGCATTATAGTTATACTACAAATATTAGGATGATTGTGGTCATGTTACCCAAGAGAATAGAGGTGATCTACGGTCTAACATTACTAATAATGGGTACAATTCAGTGAGAAAACACATAGATGAGATTCAATTTGAGATGCAATTTAATTTGGAAAAACTTATCTCATTGCTTATAACATGAAAACTACAGTATATTAGTCTATGGGAAAAGAACTGGAACTGAACAAAAGTTCTTTATCCTCAAATTGAATCTCATCTAAGAGTTTTCACATTGTAAACCATGAGATAACTTTTTCTAACTGAAATTAATCTGGCCCTTTATGAGGATAATCATGTCTGTAAAGCCATTTGTAGATTTATTTATTTAGTATAAATCACTAGTATGGGTGTGAGGTGTTTGTGTCACTGTTTCGCTCATGTAAAGAGAGATGAAAAAAAAAGGATAAAGGCATACATTGTTTAACTGGTGAATTTCTTTTCCCCCATCCTGAAGTTAGAGCTAAACTGTGCAATCATGAACATAACAAGAAACACTTGCTGATAACATCAGAAAAGACAAACCAATTCAATGGGTCTAATTCAGTGGTTCTCAACCTTCCTTATGCTGCGACCCTTTAATACAGTTCCTCATGTTGTGGTGACCCCCAACCATAAAATATAAAAATATTTTCATTGCCAGCCCAGAGCAGATTGTTAGGAAAGTACAGGTTTTTTTTCTGTGCGTAGTGCGGCAAAATTTTTGCGACACCCATTTTGTGTCCACACCCCAATTAAGTAACACAAGTTACTTAACTACAACTCCCAGCACCGACACCCGGAGAGCTACAACCTTGCCCCAGGGTTAGTGGGGAGAGAGATGAACCTGCTCCTGGAACCCCTTCAGTGACCCCTGTGAAAGGGTCGTTCGACCCCCAAAGGGGTCCCGACCCCTAGGTTGAGAACCGCTGGTCTAATTGATTTTCTACTAGAGCACAAAGAGAAACAAAATAGGAATACAGAAATGTTGCATGTTTAAAAAAATAAGAAATATACAGATGCAGCTACTTGGATTTGTGTACTAAATGCGGCTCAGGGCTATTGAAGAAACTGTGTTATCTAAAAGGTTATCTTAACTCATTTAATGCATTTAACCTTTTTATTAGCATACCAAAGCACCATTGTTCACAATGATGAACACTTTAATTAGATGGGATGCTGTGACGCAATTTTCTGTGTTAAATGAGACAAGTGTAATGTCTGAGTTTAGTTATTGTGTCAACCACACAATCCAAAGTGGCTTCATCTGTATATTTTTTAAAGCAGTGTTTTTATTTTTAAATGTTTTTTGAAAAAAGGATCTACAAAGAAATCACGTTTAGCTTTAAAATATTTCATGCAATCAAAGAATGTTTGCTGTTCAGTCTATGCCCTGTTAGGTCTCTATAAGGTGATTATCACTTACTGATGGCCAACAGTTGCATTTGGCCTATGTTCTGCTAAGAAAAGAAGTCATTGCATGGTCGCATATAAGTGGTCGCATAAAAACCAAAAAACTCTCTATATTTTTTGGCCCTCTTCCTCTTAAAGATTGTCCTGCTACATTTCTTTTGAAAAGCCACTTCAGCCATTCTTCACTCCCACACATGATTTGTTTTCTCTTTTCTAGACAACTGACTGTGTGGCTAGTGATCAATGGAACTGGTCACTTTAGAATATAATAGGACATAGAGAAATGTTACCAATACCCTTTTATTAAATTTAGCTGAGCACTTTATGGTCTAGTTGGCACTGGGCTGCAGGAAATTTTTATTGGTTCTTATTGGCCTGTGGGATGTTTAACCAGAGCAGCCACGCAGTTCACCATAAAGAAAGGATACACCTGATTAGCCATTAAAAAGCCATGAAAGAGACAATCAGTGTTTTTTTTGCTATATGTATGCACATAAAGGGATTGGTGTTTGTTTTTCTAGTGCAAGGCCCTGAACACAGCTCATATACACCTAATGGAACCCTGTAGTTAAATACAGCCTTTAGCAAAGGTAAACTGCTGAACAAATAGACCCTTTACATTTTATTTTGTGATCACAAAGATCTGAGCCTTTAGATGATACAGGTATGAGATCTGTTATCCAGAATGTTTGGGGCCTGGGGTTTTCTGGAAAATGGATTAATTATATCTTAGTTGGTATAATATACATGGTACTGTTTTATTATTACAGAGAAAAAGAAATAGCTCATAAATGTGTGGATTATTTGGCTAAAATGGAGTCTAGGGGAGATGACCTTCCAGGAACATTCTGGATAATGGGTTTCCTGATATTGTATCCCATCCTTTTATGAGTGAAGGTGCCAGTGCAAATTTTATGACCATTTGTATTTTTTCACTTTGCCCTTTTATTGTAAAGTAGCCACCAGCACAAAAACAAACACAATGCGTAATTTCAATCACAAGAGGGCGCTTTAATATTCTGAGCATTGAGCTAATATAAAAATCAGGTCAGAGAATCATCTTCTGCAAAAATGATATTAAAGGTAGCTTCTGCATTCAAAGCAGCAAGCAGTTCCTCTGCAAAATAATTATTTTACTCACAAACACAACTCAATGTAAAAAATGCATCTTGTGTCAAATGCTTTTTGTAGTTCATTATATCCAAGACCTGATGTTATCAGATACTGTTATGCATTTATATTAACTCAAACACTTCACTTTTATAGACTGAGGAATGAATGGAATATATGCATCTGAATAGGAAGATGCTAATACCACATTTCAGCAGAACATCATTTCTTGTGCACAAATGTGTTCCTTACAATCAAATATAAATAAAAAGTGAGTGGCAGAATTTCACTCTCTAATTTCACTGATTGATAAATAGTGTGTATTTCGATAGATGCACATTCAAATTGGAGTGCTTATAAGCTGGCCCTATGGAGGTATAGGAGGCTGATAAAACATTGTTTCTATATATCTGTCACCTTGCAATCAGGTTAGGCTAGGACCAGACAGAGAATCTGCTGACCTGCTGCTCCCCTTGTATTCTGAAAGCACAGGGCAGATTTCGCAAAATGCAAAATGTCGCATTTCAGCAACTAAATCTGCCATGTCTTTCTATGTTTAATTGATATCCATAAAGAATGCAATAACTCCATCAAGTCAATTTAGTGGGGTAGATAATACAGGTGTGGAATCTGTTATCCTGAAACCTGTTATCCAGAAAGCTCCAAATTATGGAAAGAGTGTCTTTAATCGTCTCCATTTGATCCCAATAATTAAAAAATTATTTCCTTTTTCACTGTAATAATAAAACAGTATCTTGTACTTTATCCAAACTAATATAATGCATCCTTTTTGGAAGCAAAAGCAGCCTGTTGGGTTTATTTAATTTTTACATGATTTTCTAGTTTTCTATTTTGATTTATTTTGTGGTACTGTTGTGCATATTCCTGCTTTTCTAGAATTTCTGTCTTAAATCTCTTCTGGGAAGTCCTGCAGCAGGACAGTACAAATTATCATTAAGACAACAACATTGGATGTGGCACAGTTCATGGTAGCTGGCATTCTATAATCCTGTTGTTTATTCTTAGGTTTTTCAAGTTTTCTATTGTAGGTAGCCAGCTCAATTCTGCTGCTGCTGTACTTTTCCTTGGTTTATATATGCTACTGTAGGTATATATCAGACTATTATCTACAGTATGGTTAAATGTCTATGGATCCCAACTGTACATTATATCTTTATAATACACAAAAGCCATGAATATCTTGTAAATTATATCCTTATAAATGGTGACTAGTGATGTCATCAGTTATAAATGGTGAGTAGTAAAGTAATTTCTGCCACATGACTCACTGAAACTTGTGTATTATAATAAATAAAGTAGCTCTTGTTGAAAAATATGAGGATATTAGAAGTCACCTCAGAGTTCCATGACCTGTATAAAAACACTTGTCCTTCAACTTTTATATGGTCATGGAACTCCTCGGTGACTTATAATATCCTTATATTTTACAATAAGGGGTATTTTATTCACTATATAAGCAGTGCATGCCTACATCAGTATACGCCGTTTATATGCTAGAGAAAGCACTTGCCACTGCTGTCCCTGCAGCTGTTCCTCCACTTTCCCCCCACCATCTATTTATCTGGACCAGCTCCTGCTTTAGCACAGCACACCAATCCTGACTCAATCGCTATAAGCTCATCAGCCGGCCAGTCTTAACTTCCTTTTGTTGGGTCTTGTTATCCCTGCTCCTCCATGTCCGATCCATCTTGTTCCTCCCATGATGCCTCTTCGGTCTCCCTCCTCGCCCAGTCCCTCTTTAGTCTGGTTCCCTCTCCATTTCCCCAACCTTCTCAAGTGTCTGTGTCCACTCAGTATGGCTTCCGTCTTCAGTCCCACTCCCACCTTCATTCTCCAATCTCGACTTCAGTCTCCCTTCCATCCCCTTTCCCTCTCCACAGCTGATGACATCACCCATAGCACCACAGCAAGAGAACCAAAAAACCAAAGGGACTACAAATGCAGGCAGTTAGTCCCAAATAAGGCACTACAGGGAAACCTTATGCATAAAAAACTGAAATCAGCCAGGGGGACAAAAGCTTTACAGATTAAAAGGTATAACTGTGTAGAACATAAAGCCAGATATGTAGTAAATATAAGCTCTTTAGGAAATAAACCACTGCACAAATAAATTGTAGATTATAATGCATAATATACCCCTACTGCCTGCGGCCCTGTGCTTTTATATGGTCACATAACTCCTTGGTGACTAATAATATCTTTATGAATTGCAATTGGGGTACATTATCCACTATATAAATGAATTGTCTATAACTGAAATATCCTAGTCTTATGATGGCTGAAATCAATAGAATCTGCTGATCATGATATACTAGGCCACATTTACAGATTACATTATTTAGATTGAATACAGAATACAGAATGGTGATGTGATCCCTGTGAAATCCCTGTGAAATCCTATTGCCCGATGATCTCCCACCTGCACTAAGAGGTACAGTATGGATTTTCTGGAATGCGCTGTTATCATTCTTGTCATACAAAACACCAGTTTCCCCCTACATCCCCCCCAAACAACAAGTAGAGAGTAATAATCATTAGAATCATTGACTTGTTCAAAACCTTCACAGAAGTATATTGGCAACTTTTGTTTCTGCTCTAAAAGAAGTTAAATTGATTATAGTTTCCCTATGTGCTGCAAAATACATTAGCATATGCTACATTTTACCAGATCAGATTTTATTAGGAACATGTCTCACATTCTTTGTGTCGGTTCCTGATAATTAATTTCATTTCAAGACCGGAGGCTTAAAAGACATTATTTCTGAGAAAATGAACAATTTTCTCATCTTCATTAGCATTAATACTATGTGTGATTCACTTAGTAGCACAGCATGTAGCTAGACACATAACAGCTTCACTGCACATCCTGCATGGAGACTGGCTGTTACATTGAAATTGGCCAAACTTCACATGCAGAATTGCAGTAGGACACATCCAGATTTGTTGTAAATTCTATGGAAGACATTATATTGTGTAGGGGGCAATACGGCATTTGGAGGGGTGAGTGTGTGGCTCTGTGCATATTGTAAATATAGCACCTGTCCTACTAAATAATTTATTAATTCACTTTTATAACAATGTCTTGGAAACAAACAAATCTACTCTGTGGCATAGCATGGCTGTATGACAGCTATACTGCCGTTTGCCCCCTCTGTAATTCCAATACAATTCAGTAACATACCTATGTGATCTATTAGCCAGAAATCCAGACAGATTAGATTAGATTATAGACCCAATTTTAATCAAATAATGCACTTTTTTAAAACTGATTTCCTTTTTCTCTGTAATAATAAAACAGCACCTTGTACTTCATCCCAATTAAAATATAGTAAATGCTTACTGAAGGTAAAACAAGCCTATAAGGTTCAATTAATCTTTCAATTATTTTTTTATTAGACCCCTTATCCAGAAAACACTAGTTCCCATGAATTGTGGATACCAGGTCCTATACCTGTACATAATTGTAGCTGCTATGCATGTATTTACCTGCCATATTTACCTACCATATTTTATGTTTCCCTATACTTAAAAGAAGACAAATGTCTCCCAGTTTGCTGTAATTTATTCACTTTGGGTTAGTTGTGTTCCAGGAGGGTAAAAATCAATGTGAATGGTGGTAAAATAGAAGCAAATCAATCTCTGCATCCAGAATCACATATCATGACACATCAAGATTTACTCTGATTAATTTTCTAACCTTTATATCATTCCACCGCTAAGAAGAAAATGTAAAATTGATTATCTCAATACATGTTTTTACAAAGGTTACAAGAATCCATAGTTTTTTTTTAAAGAGGCAGAACACACCATAGTAGTTTAACACAAGCCAAATAAGTGAAGAAACTTATAAACATTAAAACAGCCAGAGGTATACAATAGTTTCAGTCACTAGTCGACAGTATAGGCCAACGAATGCCTGTGATGGAAGGTTCTGGAAAGTAGGTGTTCTAGCTGGTCGCAAATTTGACACAAACAGCACTGGGCATTGACTACAAGCAGGTACAAACACAGTTAGGGCAGACCTACTACAGCCACAAATTGGAAGCCACCCAGACCATCATCCAAGCAAACAATGAGACAGTCATTTTTAACATACTCTATATCAGGGGTCCCCAACCTTTTTTGCTTGTGAGCCACATTTAAATTTAAAAAAGAGTTGGAGAGCAACACAAGCATCAAAAAGTCCATGTGGATGTCAAATAAGAGCTCTGATTGGCTTTTTGGTAACCCCTATATGGACTGGCAGCCTACAGGAGAGAATGTTTGGCAGGACATCTGTTTTTTATGCAACCAAACTTGACTCTAAGCCAGTAATTCAAAAATAAGCTCCTGCTTTGAGGCCAATGGGAGCAACATCCAAGGAGCTACTGGTTGGGGATCACTGCTCTATATCAACTTATCCTCACACAACACAAGAATGTGCTACTTTCAAAGGGTTTATCATTTTTCCACACACATCATTCTAACCCACTTTGACCCCTTTGAAACCATGCAAGATGTCTATGAAACTGCCATAAAACAATCCCTCGTTCATTGTGGCCATGGGGATCCGCCAATTGAATTTATGTGTTCTCTTGACATTACACTTTCTCACTACATGTTTGAAGATAAGTTTTATTTGCAGACAGCTGGGACCAATATGGGTTGAAATGTAGCTCCTTCATTTGCTAATTTGCACATGGCAGAATATGAAAGTAATTTCGTCTTACAATATTTTCATATGTCCATAATGTTCTACAAAAGCTACATTGATTACAGTTTTCTGGTTTGGCAGGGCTACTCAGGATAATTATTTGCCTTCCTAGAGTATCCTAACTCTCTAGCCATAAATTTACTAGATGTGAAAATATACAGGGAGGGTAATGGACCAGCCACTACCCTATTCTGCAAAGCTACTGATAAAAACACAATTTTGCACACACACTCACACCACCCCACTTCACAGTTACTACAAGTCCTTAGGAACAGCTCAAACTGGAGCAAAGCATTGTTATAACTGTATGAAATGGTGGAACGATTCTATAAATGAGGTCTTCATGTGATCCAGTAACCTTGGTGATTAACTTATGGTAAAGGACCTCAAACCAGAAGAACCCCCTCCCACACACACACACACTTGGTTGGGTGCATTGAACAAACACGGCTGTTATAGATGCACTGGTTGTTACTATGTCAGCTTAACTAGCTATTGCCAATGAAACAACCTTTCTCTGTCTTTATTATTTGCTTATGCTGATATGATTCATGTTCATTAGAGTTTCTGTATCCAGTTTGTCGTGAATGTGGTCCATTCATTGTGGACTGTTAGCCTTTGCATTAGGTGACCATTGTTAGACTACTCGAAGGTCATAGTGGGGTAGGATACAGCTTGACATGGACTCTCCTCAATAAACAACCAATTTTTCTTCTAAACGTAGTACTCATACAGTGCCGAAACCCCCAGTTTTGCACACTGGGGGTTATTTATAAACACTGGAAAGATTTGCAACTGGAGAGTAGCCCATGAACCAATCAGATGATTGCTTTCAGTGTTCAACCTGCAGCTGGAACTAGTCACTTATTGGTTGTTATGGGTTACTGCCAGGTGCAAATTTGCCCAGTCTTTATAAATGAGCCCCACTATGTTGATTATTATAGTTCAGCAAGAACCCTTTGCTTTGCACTGAAATTGAAAGGGTGGCAGGAGATTTCACATACATTACCCTACAGGGTCTAATTACTGTAATACACTGACATACTCTTCTGTGAACTGCTCCTGGTCTAGCCTGTGGAGCCCTACCCTGTCCCATCACTCGACTCTGCTTCCTGCTCCATTGCATCTGAGGCTTTAGGGTAACATTTCAGAGGGGCACATAAGTTAGGATTAAAGGGATACTGTCATGGGGAAAGATGTTTTTTTCAAAACGCTTCAGTTAATAGTGTAGAATAGCCAGAATTCTGCACTGAAATCCATTTCTCAAAAGAGCAAACATATCTTTTTATATTTAATTTTGAAATCTGACATGGGGCTAGAAATATTGTCAGTTTCCCAGCTTCCATTAGTCATGTGACTTGTGCTCTAATAAACATCAATCACTCTTTACTGCTGTACTGCAGTGAAAGTGGAGTGAAATCCCCCCCAGCAGCCTAACAACAGAAAAATGGGATGGTAACCATATAGCAGCTCCCTAACACAAGATCACAGCTCCCTGGTAGATCTAAGAATAGCACTCAATAGTAAAACTCAGATCCCACTGCAACACATTCAGTTACATTGAGTAGGAGAAACAACACTCTGCCAGAAAGCACTTCCATCCTAAAGTACTGGCTCATTCTGAAAGCACATGACCAGGCAAAATGAACTGAGATGGCTGCCTACACACCAACATTACAGCTAAAAAATACACTTGCTGGTTCAGGAATCCAATTTTATATTGTACAGTGAATTATTTGCAGTATAATTTAGAAATAAAAATACATCACAAAAATCAAGACAGAAAAATTCTGACAGTGGGTGAAGAACCCTTTTCTGCTGGTGACTGGGTGAGATAGCATTAATTCAGGGTTCTTCCCCAATTCTGCCCCTGCCCCTTTCCTTGTTGTGCTCCTTTCTCCATTGCTTTGAATAATATCAGGAACTTTCGGTGACAATTCTATGTGTTTCTACCGAGCAGATAAGTTAGGTTTGGGGTGGAAATTATTGACTATTGATTATTGAGTGTTAGACAGACATGTCCTTGTGGGTGACCAGGTGAGAAGGACTTCAGGGAAATCAGGGAGACTCTCATCAAATGAAGGGTGTTGACATGGTTGTAGACATCTCTGTATTTTAAAGAAACGGTGAAGTCATTTAATGATCAAGACTGATGCTCTGCCCAGCCCTAGATACTAAGTACTATAATACCCATTTGTGTTCATTGTTCATTACCTGCTACTTCTTGCTCCCCTTTTCCAAGGCAAAGTCCAGCAAGGAAATGCTTGAGCAATCTCGATTGGCATTCCTCTTAGATTTATTATTTTCTATTTACAGCTTGGAATCTTTACTCTTATGCCACAGAAACAACAATCAATCTAATGCTTTAAAATTGCAGGCTGATAAGAAACATGAAAAATGTGAAATGACATTCATGGTTTAATGGAGCTTTTCAATAATGGGTTGATGCAGTTCATGTTGGCTGGGATCACTTACTGGTTAAGAAGTATAACAACCCTATTCAGGTTAGCAATTAATCAGTTCTCTGGCTCTGCTCCAAGACTGCTTCACTGAGTCCTAGTGCAAATGATCATTATTCAAGGACAAAAGTCTCTCTAGACTTGATTGGGACTGCTCAATATCTCAGCTGACATGCAGTCATGCTCTGGTGACTGTTCCTACCAAGTCTAAAAAGCCATATCAACAATCAAAGTAAAGCAGATATCAGCTTAGCTGGATTACTATTTAAAAAGTGAGACGTACTTGGAAAAAAGTATCGATCAAAGCACTTTAAATGGGGTATGAGACACCACAATTTTCCCTTTGTGGATGCGTATTTTCAGTGGAGCCCAAATGAAGGATTTCAGTATAAGCCATAAGGCTCATTGCACAGCCCCCAACCTTCAGCTGGATGAACACAAACTGTTCCCCTTAATAGAAGGGATTCATTTATATGAACATTTTCACACATAATAGTGAGGTTTCCTTTCACTTACCTTTAAATGAAACCAGATTTAAGGGCCTCAGTCTATGCCACCTTTTAAGATATTTTAGGGTGCATTTATGGTTGCCACCTGCCTGGTATTTTATCGGCCTAGCCGGTAAAAATTATGGTTGATCCCAATATTAATAGGGAAAAAAGATAAATATATAGGAAGGATGGTATTTTTTTTCCAGAAAAAGTGGCAACCTTAGGTGCATTTCCAGTGATCAATATGATGAATAATATTCAAGCAGGTACTTAATGGAAAACTATACACCCAGAATTATTGTTTAATAAAGACAAATTATTAAAGAATCTTACTAAGCAGGGTACCAAACTGCAATACATTTTTAAAGAGACCTACATTGTTCAGGGGTATACTGACAATCTATCTCTCATCTCCTTATCTCAACCCAGAACTCCTAACTCGCATCTCCTCCTGCCTGTCTGCCATCTCTACCTGGATGTTGCAACGCTACCTTAAATTTAACCTCTCTAAAACGGAAATGGTTCTCTTACCTCCAACTAACACCAGTAACATCCCGGAAGTATCCATCATAGTTCACAATTTCATTATCACCCCGTCTCCCCAGGCCCGGTGCCTTGGGGTTATCATAGATTCTGCCCTGTCATTCACTCCTCATATCCAGTCACTTATTAAATCATGTCACTTCCACCTAAGGAACATCTCCAAAATATGATCATTTATCACCCAAGATGCTGCCAAAATTCTTATTCACTCTCTTGTCATATCACGTCTAGACTATTGTAACTCTCTTTTAATTTGCCTTCCCCTCCAGAGACTGTCACCTCTCCAGGACATAATGAACACCGCCGCGAGGCTCATACACCTCAGCAACCGCTCCTCCTCTGCCACACCACTCCACTGGCTTCCACTACCCTTCATAATGAAATTCAAATTAATGACCCTGACATTCAAAGCACTTCATAACTCTGCCCCTCCCTACATCTCTGAACTCATCTCTATATACTCAGCCAACCAGTTACTATGCTCCTCTACTTTCCTGCTACTCAACACTTCTCTCATTACCTCCTCACATGCTCGCATTCAAGACTTTGCAAGAGCTGCTCCCCTCCTCTGGAATTCTCTCCCACGGTCTGTCCGACTTTCTCCCAACCTTTCTGCTTTCAAGAAATCTCTTGAAACGCACTTCTTTCAAGAAGCCGACCCTTACTCTTAACTACCAAATGCAACACTACATTGCCCATTCCCACATCTTATGTATAACTCCCTTACCTTTAGATTGTAAGCTCTTTCTGTATAGGGCCTTCCTCACCTTTTTATGTGCATTGATTGTGATTGAATGTAACTCCATATGTATGTAATTCATGTGATGTAGTTGTATAATCACATTTACTTTAAAGCGCTACTCAATATGTTGGCGCTAGAAATACATGTTAATAATAATAATAGTTTTCCTTCAAAGGGATGTGCCTCCAAAGCATGTGAATGCATTTGGGCACTGTCATTATCAAATATAAATACAGTATTATGAGTTTCTAATATATATATATATATAT
>CM044431.1:48441963-48454218 GCA_024363595.1 Xenopus borealis | reverse complement strand
CTGTTGTTTAAAGGGTAAGGCATTTTTTAGTAGCTGTATACACAAAATGTCTCAATGTCTAAAATATATTTATAATGGGTTGAGTGCAGAGGACCTCTTGTATTTGTCTATGTATTTTGTGGTCACAGCCTCATTGCACCCCCGCCTGGTGGTTTTGGAAAGTAGTGGGGAGCACAACTTTTCCTTGTTTATATATATATATATATATATATTATTTGTACCTGAATTCACACTGCCTCTACAAACTGTCCTGGCACTGGAAGCATAGTATCAACATGCCACAGAGCTTACCAATATCTCAAGAGGCACATTTAGTTACCTGGCTAATAGTGTGCTATTACCACTGCACGCTACTTCCTACTGGTATTTCTAATTTCAAGTACAGTGGACTCTGCAGTTTCAAGTTCTGAAATTTTCAAGACATATATGTTATAGGGTAACATATTGTCATTTGTTATCATTCCTCTAGGCTGTCACAATTCTTCTAAATAAATAAAGGGTTTAGTGATGCGCAAATACATTCGGCAGGCAAGGATATGAAGTGAATTTCAGCGTTTTGCAGACTGCAAATAAATTTAGCAAACTGTGCTGAAGATTCGCACATAAGAACTGTTGCATGCATAAAAATTATTGTGAGCCTGTTGACTTTAATGCATCTGGACAAAATAGTTGGGCATATAAAAATTGTTGCACATCAAAATTATTTTGATTCTCGTTAATTTCAATACTTTCACGATTTTTTCGCCGTTTTGTGAATTTGTGGGTAAATTTCAAATGCCACAGATTTGCCCATCACTAAAAGGGTGTGTTGCACCACAGTTTTCAATATCCCTTTAAAACAGCCCTTTACAATACCAGGATGCAAACCTTAAGTGAAACTGCTTTTAAAAAGCAATTTGTGAGATTAAAGTCATTGCACAGAAGTATATAAACCTATGTCAATGGAAGACCAAGGCTAGTAATATATTTCAGTACTAGCTGCCCCCATGATAAATCTCAGTAATTTTATGATTTACTACAAGGTCATATAACGCTCCTCTAATCAATAACTCATATACTTTCCCATAGGGTCATTGAACAGGAAATAGCAGGCACACTGTTTTGGAAATACAAACATGTGGGTGGAAAGCCTTGTTTGAGTCCCACACTGGAGATATTTTTTAATTACATTATTAAATTACAATACAACAAAATAGATGTTCTTTGCTAGTTATTCTAAGAGAGCGCTTACAACTGTTGGTTTATTTTAACATTTTATTTTCCAAAGAAACAGAGTTGAAAGGCACTGGTTTTCTTAAAACTGTGTGAAATTTAGGTCCCTTAAAAAAAAGAAAAAGCTACATATAAAATCAAAGCACCTTTTTATAGGCCCTCCTTGATGTTACTGTCTATTCTGTTAAAAAACAAATAACAAGTTCAGAAATGTGGTCAAACTAAATATCATATATACACGTATTATGTGCCAAAAAATCAAAGCCAGCGTACACACTAACACACTTGTAAGGTGGGGAACTGGGAATGATAAGTGAAACATGGTGCAAGAAACCTGGCAGGCAGCAGGAATGCCCACTGTCTCACGTGTGGGGATGTCCACTGCCTCCTGTTGTATAATCTCACAGAGTATTCTGGTGCTTCCAGGTTGCTCGGCACTCTGGTATCCCTTCCCCGTCCTTATTTGAAACTCTGCATGAAGTCATTACACAGTGGCTCAAAGTTTCTTTGCCAGATGTTTGTTGCTCAATGTAAAGGTTCCTTTCAAAGTTCCTGAGTGTATTTCTAGTCTGATATTTAGTTTTTGATCCTTGCATGACCCTGATCTGCTGCCAGGACTGACTCCTTGTCTGTGTTTGACTATTCTTCGGATTCTGACATGGTACTTCACTTCTCATCTTTGTATGACCTTGGACTGTGATCTCCACCTCGTACCAACTCTCTGTTTGGTACTGCTTTGCCCAATTTGTTTAACGCAGTCTGTTCTTGTCTGTTTTGAGCCAGGTCAACACAGGACAGGTGGCATCCCTAGTTGATCACCATTGGGTTATCTTTAACAAACTTATAGCATTCTTATACATTTTGAAATTTTTATCTTTTAAATAATTTCCCTTCTTCTTCTAGCCAGCTTTCAAATGGTAGGCACTAGCCCTGGCAGCCAAAAAACAACTTCTCTGTGCAGTTACATAACTAGCTGGGGGTGGACCCAGGTGTAGGCCATGCAGCTGAGCCCCCCCCCTCCCCACCTTTGTACATGATTTTCTTGCCGACTACAGCGGTGCACAAGCTGCCAGCGGGCCCAGGGGTGTGTGGTCCCTGGTCCAATCGCACCCCCTGCTTCCACAGTAGTTCCATCACTGGCTCTGTGAGGCTACTATGTTTCTGTTATTACTTATCAGGTCCTCTCCTATTCATGTTCCAGTCTCTTGTTCAAACCACTGCTCAGCTGCTATTACAAATTGGACCCAAGTAACCAGAAACTGCTAAAATACCAAACTGGAGAAAAATAACAAACAAAATTTGAGACTTGAATTAAATTAAATTTAGTCTACATACGACTAAACCTTATTTAAAGGTGAACTATCCCTGACAAAAATTTGTCGGCATCTCGTTTTGGACGCTAACGTCCATTCTGGCATCCAAAAGAGGGGGCGCGCGTCTAAAACAAGACGGCATTTCACAAATTTTTTGCCGTTTTGTAAATTTCTCTAGAAATTCGCAAAAAATTTGGCGAAGCAAAATGCCACTGATTCGCCCATCACTACTTATAGCCTATAACACATGGTTCAACCAAAACATCATATACCGAATATTCTGAATAGCTTGTTTATTGTTTGTTTTAGGACTTACCGATTATTATATTATGTACTTTTTTGATATAAAGAAATTGTCAAAGGGAACTTTATGTATTGTGTAATTTATGGACAAATATGATATGCCAGTGATTCCCAATGGAATGTTTCAATCTGCATTTTTTGATTTACATATTCATTATTGTGCTATGTGTACATAATTACTTGCATACTGCTTTTAATTGAAGCACACATTATTGAAAATGCTTTCCAGGGTCCCTTGAGAGAAGCAGATGCACACATGGCAGCTAAATCACTTACTTGTGACTCTGGGAGTATTTTCTTCAGTATCACTAAATACAGGCCGTCCCCAGTTATGTACAAGATAGGGTCTGTAGATTTTTTCTTAAGTTGAATTTGTATGTAAGTTGAAACATATACATTTATTTACATGCAACAAGACAGATGTTTGTCTTAATTTAGTATTTATTTTTACCTTTTTGTGCATATTTATTTTTACCTTTCTGTGCATATTTATTTTTACCTTTCTGTGCTTATTTATTTTTACCTTTCTGTGCTCCGCAGTAGACAACAGTATTAAACAGTATTAAAGCTAAATGCTAATAAAGGCCAAGAAAACCACAGTATGTTACTGTAATAGCATCTGTTTGTAAGTATGAATTGTAAGTCGGATATATGTAACTCGAGGACTCCTTGTAATCAGTGGTGAAAGGTTTAGCTGCCAGTCTGCCTTAGGTCAGAACTACACGGATGATTCACGTCTGTTTTCAGCGGATACAATGCTCTGTGCAAAAATGCATGCAATGGAAAACAAGGTAAGTAATAGAAAAGTTGGATGGTGTCGTAGGGTTGATCCGACGCAACATGACTGATGGATGAGGATGCAGCTTGCTGTGTTTGCATCTGACAGTCATGTCACGTCGGATCAACCCTGCGACACTATCTAACTTTTCTATTACTTACCTTGTTTTCCATTGCATGCGTTTTTGCGTACAGCATTGCATTCGCCGAAAACAGATGTGAATCATCCATGTAGTTCTGCCCTAAATGATCTCAAGCCACCGCTGAAAAGAAGCAAGATGAGCAGTATGATATATTTTTATAGTTCATGTCCACTTTGAAACCTACTTCTGCTGTGTTGATGGTCTTAGGGTCCATTTAATCTATAGACTCTCTGTAAAGCACTACATAATATTATGGTGCTAATTAATAATGAAAACCTGCATTAAGAGTGCAATAAATGCAAGCCTTGTTTTGCATAATTGTATTCAATATCTAAAGCATGTGAGCATTTTTTAAATATTTAAACTCAATAGAAACGTGTAACAAAATATGCATGTATGCAAGCCTCGGATAAGAATGTTGTTCTCTCAAATATTACAGTATATGACTACAGATATTTGATTAAAGGTAATAATGGCAAGCCACTATTGTACAATTATCTTATGTTATTTGAATTATAGTATCCACAATTAAGTATGAGCCTCCACCTGGGAAAGGCTATGAGATCTTTTATGGAAGTCACGTATCCCCTCCTCAGCTATGTGCACCAAAAAATTCTTTAGTGTGCACATTTTAAACATTTGTGAGTGTTTTTTAAAAACTGTGTACTCAGGTCAAAATTAATACAAAATTCTTTGTGCACACCACAATTTGTTGTGTGTGCTGGACTCAAAAGGTTGGCCTTAGAGGGAACATTTCCCTGAATAAAGGCACCTAGGTGGGCTTTCTATTAAGCTTTCTTACTGTATGTGTCTATATAAATACATGTACATTTCTTTGTGATGCTTTTATGACTTACATTTTGGAGTTAAAATGTGTAATGCAATACATTTCATGTCATACAGCTATACAATCTCTGGAAAATGTCTTAAAATGAAACCTGAAATTTTACTGTTTATGTTTCACATTTGAAATATTTGAAAACCTCACATTTGTATCAGTCATGAAAAACATGCTTGTAAATTACAAAGCTCTACCTGAAGAAAGACCTATCTGGTGGGAATCTTACTCAGGTTATGTGGTTAGAAAGGGAAAGTATTAAATAAATGTTCTCCCAAGGGCACTGCATAATTTTCATGCTCTCTATATATATCTCTCCTACAGATTTTTACAGGGTAATAAAACTACAGATTAGATTTACGCAGTTACATAACTGAATATGATTGGAAACCTTGACGAGATATCCAGAATTAATAAAAGGTCTGCAAACCATGTAGCACATTTATTTTGCCATTTGTAATTCTTGGGGGCGATTAGCCATAATATCAGGTAAAAGCTAAAGAGACAGATAAATGTTGTTGGTGGAAAGTACTGTAATATGAAATTAAGTCAAACCTTGTACTTGTACTCATTTAACCACATTTTCTAGCACACATTCTGTTTCCAATAGAGAATTCTCACATTAAAATTAAATTGTAGGGAGAAAAATAAAGTACAGAATATTGGCCAAGATGAGATAGAACAGAAGCCAGTACACTGCCTATCCTATAACATGCAATGAGCATGTAACAATAATTAAACCTGTTATGATTTTTAACTTTATGTTTACAATATTAAGAGACAGAAAAGTGTTTTATTAATGTGTGAGAATCTAGGTATGCAAATATCCAGAAACCTGTTCTCTAGAAAGCTCCAAATTACAGGAAATCCCATGTATTCCTAATATGAAATAATAAAACAGTAGCTTGTACTTGATCCTAACTAAGATACAATTTATCCTTATTGGTCTTATCTGGTCTGGCTTTTTGGGGCAAACATTTTTAGTAGGAAAAAACTATTGAGATTTATTATACCTCAATGCTGCAAAAAGTCTGAATCCAGTCGAGTCCAATCGAGTCGAGTTGCTGTATAAGGCAATGGGAGAGGCACCTATATCAATTTGAAGTTATTGTGGTCTTCACTGGGTTTACACAAAAACTTTTTCTGGGTTGTTGGGCATAAACTTGAAAACATCAGCAATTCTGGAAAAAGCCCGGAAAATTTGAGTGATAAGGGTTTTAGCTAGATTTAACTGAGTTTTTTCCATGATCCAATCAATTGGGTTTTTTATTAATAAATAAGGTCAAATCGAGCATGGGAGTTTAATTGTGGCTTTTTTAAATAAAATATGAGATAAATTCAGATTTTAGTAAATAACTCCCTTAATGTTTAAATGATTTTAGTAGACAAAGTATGGTGATACAAATAGCAAAAAGATCCCTAACCTTACTTTGCTCCCAGTTTTGGCCCATTGGAGCTTGTAATGCTGCCTATTCTCACACTAAAGGTGGCCATACACGGGCCGATAAAAGCTGCCAACAGACCAATTGGCCCTCCGACAGGCTTCACCGATCGATATCTGGTCGAAAGTTGGCCAGATGTCGATCGGGCGGGACTAAAAATCCTGTCGGATCCGACCACCCGTATGGCCTCCATTATGAGCCGATTGTAGGGTCCTAGGGCCCACGATTGGATCATCCTGATATCGCCCACCTTAAGGAAACAATGCCATGAAGGTATTCAAGATACTAGCAAAACATAATGGGTGTCAGTTGCGACCAATAGCCTATATATAATAGAGCTGGAGAAGGATTGCATTGCATTACATTTTGTTCTATGCTGTTCCAAATTTTTCTCTTTTCAAAATCAGCCACCATGTTACTATTGGATTCATGTCTAACAAAATAGGCATACTGTACTTAGATGTGGTAAAACAGATGTGCACTGTCTGAACTAACCCGGTCTCAGATAAAATTGGATCCTGGCTTAGACACTTAGACATAAGAGTTGTAGATAAATGCTACCCTGACCTGACTGCTAGACCATCTTCTGTGCTCTTAGTAACAAAAAATCAAGGAGCTAAGGGTATCGAATATCTGCCATTCAAATATCGAATTAGAAGGATTTTACCTTAATTAGATTGGTCAAACAATTGAATAGAAGATATTCGATCGATTGATAAAATTGTTTAACCATTAGATCAAAAATAATGAAACCGAATTCAGTAGCTTTGATCTGGCGAACTAGGCAGTCGAATAAAAATTCAAAGGGGAAGTAATTCAACTGTCAAATATTTGAATAGATTTTTATTCGAATTACTCGATTCGATCGAATTTTCAAAATTCACTGGTCGAAGTGGTCTTCAAAAACATTTGAAAATTCGAATCTTTTTGAAAATTCTATCAAATTTAGAATCCTTCATGTGAATTTAGTAATCACAGAATATTGCCTGCTAAGCTGAATAACCATGCACAAAATCCATCAAATATACACTGACTTGGATTCATGATTCTGAAGCTGTCACATTACAATGTATATTATATTTCAACAGTGTTGTAGTTTAATTTTGTATATTCCTTATGTTGTAGTTTAATTCTGTAATCACAGAAACTGATTCCATAAAGCTACAAAAGACCAGAATGCATTAATTCTGCAATACATCTCCTTTCCTCCACATATATATATATATACTGTATATTAGGGGACCCTGCTGAGTCGAATGCAGTGATCCCCAACCAGTAGCTTGTGAGCAACATGTTGCTCACCAACCCCTTGGATGTTGCGCCCGGTGGCAGGTGCTTATTTTTTAATTTACTGGCTTGAAAAGTTTTGGTTGCATAAAAATAAAGTGTACTGTCAAATAGAGCATTCTGTAGGCTGCCAATCCATATAGGGGCTACCAAATAACTTTTCACAGCCCTTATTTACAAGGAACTTTTTCACGCTTGTGTTGCTCCCCAACTACTCTTTTTACATGGCAGTGTTGCTCATGGGTAAGAAAGGTTGGCCTAATGTAACCAATGCTTTACACAAATTAAGTGGGAGCTAATCCTGGTCCAGAAAAATGGTTACACATATTACAAGCAAGTGGCAGGTTTAGGCATGTATTTTAGGCACAATAGGTAAGTGGAATGGACTAACATGCCAATATTATGGCAGACAATAAACCCTTCATAGATGAATCTGAATGAAGGAAAATGCAAATTTATTGTTATTCTGATTAAGTTTTAATAGTCATGCTAATAATCTATGTTTCCTCTGGTACTAATATTTACCATATAAATTGAAAAGACTAGCACACGGCTCTGTCCCATCACAAGTGATTTCCTTATATGGATGCACTTGCAAATAGCACTACAACATTGATAGACTTTTCATTACTACTTATTTCAGTAGTAATGAAAGTAATGTTTGTCAGACAAGGAGCCAATGCAGACCCTGGAATGGATCCTGATTAGTAAGGATGGCAGAGAATATGAGAAATATAACTGGAAATCCAATAAATAACATGGAGGATATTGGTGCCAGTATCTCTGCAATGGTGCTTAATAAAGAAGGCTAACTAAAAGTGCCAGATAAGATGTGTGCGAGGATGGTGAATGCACACAACAGATTTAACAGATGGTGACAAATAAATAAAACCCACAAATTAGGGTTGAATAACTGGAAGGCTGGAGGCAGAAGCCCTCTAAGTGGTCTTAAGACCTCAAGCACACCTGCAAGTCCTTTGTCCTTTATATCACTTAGGCATAATTCATATAAAATATAGTATATTCTTGTATGTCTCATCGGTGTTATATATTTAAGTTTCCACAATAACTGTGAGACACAAGCATATGGCAAGTTTGTTAACTTCATTTTTTGCCTAGAAATGTTATTTAAGGGATTACATGTGAATTGCATGTATGGACTGAAATTTTTGCAAGGCTCACACAAAAATCTTGTTCTCCATCATGACAGCAAACTGCCATTTAATTGCACTATGCCTGACTTGGTAGATCAGACACCTTCAGATCTTGAGGTTAGTGCCTTGAGGAATTTGTCATCAGCAGCTTCTCAATGTCAAATTCAAGGTTGTTCAAGAATTCATTCAAAAATTTTACAAAAGGCCCGGCTATACACAGGTCGTATAATGTCTTTAAATTTTTTTCACCTCCAGATACAAATAATTATTTCAAAGCCAATTGTTTTTGGGGTGGGAGGAAACCAGAAGTACCCAGAGGAAACCCAAACAAACACAGGAATGGTGCCAAGGCCAGACTTAGGGGTAGGCAGAAGAAACACCTGCCTAAGGTTCTACAATGGGGGGTGGCACCTGGCAGGTATCCTTTGAAGAGTCTTCTGCCTATTCCTATTCCAGGTTCTCTTGCTTTTGCTGCTGCTCCAACCCCCCTACTGTGAAGCCACTGCACATGTGAAGGCACATTAATTCAAATCCACATGGGGAGCTGAGGTAGCCAGCCTGGTTACCTAGGGCACGCGGTCAATTTGAACGTCTCTGGATGGTGCCCTGGCAGGAATCAAACATTAAACAATTAAAAGTGAAATAAGGAGGATAGCCAAGTTGCTTCTCATTATATCAAACACAGAAAAGAGACAAAACAATCACTTCTATGGTAAAGAAACATCAGCAATGGCACTATAGAAAAAGACAAACATCATTCCCATCCAAACACCCTCCACTTGGGTCTTCAGGGTTATTCAAATCATCTACTCAGAATAAGTCTTAAGTCTTTGCTTTTTGCATTAGAAATCATCTTGATCACTTGTGCTATAACTGATTATGCAGTAGTACAGCAGCAGCAGCAGCAGCGAGAGGGTCATAAGGTTTGCTTGCCTGTGTTATGATGTAGTCAGATTAACATGCAGAAGGGAGGTTCAGCCATGGGATTTAAATAGATTAATTTGACCATGCAGCAACTAAGCAGCTGTTGTTCAGTACATTCTAAAAAACTGTGTGTTCAGAATTGATTCAGGCCATAGGCAATTCAAAGTACAATGCACTATCCTGCATGTTACATTGTGCTTAATCAGTAAACTCAGCAGGACTGTGTGTCAAAGGGGTGCATGTCAGCATGTTCATGGGTTATGCTAATAGCGGCAGCAATTAATTCACTAAACATTTCATTGATAAAAGTCTCCGATTTCCAGCAATTCCGATACACTTTGCCTTCCCCATCAGTCAATGTGGTGATTTATACAGCACACTCATGTGTGTGCTCTTGTTATTATTTATGCATGTAGGTTCTGTAAAAACATTCCATTAGTTTGATCTTCACATATCCTTTTGGAGCACAGGTTATGAAAAATTACCAACCTTGTGTGATACTGCATGCATTACAATGCTAACTTATTCATCGTAGTTATTTATTAATGTGTGCTTGCTTCTCCCAGCTGTAATAATTCAGATAGAATGGGGAAGTATACTGACAGACACAGTTAATGGGGGATTCTGTGAGATACCATCTTAAACAAGTCAACTGTAATAATGAAAGGGCTAGTCTGACTAATATTCCTAAAAACAGAGAAAAGTAAAGTATTGAAATAAAATATGGAACTTAGAATGGATGAACAGACACACACAATCCTCTGACTGGTTTGGGTTGATCATGCTGAGCCCAGCCATAAGGAAAAGCTACAACAATGTGGAACTGCCTTTTATCTCCATTGAAGAGAGTAGTATGGAGAGTACCCTATCTATAAAGTTTTATCCAGTGCATTTATTTATTTATTTATTTTTTATAGCGAATTTATAGTTATTGCTCTGCTAGCATGTATTTGTATTTCCCATGATAGCCCCAAAGTGTATTCTTTTAACCCAATTAAGTGGACTTACTGTGCATATAAGTAACAGGATTCTCATTTTCTCTCACTTATGGTGCAGAGGGTGCCTTGGTTTACTTACTTACTTTACTGCAAGCAAGTAAACTTCCTGAATGTATTAGAGCATACTGTAACTACAGGCTAGGTCCAAGGATGGGTTAAGCAAAGTAGTGATGTGCAGATCTCTTTTCTTTGAGCAGAAATTTAGAAAAATAACTATGAATCTAGCAGGAAAGTAGTAGTGAACTGGGACGTGTAATTAAAAAAGAGAGCAACATGAAAACTAGTGAAAGTCTAGATCCTTATTTTGTGGAGTTAGATAGTAGAAGGGTGAAAGTTCTTTAGAGGATATATATAACACATACACAAATAAATTATATGCTCAATAAATGTTCAGAATAAGTCCTCATAACCATCCCATGTCTACTTATTTGCAGTCAATGTAGCAATAATAATAATAATCTGTTGGCAAACAAACCAGAGAAAAACACACATGTAATATTCACTGTTTAATAAATCAACCTGTCACTGTTAAGTTCATATAGAAAAGTCCTTTACCACTGGTGACCAATGTGAAGCTCCTTTAGAGAAATGACTTATGACAGCATGCTCCCATTAAATGCAGATCATTATTATTATTATTATTATTATTATTATTTATAACATGTATTTCTACTGGTGCATGGCAAGAGCACTACTAGGATGCATATTGTAATTGTACACATTTTCTGTTTTCTAAGTGCTGTTGGATTTTTAGGTAGTTGAAGTCCAGGCTGAAAAATTGTTTATATATTTCATTTGGTTTCATCCCTGTGAACAGCCAGAGCTTGAAGATACAAATAGGAACTGTTCTGCTGACTGTAAAATAATATATTGTAACTGGCATACAGTACTTCATTGTGTTCATTTTTTGTAGGTTCAGTGGAGTTTAGTTTTTATAAGTAAACCCCAACTCCTGGCAGCTGTGGTAAACATATATATAACAAATCTGCCAATCTCCCATATTTTTTGGACACTCTTTAACTAGCAGGCAACCATTGTCAATATATACTGTATACATATCAATATATACAGTATAAAATATAGTCCATGTAAATGTCAGTAATGGTTGCCTGCCTGATAGTATTATAATTTGAGTGCCAGCATTTGGGTAACATATAATAAGTATGTAGGAAACTAAAAGCTGGTTCTTATTACCTATATCTAGAATACTTTCTATCTGATATTGCCATTTGTATATTTTAAACCATTTTACATTACATTTGAATATTTCTATATTTTACAATAACGACCAGTTTGTTCTGGCTGATTTGTATTTTGAAATGCAATTTTCATTTGGAAATAAACAATGTGTATGAAATAATTCTCCAACCAGTATATATTTTATCTGCTTAGATCAAGAAATATTTTCAGCATATTTCATGATTGCAATATAAGTCCTATGCATAGCAAAACCAATTCTATCATTATATGTAATTTCTAATAAGGTTTCTGAACTATACAGTAATTCAACTAATGTAAGATTCGTATAAGGGTTTTTCATTATATAATACATTACCATTGTGGTTTCAGCAATTGATCCAAAGCTGTTCACAAATATATTGCATGTAACATTCACAGGGGGACCTGTAAATAAAATACAAGAATGAATTACTTCTGATTGTTTTACCTCCCTTATGAAAACATATTTTGCTTACCCTGTCTTTTTAATTTTAAAGATTTCTTTCTTTCAAAATGACATCCTTCAATTACAAACATATTGTTAGACTCGGAATCGTTGCTGTGGTTCACTAATCTGTGCAAACTGACACTTAGGGGCAGATTTACTAAGGGTCGAATTGTCGAGGGTTTTTAGCCCTCGAATTCG
>CM044431.1:48414247-48440798 GCA_024363595.1 Xenopus borealis | reverse complement strand
TTTATACATTTGGGCACCCCAACAGAGATACAGTATTACATCAATACTTAGTTGAGTCTCTTTTTGCAAATATAAGACCCTCTAGACACCTCCTGTAGTTTTTGATGAGTGTCTGGATGATGGATGGCGGTATTTTTGACAATTCATCCATGCAAAATCTTTCCAGTTCAGATTCCTGCCAAAAATGGACAGTGTGCTTTAAATCATCCCATAGATTTTACATGATATTCAAGTCGGGGGACTGTGATGGTCATTCCAGAATATCCCTCTGCATAAATACCTTTGTAGATTTTTGAAGTGTGTTTAGGGCCATTGTCTTGTTGGAATATCCAACCCCTGTGTAACTTCAACTTTGTGATTGATGCTTGAACATTATCCTGAAGACTTTGTTGATATTGGGTTGAATTCATCTGACCCCTGAGTGTAACAAGGGCCCTGAACTAGCCACTCAGCCCCACAGCATGACTGGACCTCCACCAAGTAGGTAGTAAGTATTTTTCCTGGAATGCAGTGTTCATCTTCCACCATGCAAAGCACTTTTTTTATGGCCAAATGACTAAATTTTTGTCTCATCACCCCAAAGCACTTTGTTCCAAAATGATTGTGGCTTGTCTAAATGAGCTTTACATACAATAAGTGAATGTGTTTGTGGTGAGAGTGCAGAAAGGTCTTCTTACTCAGTCACCCTGCCGGATAGATGTTCTTTGTGAAAATTGCACTGAATTGTTGAACGATGTACAGATACACCATCTCCTGCAAGATGTTCTTTATAAATTCTTTATTTTAACTTTTTTCTTAATAGAAAGAAAAGGGGAAAAAAAAAAATGGGGGAATACAGAAGGTAAAGGGTCTGGGGGAGGTTTCCATCATCCACGTTATGGAATAAAAATATACATGCAATGCATACAACACCCTTTTTTACATCCTTACTCAAGGCATTTCAGGAAAACATTTGCAATACATAATTATAAATACCAGGTGCAAGATGTTCTTGCAGGTCTTTGGAGGTGATCTTTTGGTTATCTGTAAGCATTCTCACAATCCTCTGCATATGCCATTCCTGTATTTTTCTTGACCTGCCAGACCTTGGTTTTACAGCAACTGTGCTTATGCCCTTCCATTTCATGATTACATTCCTTACAGTTAAAACTGACAGTTTAAACCCCTGAGATAGCTTTTTGTAGCCTTCCCCTAATGCTCCACCAATTAGACAAGTTGAAACTTTTGCCTCAGTGACTGCGCCCCCCTGGTTACCACGGGCAGCAAAAATGCTGCTATTGCTAACTGTAAGAGCCAAATTTCTGGTTTTCTTCTAGTGCAGAGCTGGCAGTTGTGTACTCTACACTAGCAATGAGGACCCCTCCTGCCCCGGTCTGGTGTTAAAAATGTCAGTGCCGTGGGGAGTGGGGGGGTCACAAAATGAAGACCACCTCAGGTGGTAAAATGGCAGGATAGTCCCTGCCCCTAAACCATGATACTGAACAATCTTGGAGTAAATTATTATGCAGACTTTCATACTACTTTATGTTTCTGTTACCTTTGAAGTTCGGTCGTATTCTTGCATCATAGCCAGATGTTCTACCCATTAATTTGTCCAGAAAATCAGAAGGTGACATCGGTGAAGGACGAGATCGTGCACTGTCTGTTTCCTTTGTAGCTACCAAACTGAAAAGATAAAATATGCTTTCTAAATATCACATTCTTATTGGTTATTGATATTTCAATAAACATGTTGTTAGATACATAACTGACACATGTTCCTATCAGTATACTTTTCCCATAGCATCCTGCAGGAAACCTGGTCTGTAGAGTTGGTACCTAAATCCTTCAACTCCAACTCCTCAGTTTATGGTACCCCCAACTCTTTTTTCATGTTGATTGAGAGACACAATAATACAAAATATACATGTATGAATACAATGTATTTCATCATCGCCAAAGTTTTGCCATTTTAAAGCTAGATGAAGATGGCGTCTGCTTTTAGGAACAAACCAAAGAACCACTGGCTAGAAAGCTAATGCACTACCCAATTTGCCATCCAAGCCTTTCAGTGCCATCACAAATGAGGATACTGTTTAAGTTTGGGTCTAAATCTATAACTAAGCCTACTGTATGTCTTAGAAGATCTTTATTATCTGTATAATTGAACATTGTAACATTTTTTTTTCATTACAACTTAAATGTATTGCAGTCTGAATCAAAGTTGGTACATTTTTGCTGACTCCACGTACCCAAAATTGCTTCTAACTCTGACTCATCAACTCCGATTACACAGCTCTGTATGTTTCCCTAATAATAACAAAATACAAGTGGATGTAAATAAAACAAAGATCTTGTGCAAAGCTGTGCATGACAAGCTTTAAATTAAAAGGTTCCATCTGTTTTCTTGCACTTCTGAACTAAAATGCAGATGAGGCACAACATGCAGCACTCCATCTACATTCACTTGTTCAGTGTGTGTGGCTACTGTATTGTACTATACTATAGGTACGAAAGAGTCTGTTAACGCATCCATCTTCATGCAGTAGAACATATAAAACAGCCCCTGCACAGGATCACAAGAAGAAAAGTCCTGCGTTTATTTAGAGCAAATTATCAATCCATATCATATCCATACATATCAATCCATTGAGAATACAAAAAATTTTATTTTAAAAAATGTATCTTTGCCACAATTTGCATAAAAATGAATATATATTTGCTCCTATTGTTGCTAATGTAACAAACCATGTAATCTAATTTTATAAATAAATATATCTGATAACTGATAACAACATCAGTTGTTGTTATCAGTTGTTTTGCAACCAGGCAGGTACAGTCACTAACTCTTACTGGCATCTCAAACCCTGGCATTAGTTATAGACTGCATGCCTATTTACGTGTAGCAGTTTAAAAAATTGATTTATTTGTCAGACAACACTATTCACAGACTCCTGTCAGTAAGCACTCATTCATTTATGATCTTTAAGGAATCTTTATAATTAAAATCCCACGAGTCATGTATACTCTCAGTGGGAATTAAAAGACAATAAACAGCATACTTGATGAAAGCAGAACACATGTCAGTCACATATTCCACCAGTGTTGTATCAATAGATCAAATGGAAAAAGAGGAAAGAGAATAACTGAAATGCAAGGAATCAAAACCATCTGACAGTGACCTTGCATGACCAGTTGGGATAAATAGCTGAAATGAATCTACAAGTATACAGAATAACGTATTTTTGTAATGCTAATACAAGTAAAGTGTTTTTATATATTTTAAATGATATAACGTAGGGATCGGAATTTATGGAATTTAAGCTCCAAAACTCCACAGAAGCAAAAAAAAGTTCCATCACAGTTGTAGTGACACATTGAAGATATTTGGAACTACTATAACTGACAATTCTATTCTTTAAATACTGCTGACATGTTCTTGAATATTCTTATAAAATTATAGAAGATTAAGTTCTGTTTTCTCCTGGAAGCCAACCCCCTAAATCATCTTTGTTGGAGGCAATACATAACAACACTCCAACATAGCAGCTTCCATGAATTTCTGGGATGAGATGGTACTTAAAGGGGTGGTTCACCTTTGAGGTAAATTTTATGTTTTATTAATTTGCCCTGCTCTTTCACCTTTTTCCAGCTTTTACTGCCACCTATTTAAAAGCAATCATGTTATTGGTTGCTATTACTGCTAACTTACCTTTTATTACATTTGAGGGAAATGTCTAAAAGGATCAATGCTTCTCCCATTGACTTCTATAGGACCCTTACAGCTACTAGTTTGCAAAGATTTATATTACAGTTTTTTGTGATTTTTAAACTCAGGGGGTTATTTATCAAAGGTCGAGTTTTTTTCTCATAAAAATTTGAATTTCTAAGGGTAGTTATTTAGTAAAAACTGGTATTTACAGGTTAAAAATAGAAAACTTTTTTGGGTTTTAAAGAAAATCTAAATTTCAAGATTTATTATACCCAAAAGCTGAAAATAGCTTGAATCTAAAAATTCTCCAGCTAAAACCTGTCAAGGTCATGTAGAAGTCAGTGGCAGAGGTCCCTTCAACCATTTGAAGATGTTTGTAGCCTTCATGATGTTCCAGGTTTTTTTTGGTTGTTTGTGCTCGAAAACACAATCAATTCATGTTTATTTTTTTTTAATAAACTGAAGTATTCAGTTTTTTTCACCCCAAATTCACTGGTCTGAATTTCAAGGTATGAAAAACCTCACAAACTCGACCTTTGATAAATAAACCCCTTAATAATCAAAAATTTTCAGAGTTTTAGAGAAATAAGAAAACATACATTTTTAGAGAAAAAAATATGATTTGTGAAAAAAAATAGAAATCCGAATGTTATTGAATAGGCCTCTGCATGACAATATATTTTGGAGACTGAATATAAAATCAGAATGTAGAGTTCACATCATTAAATTGACAACAACAGAGTATGTACATATTGAGATTGTCAAAAAAGCGGCAGGTGGGAAAGATTCTACGAGATGATTTGATTTTTATACACTACTGGTGAGTACTTACATAGAGCAATATTGTATAAAAACTCAAAGGTAAAGAGAGTTAACAGAACTGGTAATGAAACTGTCTGCGCACTTGGCAAAATCTGCAAGCAGTGAGGGTACCATGTCTCAGTAATTCTACTGCAAGCTCTTGGCATAGGATTTTATCATTCCCACCTGAAAACATGAACATTACACTAGGGCTACAGGGTTGGAAGAGTTGTTACTCAAACATACCCCCTAATTAAACAATAAGCTGATCCATATATGCTTAGTGTGACATTTTGGAAAGTACAGAATGTAGCTTTGTGAAATTCTATTGGGAATTAAAGAAATGTTTCAGTTTTATTCCTATCCCTTCCATTCATCCTTGTTTATCAGAAGCCCTGTGGAACTGCAGGCTCTGCTGAAGAAGACATTTTTTCAGCGGTGTGGGATGTCCCTTGATGATCATTTTTCACTACAACATGTTCATCCTCAGACACAATAATTATCTGTTGTTTACTATGTGTAGATGAACAATTTTATTGCTTACAAGTCAAAAGCAGATTTTATCTTTAGCAACCATTTGATTGCTTCATTTAAAGGGGACAGTTCATCTTCACAAACAGCATAAAATTCCTTTTTTTTTTTTTTCATTTAAAGCTCTCTTTCTGTTTGTTTTTCCAAACATATTTTCTAAAATGTAAGCTTTAGAAATTAATGAATTTTGTATCCCCCCTCTCATGTTTCCTTGTAGC
Organism: Xenopus borealis; assembly: GCA_024363595.1. NCBI lineage: Eukaryota > Metazoa > Chordata > Amphibia > Anura > Pipidae > Xenopus > Xenopus borealis. The sequence continues at coordinate 48,435,557 of CM044431.1, read as the reverse complement.
AGCTCATTAAGCTTGGCTGCCAGTTCCTGCAACTGATTTATTACTCATGCAGTTTGATACATTCATTACTGTCAAAGCCTGATGTCAGGAAGCATGCCCAGTTGGGACCATTGCTGCTAAGAAATGGCAGCAACTAATGTTTTAAATTAGTTTAGTGACTTGACCTGTCTTACTAAGCTCTTACTGGGAAACTCGCAAAGGGGTGGAAACAATCTTTAAAAATGCCAAACAAAATAACAGTTGACAGAATCATTACTTATGGCATACTTTTAACAACCAATAGGTTTTATGAGGGGCACTTTAAATATTTTTTGCTTTTTATTTGGTTATATTCAGTGACAAAGAACAAGCCTTTGAGCTGTATGAGTAGGATTTTAAAAACTGTCACAATGTAGGACTATGGGGCAAATTCACTAACCTGCGGAGATTCACTAGCGACACCTTCGCCGCACTTTGCCAGGTGTAATTTTGCCAGGACGCCGCTAATTCACTAAAATCCGAAGCTGCGCTCAGGGAGGCGAAAGGTAGCGAAGTTGTGCTAGCGTTAATTTATCAAGCAAAGCGAAGTTACACTAGCGATGCCTAATTTGCATACAGTGCCAAATTCAAATACAATGGACGTTTATGCAGCATGAAATACATTACATTACACAAGCCCAGGAAACCTTTCTAAAATAAAATAAAGTTCTTCTAATGACCTACATGTGGCCACTGTATAGTTTAGTTGCTATATGCTAGGAAATATAGGGGGGTAAGGAGGGTACCCCAAAAAAATGTACAATCTTTTTCAGCCTATCACCCTTAAGTAAAAGACGACAGTCTATTTTGGGACTTAGAGAAAAATTCACCTTTTTTTTTAAGAAACTCCTATCTACTATTTTGTTCTTCCCCTGGGCTGAGGTGGCGAAGGCAAGTCTGGCACAAGAGGGTTCAGTAAAAACAAAAACTTAGTGAAGTAGCGTAGTTATGGTTTGAATTAACGCTAGAGTCTATTTACTTCACTAGCAAATATACTCCAGCACCCCTTAGTAAATCGGCAAAATGATGTAAAGTGGCAAAATGACATCATGCTGGTGAATCTGCAGTAGCATTTGCCATTTCGCCCTTTAGTGAATTTCCCCTATGTCTATAAGTACACACCAATATACACCTTTTTTGCATGAGCAAAATAAATGGAAACTATGCTGAAAATTCCTTTTGCCTGTTCTTTAAATGAAAAAATTGCACATTCTCCAATAATAAAATGTTTTAGTTTAAAGGGGTACTGTCATGGGAATTTTTTTTTTTCAAAATGCATCAGTTAATAGTGCTGCTCCAGCAGAATCCATTTCTCAAAAGAGCAAACAGATTTTTTTATATTTCATTTTGAAATCTGACATTGGGCTAGACATATTGTCATTTTCCCAGCTGCCCTAAGTCATGTGACTTGTGCTCTGATAAACTTCAGTCACTCTTTACTGCTGTACTGCAAGTTGTAGTGATATCACCCCCTCCCTCCCCCCCCAGCAGCCTAACAAAGAACCTAACAAAAAGAACAAAGAACAATGGGAAGGTAACCAGATAACAGCTCCCTAACACAAGATTACAGCTGCCTAGAAGTTCTAAGAACAGCACTCAATAGTAAAACCCATGTCCCACTGCGTACTATTCAGTTACATTGAGAAGGAAAAACAAAGTATTTCATTAAGAATATGTTGAACAAAGGTATCTACTGCTTCTTTAACTATAGCCAGGCTATATTATAACTGCACATACTAATAAACGAATTATTTTTGTTGAATCTGTTTAATGCTGTTTAATCTCCTATTTATTCCAGTACCTTCCTGTAGAATGCAAGGAACATTCCAAAATACCAAAAGAATAAAAAATGTTGACAGGCTCCATTTACTGAGCACATGGAGTGGGGTAATTATTCACAAATACAGAATACACATTTGGGGGCTGATTTACTAAAGGTTGAATTTCGAAGTGTAAAATACTTCAAAATTCGACCATCCGATTAAAATCCTTCTACTTCGAATATTGAAGGCGAAGGATTTTTCACCAAATTTGCAATTCCTGCGATAGAAGAAAATTCATTCAATTCAAAGGATTTTAGCGCACGATTTTTCTTCGATAAAATAAAATTAAAATGATCTAACAGGTCCCCATAGGCTAGCATACTACTTTTAGCTTTTATTAGGTCATCACCTTGCAGTAACAATATTGTGAAATTAATCACAGACTTTCTGATTTTTGCCTCCTTAATCTAAAAAGGATCGGTACTGTCCTGGCTGCTGATCAGCACATATAATAATATGGTAGGAGACAGCAGGACAACTAAAGAGAAAGCTGTATGGATAGAGCCACTAAAGGTGATCAGGATAATTTGATCATGGGCTTCTGGGTCAACAATTAAATCATACAGTGGGCCCATACCCGTTGATGACCACATGACCACACTGATGTAGTCCTTGCCCAAAAGGATTTTCAAATCTGCTTGATCGATTTTCTTGACCAATTTTTGGGGTTCTCATACAAAGCCCAATAAGCCGTTAACATAGTCTGGAGGGACAGAGTTGGCAACTTTTAAATTAAATTTAAAGATAATGCAAACCTAAAGGGTTTTTTTTATTTGACTTTTACACTGGATATATTTGGCTGTGTGCGTCCACAAAATTAATTCCTACCACGGTCCGTACTGTCATCATCACGATATCCAATGATAGACGAGAATGGTTCATCTTTAGACCTAGAATCGCTAGGTGCCCCCGGCAGACATTGACATCTAGTTTCACACTTGTTATGCATTATGGTTTCTCGATAGTTTTTGCACTTGGGTATTGAGCATTTTTGGTTATGTTTTATAACCCAATGTTTTATTATGTTTTATTGTGTTGTATTTAACTACGTCACATCCTGGGTTGTTCAGTACTGTTTTTCCTGCCACACCATGTGTATATATTGATTGCAATGTATCTGATTCACTTTAATAAAGGCTGCTGTTCCAGCCCAAATGTTAGTTTTTGCCACAATAAAACTTTTTGATTCACTATAAGACCTGTGAATGTGGTCTCTACACATCTTCTTTATCTAATTTTTTGAGGACTGCACCCAGGCAACGTTAACCTACTTTTTCATGAGTGCCGGTTTTTCTCCTTGTATATATATATATATATATATATATATATATATATTCATACTGTATATTCAATGGCATACCAATAATACAGCAGACCCCACAGGGGTGTACGCTATTTGCTGCAAGCAATTGAGTGGTGGAATTGGAACTGAAGAGAGGTTGGTGTGCATGGCCGAAGCTTTCTGATGAGGGTTTGAAGGGCTTGCAGCTAGCCAGACCTCAAAGATTTTTTTGCAGGGGGCCTGGTTAGCTGTATTCACGCCATTGTATATGTTGTAGTAAAGTGGTTACGCATGGGCAGTCTCTGCTCTCTAATGAAATATTGTAGTAAATTGCCTTAATGAATAATTCACACTATTCACAAAGTATCCACACTGTAATAGTTCAGGTGAAGATGAAGAGTGCATGGTTAAAACAGTCAACCATTCAAAGGTCCATGGCTCCCTTGAAAATAATTAAAAGAAGTAAACAAACATACAGTATTTAGCTCATTAAGCATCCAGCATTTAAGCCCCTCTAGGGACCCTTATCAAGGTCTGAAATAACACACATATAATGACCTAGGGTGTTATTTACTAAAACTTGAATTAATATGATTTTTTCTGAAAACAAATTCGACTAAACTCCCTATTATGGACTGAATAATTTATCAATAATTTTTCTTGGAAAAACTCAGAAAACTAAATTTTTTCAGATTATCAGATGAAAACACGGACTTTGGGGATATTGGATTATCTAGCTCAGATCACTATGTCAAGAAAAGACTTCAGGGACATCTGACATTGACTTTGACATGACCTCAACAGGTTTGAGATGGAATATTTTCTGTTTCGGATTCTTAACAGGGTATAATAAATGTCTAAAAATTCAAGTTTTTCCCCTGAAAACCCTTGACCAGATTAATTTAAGGTTTATATAAATGGGTCCCTTAATATATACATATACAGTATGTATATGTTTCCAAGATAAATAGAAATATATATTCTGACTGATTTACAGTATATGCTTTTGGCCAGTGTCTGTGCCACAACCCATCTGCCACCCACAGGCTACAAAGTGTGTGGCTGTCACTTTCTTCCTGTCTCTTGTGCAGTTTACGGGAAATAACCGTGACGTCATTTGTGTTTTGCTCCCAGTCACGATGCTAGCCTGAGTGAAGTGCATCAGTAAGTAACTGGGTTAACCCAATTAGACACTGCATGTAGATGTTTTTTCTATAAGATTCTTCCTTACATTGTGACTAGAATATATGCCATTAAATTATCCTCTCACATTCACGATGTCCGTACAACATTTGAAACAAATTCAAATGATATAAACATTTCATGACTTGGATTACACAATTTGTATTCTTAAATATATTTCCTTTTTTTATATGGGTCTAAAAAAGCATTGAAAGATGACAGTAGTCAGAAATGATAGCGAATAGAAAACTGTATTCCTTTAACAGTCTTTTTCTCTGGACAGATGTCTGTCATCTTATCTCATACAACCCCCATAATGCATTACTATAGCAGGGATTAGCCAGGCAAGAAAGAAAATCTTGGGAAGGAAGAGATATCTCCAGGGAATGGCAGAACGTTTATCAGACGGAGTTCACTAAATACCCAGAGACTTTAGAAAATCCCCACAAATCCTTATAATTATCTGTGTAAAAGGGAAGCTTTGATCAAATTAATATCAATTATTCTAAATAATCATATTTAGTATATGACTTTTTTGTACTCTCATGGAGTAGATCTGCTAGTTTTGCATAGAATTACAATCTATACGCTTCAGAGGCAGTGTGGTTTTGCCATTTCTTTACTGTTACGGGGCAAAATTTCCATATGTTTTACATAAGCAAAAATAAACATGGCTTTTGTTAAAAATATATTTACCTTTACCTTTTATTGATGCTATGTTTTACTATTAACAATCACGAGATGATTGAGTTTTTTTTTTGTATTTTTCCCTAATACCTGCCAATCAGACTTTGCTTTAAAAGAGATAATGGATTATGTCTACACAAATTCATCCCTTCCCTCTGCTGCAGACTGTGTCAGGTTTACAGATAAGGAGGGATTAATTGTACAGGGGATTTAACTGGCAGGAATATTATGATTATCTACCTTCTACTTGCTCTGAAGAACCAAGGAGATGCAAAATTAAAGTTGTTTCAGTGTTAGTTTCTGCACTTTGTAGTGGAAGAAATACAAAATAAATAGATGCCTCATAATTGAAATGGTACTGAAGTATGTTCAACACAAGCCTTCTACTGAACACATTCTGAACAAAGGGGCACATACAATTATTCAGATTGAGTCAGATAAAAAGGATTTAAAATTTGTTCTGCCAAAGTTTTCTATTAAAACACATTCTTGATTGTGTTTTATCTATTGTATGTATACATTTATTTATAAATTGCTACTAGTATATGCAGTGATGTACAATTTCTAACATAGTAAAGTGCAGACAGTGAAGGCGATCATTATTTATTATAATAAATGAATATTCAAGTATAAATGCACAGCCATTATGTACCATGTAGTAAGAGACACAGAAGGAGGCAGGTCCCTGCCCCATAGAGATTACAATTTAAAGGCCCCCATACACGAGCCAATAAAAGCTGCCAAAAGACCAAGTCGGCAGCTAGGGCCCACGATTGGATCAGCCCGATATCGCCCACTTCAATGTGTCGCCAAACAAGCGGATCTCTCTGTCTAGCGCCACCTTTAGTGGTGGATAACATAAAGGTGCAAATAGGAGGGCAAATGTTCAGAAAGGTTTGGGCATTGACCCTTAAGTGCCAATATTGGACCAGATCATTTCTAGTACTTCAAAAGATAGCATCTGAGTTTCTTTCTGAAGTGTTCCTTATGGAGGAATTCAAGAATAGATTGCATGTTGGAGGTAAGGAGGAGCAAGACAGTTTTAAAAAAATGTGAGCACTGAGAGGAGCAGAGTTGATGAGCAGGAACATAATACTATCCATTGCTTAAAGGGGTGTTCATCTTTAAGTTAACTTTTATTATGTTATAGAATGCCCTATTCCTATCAACTCTGCAATTGGTTTTCATTATTTATTTTGTATAATTTATGCATTATTTGCTTTCCTTTTCAGTCGTCTTCATGTTTCTCATTCAAAGGGGGGTCACTGACCCCGACAAACTATTGCTGTTTGATTCTTGAACTTAAAGTCATTCTGACACTAAAAAATGAATTTTAACATATGAATGTACATTAAGTGGCAAATTTACTATTATTCCCCATAATTAGCTTGACCAAATTCGATATTCGATTGGCATTCGATCATCGAATGCTAATCGAATAGTTTTAGGCTACCTTTTATTCGATATTCGACGATTGAATAAATTTATTCGATCAGTCGAATAATTAATTCGATTATTCGAATCATTAATTCGATCAGTCGAATAAATCATTCGATCATTCGAATAAGTCGTACGATTCGAACGATCGAAGACTTCGATCGTTCGAATCCTATTCGATCAGGACTTAGACTCAGAAGCCTATGGGAGGGTTCTCATAGGCTTCTATTGCAATTCGGTAGGTCCAATCTGGCGAAGTAGCCAGTCGAATATTTTAAAACTTATATTTTATTCGCTGATCGAATGATTGAATGATCGAATATTCGATTATTCGAATCTTTTCGATCATTCACTATTCGATGATCGAATATACCTAATTTGCATATTCGACCAATCGAATAGATCCTACGATCAAATATTCCATCGAATTCGATTTTATTCACATGAATACATGTGAATTTAGTAAATTGGCCCCTAAATGTTACCTATAGGTCATGGTGATCATTTTTTGCGGAGAGCTTTGTTTTTGTATATAATTGTTAGTTGAATTTCCTAAACCTGACTCTCTGACACTTTGCCAACCTGACTGTCCCATCTCAGCCTGTTAGTTACAGTTTCTAATGCTAATGATCTAGTCCTGCACAAATATGGCAGCCCCCTCATACAGGAACATGGGGGATCAGACAGGTAATGTAAAAGCATCATGCAAATACTTTATGGCAAAGTTAGAAGTAGCTTTCAAAGCCAGTTATTATAATAGATGTAAAAAAGAGTTTGACTTCAGTTTTTCTTACTTAACTTTCTATTCAGGTCCTTTCCTATTCATACACCAGTATCTGGTTCAAAACACTGTCTAGTTGCCAGGGTAATTTGGACTCAACCTATAGATAGCTACTGAAATACTGAACTGGAAAGCTACTAAACAAAAAGCTAAAACCAACTGCACATTATCTTAGAATATCAATCAAACAGGGGATTATTTACTAAAGCTCAAATTAATCTCATTTTTTATGAAAACAAATCTGACCAAACTCCCTTCCACAAATTGAACTCATTTACCAATAATATTTCTTGAAAATATCAGAGCAGTATAATAGCCAGAACAAAATTGAGTGTCAATTCATATCATACGATTGATGTCCAAAAACTCATTTCTATTACTTTTTCAGATTATCAACCAAACATTTTTCAGATTATCCACTAACGTTTTATTTCAAAGTGAAGAATAAACACAGTAGCCAAAAAAAAAAATAAGATTGTAGAAAATAAATGCTCATGATTTAAAATCATAGAGTGATTAGCACTGGTGTCATACAACACTATGGTCCAGGGTTCAATTTCAACCAGAACACTATCTGCAAGGAGTTTATATGATAAATCTGTGTGGGATTTCTCCCATACTCCCAAAACATACAGGGAGATTAATGTACTTCTGATAGAAATGTTGTTTGAATGTAATATGGGAGTTATAAAGTGCTGCAGAGGGCAGAATAGCTACATGGGTTAGTTCTCAAATTATGCCACAAGCAGTGACGATTTTTGGAATAAACTGCAAGTAACAATTCTGTATCAATTAATGAATCATTCTGACAGATCCATCTGTGCATATTGCTGACACACCTGGGCTACTGTGAAGCTACGGTTACAGTTCTTGTGTAAAATATTCAACTGTTTCTTTAAACTAACACTTAACCATTATAGTGTCCTATATGGCTAGCTCAATCTCTAAAACGACTGATGTTTATAAAATAGTTTTCAATGCATTGCTCATGCTTATAGATAAATTATACCTTTTTTTCAACAGGGGCTCATTCTGTGCGATTTATGGAAAAAATATTTATAAACACTGGAAAGCAGAGAGACTTCAGGTCCCACAATCCCTCACTTCACAATGGAAAAAGGTGAGGGAGGTTTTACATTACACTGTGATTCTAAGGTGGGTTGGGAAATGGCCCCACAATCCATCACTTCACAATGGAACAAGGTGAGGAAGTAGTTACAATACATGGTGAGCCTACGGAGGTTGAGAAATGTTTCCTATGTATAGTATAGTTTCCCTTTAAAGGTACTGTAAGTAGCATTAAAAATGTACTACATTATACATTTATATATGTGTATAATTATGAAAGATATAACCTGGCAGTCCTACAGTCAAAGACTATTAAATATTTATAACGCACAAATCTTATATTTGCACAGTAATTTAAAATAAGACCAAAGTTTTAAAAGGGATTAGATCATCCACAATACCACTGAATAACTGACTTCGCATGTATGTACAGCATAACTCATTGGTGATTCCAAACAGTCGCTTTGGGAGCAATAAGGTGAAAATTAGAGTAATGTAGAACACTGTGTTTTCACACTCTTATGTGGTACCATTTGATGAACACTAGGGGGCAAATTTACAAAATTTTTGTGAAGATCGTACAATTTTTTCTGAGGATCAAATATGCAAATTTGGCCACTTTGATCATTGAATATCGAATATTCTAATTATTTAATAGATCAAATTATTGAATATTTGATCATTCAACCATTCGATGATCGAAGGATTTTAAATTTAAAATTTATTTGAATGCCTACTTCGCCTATTTTTCAGAGGCTCGAAGGAAAAAGTAAGATTTTTTCGAGAAATCGAGGAAAAAGATAGCCTAGAACTATTCGATAAGCATTCGATAGTCGAATGCTTATCGAGTTTCGAATAGATTCGAGGGATTTTAAGGGAATTTGAGTAAATTTGCCCCTAGGTCTGCTTATGCACATGTAAATCAATCAGACTTTTGTTAACCTTGATAATGGGTGTATTTAACCAGGAGAGTCAACACAAAACATCATTAAAAATTTTTGTTTTTAAGCTTGCAGTTCAATCCAAAAGTTTTGTGGGCTATATCTATAAAACCAAATCTAGTAAGAGAAATTATAGGTTTAAAAAAAAATCCCATATTGTATTCAAACACGCGAAGGCCTATTTATCTTTAGTCATATTCATTGTTTTAGTGGTTTTTGAAACCACGACTCACAAACTCTAAAACTACAAAAATCATTGCATTTATTAAAAAAAATCTGATTTTAAAGGGAAAATTGCACTGAACTCTGTGCAAAAAAATCCAAATACCTGGAAAATCTAAAAAATTTGTTTTTTTTTGGACAATTCCTAATGAAAACAAACATGAAACCTCTTAAAGTCCAAATTAATTTAGAGGCCCATTTATCATAGATTGAATTTCGAAATTCAAACCATATTCATTTCATACAAATTTAATTTTCTCCCTAAAAAAACCCTTGAATGCCAGCAATGCTATTAACATCTCCAACCGGCTCAACGAACCTTGTCATTGACTTGTACATGAATTCAGAAAGTTTTAGGTGGCGAATATTCCAATTAGGATTGTTTCTATGCTCCAGGTGTAATAATTCTCGAATTTACATTTACTTTTACCTGGCAAAGTTTTATACTGGAGGTTTTCAAGGTTTTTACACTTAAAGTGGAACCGTCACCCAGACACAAACATCTGTATAGTAAAAGTCCTTTTCAAATTAAACATGTAATCCAATTTCAAAATTTTATTAAACCATTCATGGCTGTTTTAAGCTCATTTAAAAATCTCAGCTGTCAATCAAATATTTTCTGACACTCCTCTATGCCTTAGGCATAGAGGTGGGGCAGACAATTACTTTCACTTTCCATTCAGCATTTCCTAGATGTCACTGCTCCCCACACATTCCCCCATTCTCTTCACTGTTTAATTGTGTAGCCAGAACATGGGGATATACATCGGGTCCCCCATTCTGGTGCACAAACAACATTCTGAGATGATGCAAGGCTTGCCCTAATAACAGTGTCTACGAAATGGCTCCTGCCTGCTTGCTATAATTATGAATTCCCAGACTGAAGAAAACAAGATTAAAATAATTTATATAGTGTAATTAATGTTCATTTTGCTTGACTAATGTGATAAAATATGATTTTGAATATTTTTTTAAAATTTTTTTTTAAATATTAGAAAACCACAAATATTTGTGGAAAACAAAAATCTAAATTAAATGTCTAGTAAATAACCCCCTAAGAAATGCCCCTTCCTGCACTGAAATACAGCTGAACTATTTTCTCTTATATTATTTATAGCATTTTTCTGATTGGCTACCTTTTTGCTACATATGGTAAATTAAATAAAACAAATACTGAAGGTAGGTCTAGCTCATGGTCATGTTGGTACCAGTATTACTGGCAACATTTTACTTTGCTGGTTATAGAGAGGATACACAGCAAAGTTGTTTGCCAGCAGCCCTAGAAGCCCTGTCTATAAATGGCATTGGTTCAAATTCTCTAGCTATTTAGTTGCTGTAAATACAAATGTCTCATCCCCTTGAAACAAAGTCTAATGGCACATGTAATATTTTACTGCATCCTTCCATTCATTAGACTACAGTTCCTCATGTTGCCTCCAGTATGAATTGAATACATATTATGCATGTAATAATGTAGTATATATACTATACAATTGGTAACAGCTACAATACCAATTTAAGGAGACTTAAACTCCCCATACAGTCTGTAAAGTTTTGTAATGTCTCCTGTGGATGTATATTGTCTCAGTCCTATATGCAACGTATCTGACACATGCCCTGCCAGGTCATATGGAGAAAAAACTTTTCCCCAAATATGCTTCCAGTTTTTTTCACGTAGACTTCAATAACATTTTCACATGATAAACAGTGAGATGAGTTTTTCTGAATTGAATTTCATCTCAAATTAAATCTTGTCCATGACTTTTCATGTGATAAACCTTTTTCTCACTGAACTGAATCCGGCCCATAGGGCTTTATCTCCCTGTACGCAAAGGTTTCTTACCTGTCACACCAGTTATGTCTAGTTATATCTGCAAACATAAATCCAATGAGTCCATTGCCTGCATACTCAATAACTGTAAAATGGGTTGGCTTTTATTTTGTGCCTTAATTCCAGGGAATTTGGGTATATCAGACAAGGTACAAAATAGGGGGTATGTGGAAGCACTCTAAAGGCAAAGTTATAGTGTATTTAAGTATAATGGAAGTTTTAATGCACATTCCCTGTGCCCCTGTCTCCAAAGTTTGCAAAACAGGGGTTTTTAGTTACAAAGTTATGATCATAAAGTTGAAAAGCCGCCATACCACGTCAAGGTAAACCCCACATGGCGGACCCTAACATATTTACCTTTTTTTGTCATAATATAAGGAGTCTCTCTGCATAGTAGCATTATTTGTAATCAGTGTTAAATAAACAGATTGACTGGTAATACTTTTCTACAGATTTCAATACAGCTCTGCAGAATGCATGTTTAATTTAGTGTATTTAAATTAAATTACTGGGGAGGGGGACAGTGATATTGAAAAGCTAATTTAAGTTTTATCAATTTACCATCTCCCAGACATATACATATACGTATAAGTACATATGTTGAAGAGCTAATTACATAGTAATAAGCAGAACTGATGCATGCTGCAGTTTAACTTCAAGCATGCACTATTAATTGGATCAGTGTCCAACCTTTTGGCTTCCCTGGGCCACATTGGAAAAAGAAAAATTGTCTGGGGCCACACATAAAATACACAAACACTTTTGATTTGTAAAAGTAAAGAAAATACACAGAAAAGAATTACATTACCAGCTGGATAACCAGAAGGAGCTATACACTGGAATATGGGACACCTGGATATTAAATAGACTTATTATTATTAATACTACTAAATGAGAGTCCCCCCCCTCCCCCTGCCTACTCCTATATCCTTTGCAACATAATGTTTCCTCGGGAATCAAGCATTTCAAGCTGGGCCGCATTCATATCCAACCTGGGCCGCAGGCTGGACACCCCTGAATTAGACCTTTGTAATCATTAATGTACAGGAGCATGAAGATTTCATAAGTGACTGGTATTCAAAGGTTGCAACCTTAAAGTGTTTTATTTCATCCCCAGCACTTGCCTTTAAAGGAGAAATAAACTCTAAAAATTAATACAGTTAAAAATTCCATATTTTACATAATGAACTTACTGTACCAGCCTAACTGTCACACGGGGTCCCCATCTTGGAAAGTGTCTGTAACACTACCAGCTAAGCTTAGGGGTCATTGCAAATTTACAAGCAGAAAATGAGGTTGTAATATAAGCTGATGCTACAAGGCTAATTAATAAAGTCGGAGAGATTGCTCCAGTGCATCTAAATGTTACTTACTACAGTAATCGTCTTTCATTGCTTAGCAATGTGATGTTATGTTTGACCTGTAACCCTGTGTGCTCTTCCTCTTCCTCTTCCTGTGTGTGTTGGGGTTGTTTTCTCTGGAAAAAAAGCTCTTGCAAGGAGACATGATTACACTTTACAAGTACATTAGAGGACATTATAGACAAATATCAGGGGATCTTTTTAACCATAAAAAGGAACACTGTACCAGAGGCCACCCCTTCAGACTAGAAGAAAAGGACTTTCATTTGAAGCAGTGTAGGTGGTTCTTCACGGTGAGGACAGTGAGGTTGTGGAATGCACTGCCGGGTGATGTTGTGATGGCTGATTCTGTTGATGCTTTTAAAAGGGGCTTGGATGATTTTTTGGACAGACATAATATCAAAGGCTATTTTGATACTAAACTCTACACTTAGTATAGCTATGGGCATATATGGTTTGTGTGAAAGAGTGGGTGTGTGTGTGTGTATGCTGGGTTTGGAGGGGTTGAACTTGATGGACTTTGTCTTTTTTCAACCCAATTTAACTATGTAACTATGTAAGTTTTGCAAACATGTTATGCTGTTTAAGTTCTATATAGCAACCAAGTTACAGCTCATACACAAAGTAGTGTATCTGACCTCTTTTACAAAGAAGCTGTACAGATGCTGTAAAGAATGCAAAAAAATTCCCTCCAACCAATGTACACTTGTTAATTTTTTTCAGTGGAGCTGAAACACAAAATGGCAACACAAGATGTACTGCACATGTGCCAAGGGGGGCACACTTCATTCTGTTCTAATGCCTAGGGCTCTACCGCTGACTAGCCTCTGTGATTTGTACACAACTTTCTGTCAGCATTAAAAAGATAAGACTGCAGTATATACATAATTTAGAAAAGCCTTTTGCACATTGCAGTCCAAAAAATCTACACAAGGTGAATCAAGGCAGGAGGTTATCAGTGGTGTACAGTATTATTATTTAAAATAGTGAAAAATTAAAAAGGCATATTTTGATATATATATTCATTTATTTTTAAAAATAGTTTTCACTGCACAGAATGTGCTGTTTTGAAGTGAAGCGACGAACTCGACGTGCGACGAACTTGGCACGCGACGAGACGCGTGGTGAAACAAAACATGCAGCGAATTTTCGTGAGCGTTTCGCTGAAACTTTCGCCAGCGGCGAATGTTGGAAATTTGCCACAAATTTGCGCGAATTTGTTCGCCCATGACTATTTATCATATCTGGTAGCAACTGAACAGACAAGAAGTTAGAAAAAGATAGCAATGATCTGGTTGTAGTGGGCAACTGCACTAACAAAATACTGTGTCTATGTCTTATATATATCAGCCCTACAGACAATCAATCATTTTAACGCCAATGACGCACTCTGTATATTCTCAGTTATTACCCACGAGGGAGGAATTCTTCACTTGACAATTGAAAATCTGTCACCTTTCTGCACATACAATGTTATCTTTATATTTCATATATTATGCGTTATCTGTGGCCTACATGGGAATGACCCAACCATAGTGGGTGAGAAGAATATTAAGACATGTTTACTTCTGAAAGGACATGGTTAGTAATCTGCAGTCTTGCAACCAGGGCCTTGGTCTTTGTAGTGTCTAAGGAAATGGCATATAAAATCATCTACCACTGGTATTGCCCAACTGACCACTTCTTTACTCCTACCTGCTTTACTTCCAGGACTGAAATGATAAAGGGGATTACGGCACATAGGATTGTCTTGCCGTATAGTTCTGGAACATAGTAAATCAAATATGCAATCTACCATTGCACTTGGGCAGCACAACATAAATTCTTTCTAGGATGGAAAACAAGGGTATTTCATAAAAAACTCCTTAAATACCTCACAAACTGGGCCAGAAAAAAACCTGGTGGGCCCAGTCTCTTGTGGGCCCTGCCAGCCCAGACCCGCTCCCTGCATAAAAACGAACATCTGGGCACAGAGCATGGGGGGCACGGGGCTGGGAGAAGGGGCCTGTGACATAACCCCAATGGGCCCCGGCTCCCCCAGTCCGACCCTGCTGCACAGTGTCCAGGTCCCTTCTATGAAATCATTTAAAGAGGGTAAATTTCCTGGTAAGAGAAGCTTTGATTCTAAGGGTACACTGGACTGAAGCTTAGAGAATACCTATAAGAAAAAGGCTTGGCTTTAGTGGATACCATGGCCTGTGCACTGTGAATTTCTGCCAGAGAGATAAAACATCAAGAGTTTCCAAACCTTAATCCATCTTCTCCTCTTGTATAACGATCTTGGGTATATACTAGAATTGAATATAGTAGGAAATACATGCCATAACATGATACAGGCATGGGATCTGTTTCCAATTATCCAGAAAGCTACAAATACAGGAAGGACATGTCCCATAGACTCCAGATTATCCAAATAATCCACATTTTTAATTTTTTTTTTTCGCTGTAAAAAGTACCTTGTACTTGTTCTAAACTTAATTAAAACCAATCCATACTGGAGGCAAAACCAGTCTATTGGCTTTATTTAATGTTTACATCATTTTCTAGTAGACCAGGTATGAAGACATGTTATCTAGAAAAACCCCAGGTCTTGAGCATTCAGGATCACAGGTCCCATGCCTGTACATGTTTTAATTAAAAAAAATTTTTAGGCAGTATGTATTTTAACATAATTGCTATCTATTTTGTTTGTCCATAAGCAGGTTTCTCTTGCACCTTGCATCCTCTGACGCTCCTGACTAGTGAGCCCACATACTATTGAGCCTATATGTATACATTGTGTATACATATTAATTAATATATATATTAATATATATGAGATTAATCCCAGTCTGTGACCTAGTCCAAAGGACACATTATGTAATAATCAAAAAAGTCCAGACAACCTGCTTGCATAACAAGAAAAGATTTTTATCAAGCAAGTAATAAGCGCAACGTTTCGAAACTCCCGCTTCTTTATCAAGCAAAATTGCATTTACTGAAATCACATCCTTTTTAAAGCCACAAGTATAAGCCACACCCATATATATGGGATGTGTACTAGTATTTAAATGCAAAGACCAATATATCTAAACATAAATAATGATTGTATCCTTCAACATAAACCCACAATTAGGAAGTATTAAAATTACCCGTTCCAGCTCATTTTCATTCAGCATGGCATCCCATGGCTACCCCCACGTCAGGGGGGCAATAGACTACTACAACTCCAGAAAAGGGAGACATTTTGGATACACACATTGCAAACACTTTCCCCTAAAGGGCTCAACAGAGAGTACAATTTTTATGCTTTCATTTAAATGGAGAACAATAATGAAAAATTTCAATGGGGGTGTAGTTGGGACTGTTTAAATATGACATCCTACACACTTAATTTTTAACTTAATTTTGCTTGATACTTTGTTAACTTTGACCAATATATTTTTCTTGATTACTGGATACTTTGTTTAGCTTGCACGACTGTGCTACATTATTTATGTCTAAATATATTGGTCTGTCTATACTTTGCATTTAAATACTAGTACACATCCCATCTATGGGTGTGGCTTTTAAAAGTGATGTCAGTGAATGCATTATTACTTGAAGTGGGCGCTTCGAAACATTGCGATTACTACTTGCTTGATAAAAATCTTTTCTTGTTATGCAAGCAGGTTGTCTGGACTTTTTTTGATTATTGCATAATGTGTCCTTTGGACTAGGTCACAGACTGGAATTAATCGCCACTCCATTTTGGTTCGATATATATATATATATATATATATATAAATATATATATACATACAAACATACAGTACACACAGAAAGGGGTAAATTTAACAATGGATTAAAGCACTTCTCTTATTATTTACGTAAGCTTTCATTTGTTAGGGTTAGGTACCTTAGCACAGCTATTGAGCTATAAAACTCAATAGGAAAAAACTGAATGTGAGTTCTTCAAGCACTTGATTTAGATCTGACAACAGGCAATGTTTCTAAATCTGGTAATTGATAAAAACACATTCCTATCAGGAAAGTGTTAATAAATGTGCTAAAACCTGAACTGCTGAGAATCCATTAGGATTCCCCAGTTCAAACTTTCATAAATCTGTCCCTTTAGTATGGATTTTTTTCCTCCAATTTATTTAAAACATCCCTGCCCCCACATGGTGGAACAATGGTTCACCTCACCCCACTCATCTGTCAATAGATAGATTGAGTGCTACAGGATTCCAAACCTATATAAAATGATCCTTGCATTGCAACACCCATCAATCCCCAAGCTGTCTGTTGTTTTGTTGTTAACAACTGCTAAGAGTATGTGATTTAATGCTGCTGGAGGACCTCAGGTTTCTGTGCTGTCCCCTATTTTGTTCAGGCATGCAGCATTTGACAATTCTCAGTATCCCCAGGCAGCCATGGCTGTATACAGAAGTAGGGAAACATTCAGGGCTAAGGAAGAACCAACTGGTAAGGAGAATTGAGAACTAGCAAGGAGTGGCATAACTACCGGGGGGGTGCAATGGCACCGGGGGCTGCATCCCCTTGGGGACCACTGGAGCCGCAATAACAGTTAATGCAGGTGGCTGAGCAGGGGGAGAATTTACTGCACACACAATTCATAGGGGGAAGGGCCAGAGAGGTGGGCCCGGGTGCTTATCCTGTAACAGGGCCCGCCGATAAAAAATACTCTTACTGCTACTCAAAAATATTCACCAATATATTATCATATTTTGCTCTAATGTGCTACATGTCCCTAAAGTGCACAGCATGGCCCCCAGTGCAGCAACACTGCCCATAATATAACTGCAATAGAGCAGACTCAGGCATTTCACTATGATCTCTAAATGTAATGGGATGTATGCATGAATAGGTCTCCAATACAGCTAAATGTATAAATCATTTGTCACTCCTCTTGGACTAGGGATGCACCGAAGCCAGGATTCGGCCATTTTCAGCAGGATTCGGCCAAATGTTTGTGCCTGGCCGAACTGAATCCGAATCCTTCATAACGTATTCAGGGGTTCAGCCGAATCCAAAATAGTGGATTTGGTGCATCCCTATCCTGGACATGCAATATTTCTGGGAAAAAAGAGCAGAGTCTCAGGAGTGTGAAGCAGGACAGATTCAGAGTTACCACGTGCGTCTGACTCACCAATCGCATTTAACTATACCTCTCTGCCGTACAGTGAGGGTTATGTTCGAAGCCTGCAGGTTGTTAAATTGTTCTGCTCTCTTTAGACATTCAGAATGCAATGGAGTTGCTAGGTGCACCATTATGCCATTAAGAATTTAACTCCAGCCATAATTCTGCCAAGCCAATGTCACTTGGAATATGTATCCTTATGTTTTTGTTAATGTGTTGGTTGTATGTGTCCAACTTTAGTGGCAGCTACCCACAATAGGCCAATAACTGCCATTTGATTATAGTAGCACCTGCTTCCAATGAGCATCAAGACACAGTGTAATGGTTAGACATGGTGGGGGGGAGAATCAATTTGTTCTTTGATGAAGGAAGAGAAGGTGGCATAGGCACATGGAGATGCCAAGTAACTGTCATGCCATGAAAAGAATAACATTTGCAAAGCATGCAGGTTTCTTGGCCACTATGCTGCTCTGAGCCTCAGGCAGCCACAATACAAGTCCATTACAATAACCCACCTCTGCTTTGGTGTTTTGCCTCTTCGCTTAACTCTTACTAACATACCCCTAAGCTGATGGGAAGATTACAGGAGAGCTCAGAATGTGTAAGCACCGCTGTTTCACCAGCAGAAAACACAAGGGGGTTCATTTATCAGCCCATGGGCAGTAACCAGTAGCAACCAATCAAATTGCTGCTTTCATTGTTCTACTTGCAGCTGGCTTTAAAAACCTATTCACTGATTGGTTGCTACTGGTTACTGCCCATGGGCAAATTTGCCCAGTGTTGATAAATGAGCCCCCTTGCTCTATGTTGTTTATTTAGGAGCCTGGTATACACACACACACACTGTGATAGACCTTGCACTCTACTTGCAGTATCACACTCAATTCTTGTCACAGCTTTACCCGGGTTATTAAATAGTCATTAGATACATCAGCTGTGCTTTATTTCACTGTTATCAGCAGCACAATGGCCTTTGATATATGGACACACATTGCTCACAAGATGTGGCCTTTAGTGCAAAGACACAAGACCTTGTGACATGTGGTAAGCACAAGGTTCTGCTTCATCTGTACTCTATGACTTGTGTATCTGACAGAAGAGAGGAAGGGAGAGGTGATACCCTGTCTTCCCCTGCATTTGGCAGTGCCATATTCCTGGGATGGAGTGCAAGGACCTGCAGCTAAAGGTACACATGGTGGGGCAGGGCCCAAAAGGTGAAAAACATGGCGATTTGTGCTTATTTTTTGCTCTTTGCACTACCATCAGTGAATGTTTGTTTACACCAGAAAATGACAAATTCACAATTGTCTGAACAAACCAATATGGTTTACTTCGGTCAAAAACAAGAGTGTTTACAGGTATAGGATCCAGAATCCCGAAGGACCAGAATTATGGGAATGTCATCTCTCAAAGACTCCAATTTGATCAAAATCAAAATTTTAAAGCGTATGTCTTTTTTTCTCTGTAATGACAAAAAAGTACCTTATACTTGATCCCAAGTAAGATATAAGTATTCCTTATTGGTGGGAAAAAGCCCTATTGGGTTTGTGTAATGCTTAAATGATTTTTAGCAGACTTAAAGGAGAACCCTACATAGACCCCCCTCCCTCCTGCCCCTAAGTCTTTACTTACCCCTCGGTACAGATTCAGTCCAGCAGAGTTCACGGCAGCCATCTTTCAGCTCTTCTGTAATTTTTGGGTCTTCTTCCGGCACTTAGGCAATTTCCATGACTTTCGGCACATGCACTGTTATCACGAAGTGGACAATTGCTCCAACTGCACATGTACCGGTATGCTGCTCTCATTTCAAAAATTACAGAAGAGCCGGAAGATGGCTGCCGTGAACTCCAATGGACAGAATCTGCACCGAGGGTTTATTAAAGACTTAGGGGCATTTTCCAGGGGTAGTAGCTAGGCTGGGGGGAGGAAAGAGGGGGTCTATGTTGGGTAGGGTGTAGGTTTTTTTTACTTTAGGGTTTAGTTCTCCTTTAATGTATGGGGAGCCAAATTATGGAAAGTTTCCTTAGAAAAAACGCAGGTGCTGAGCATTCTTTATAACAGGTCTCATTCCTGTATATTGGGTCTATATGCATAATTACATACAATGTAATGCTATTTTGTGGGTTCCAAATGCAATATGCTACTGCCTTAAGAAAATATGCCGTGGAAAAAAAATGCAGTTCTGGTATGCCCATGGGCAGTAACCCATAGCATCCAATCAGCAGGTAGAATTTATTAGTCATCTGTTTAAGTGCCAGTATCTTATTGGTTGGTGTAGGTTACTGCTCCTGTGCAAACTTAGTGCCTTATATTACATATGGGGGATTGTGTAAAAGCAGAATATAATAGAATCAAACCTGCATCTCAAACACATGACAAACACATGACAAACGCATACCTGTATGTAAAGCCTAATGCCATCTTGCTGATTTTGACAATATTAATGGCACTTAGACTTCAACTTGGAGTAAGCTATATTCCAGCTTTGCATGGAGAAACGTGGCCCCAAATTCACTACAGTGATGTTCTGGAAAGATCATTTAACTCTAAAATGTACAAAACTGCCGTATTGTCAAAACTGATTCAGGCTTTAGTGAATCTGATGTTCTTCCAATAATGTTTCTTATTCTCATTTTCGTTTACTCCACCTTTGTGAACTCATCCCCTTGCGTGGATGAAATGGTGTAACTACACAGTTATACAAGTATTTTCTGCTTCCCGTTTAGTTTTCAATTTAATGTGTAAGATGTAGCCCAGAGAATAAGTGGTTAAGTACATGAATACCATTAAGTCGTGAAATGAGTACAAGCTGTGTCCTGGATGTTTAATAATGACATAGTATGTGCTGTAATCTATGATAAATGCACCTGTAGACTGAAGCAGAGCATGCCTTTACATTTCATTCTGAAGAACTTCAGCAGAGGAAAGACAGTGACATTCATTCTTTGCCTGTGCAGCCATCTCTGCTTATAAAGATAATATTGGAACTGACCCTGTGGCTAAATTAAAGAATTATAAGTGTGCCTTTATACTGCGAGCTCTCCATGACCTTGACCAATCTGTTTTGCCTCCTTACTTCAGCTCCAGAATTAGATTATGAAGCCACTGGGGCATCCATTCATTGCTCATTATATATTCATGAACCAATAGTGTTATTAAAATACATAATACAAAACAGTCACTTGAAGAGAGATACGTGTAAGACAATTAATACTCTCTCTTTCATTAAGAAATATGTATATATATTTATATATTTTTTTTTTTTGCACCAGCCATGCATACAAATTAGTCCAAGCAACTGATGATACTGTTTGCTCATTTACAATTGCATTGTAGAGTATTTAAGAAAATAAAACTGACTCTGAAATCAGACAAAAACACCTACGAATTCAAAAATCAACAATGCACATGCATGCCATAAATCACTAATGAATTCCCATTGACTTCTATTGATCCCGTACAATTTAAATTCTTTGCACATCAGTTGAATTTGAGTGATCTCATATAATTAGTTATCTTGGAAAAACAGTTAACTAAGTGCTCTGCAAATCGAGA
>CM044431.1:48365875-48414164 GCA_024363595.1 Xenopus borealis | reverse complement strand
AAATATCTTGGTCGTGATAATGGTCTTAGAGGGAGACCGAAACGTCGGCCTGTTTTAAACATTTTCTTAATAAAAATGTTTGTGATTTTTTAAATAGCTTCCTGGTGTGCACTCGTTCTACATGGATCCATATATATATATACATATACATTTGGAAAAGAGTTCTTAGCATTAACAAACACATATTCACAAAATGTCCAATGAGAGAAAAACAACTCTCCCTCTATATACCTGTACATTAGTAAGAGTCATCTAGTTTCTGCTGAACTACAACTCCCAGAATCCCCTTCAACACATCTTAGATGTTATGGTTGAACTTCACATCACAGAATCTAATTTTTCGGATTAGATTCTGCAATGTGTAGTTCATACACAGCTAAAGGGCTGCAGGTTGCTATATATTGACATTTAAAATATTTTTGTAGCATTTTATTTATTTATAAAAATATAACTTTTATTCCCCCTTACCTGTGACAACCTGCTCTTAATTTCTTTCATTATTATCACATAGTTTTTTTTAAGACCTCAATTAAGGCATGCAATTAATCAGTGCTAATAATTAAACTGGTCCAGTTAATTAGATGAAAAGTTTGATTTATTATTGTAATAATAAGACACTGCCTTGTAAATAAGGGTAACTGAGCTTTTTTTATAATAGTGTTAAGGGATGCTGCTTCAAAAATTGTCTCAAAACTCCAATACCCAAGCATTTGAAACAACAGATCTTGTATTTTAATAAGGGCTTCATTTAAGGACCCTGATCCAATTTATTATTATGGATTCCACGTTTTCATATATCTCAGAAGGTCAACTTTTCCTTGTTTTTATGGTTGTGGTCCATTTATGGTTGCATACAATGTGCATGCAATCAAATCAGGCAGAATCTGTGTTGCACACGGTATACCCACAGCCATGCTTTAAGCTCAGAACACATATTTCAATATTATTTTCATGTAGCGGGAAAAACAGGCTTTTAATGTATGGTAATTGATTTTGCTTTTAGATTGTAAATTAAAGGACACTGTATTTGTTATAACCAGAAACATGTAATTTAAAGGCAACACAGTATCCTAATGAAACCAGGCAACCTTAACTGGCCATCCCCCAGTAATGCTTCTGAATAAGAAGTTGGAGCCACAATACCTGAGCAGTAGCGCTGCTTCCCAGAAGTAAAACCCAGAGACGGCCGTAAAGATCCCCCTGATCCGGGCCATTGTTGTGCTGCGCAGGAATGTGGGAGCGCGAGTAAAATCATCAAACTGTTGGCAGTGGCCGGCTCCTGGGGAGAACACAGGGAATCGCCGTAGACAAAACGTGCTGGGTTTCAGCACCACAGACAGCTCCGACCCGTGTGTGTGCGACCTGTCAGCTCCCGCATCAGGCAGAGTGGTGGGCGTGGCTCATGCTGTATATGTGTGTGTGTATAAAGCAGGGCTACAGGGTCCTAATGCACGAAGCGAAAAATGTAGATAAGGATTATCTTTTTTTTTTTTTTTTAAAGGCAAGCCTGTAGTTTTGATTGACTGGTAAATTATTATATTCAGTTAGTTACTATCTATTGCATTGACAAAGCTTCTTAGCTGTTTATTGGTTTAACTGTGACAAGCCAGCATCAAGGTCCTTAAATGAATCCACTTATTTTAATACAAGATCTATTGTTGGAAATGCTTGGGACTTTGGTTTATAAAGGAGAAGGAAAGATACCGAATCAGTCAGAGACAGGCCTAGCCGGCTGGGCGCCCTGGGCAGCCCGGCCAGGCAGCTTGCCCCCATCCCTGTTTGCTGAAGTGCGCATATGTGTCACCGGCACTCACGTGCGCATGCACCTCAGCGGCGTCAGTGCACATGAGCGCAGGACTGGACTGAGAATTAAAATAGGCCCTGGCATTTCAGGTACACAAGAGGCCCATCAGCCCACATAGAGGCCCAAACAGCCCCCACCAGCCCACTAAACACTGACTTTCTATGGGACCTTATAGCAGCCCCTCTGGCATTTGCCCTAACCCACAAATGGCCAGTCCGGGCCTGCATGAGCGCCAGTGGCAGCCGTACACATATGTGTGCCTGGGTGGAATACAAGTGCCAGGTCCGGTCTAGGGTTAGGTAGAAGAAGTAGCTGCCCAGCACCCCCCAATCTTTGCGGCCTAGGCAGCTGGCACCTCTGCCTACACCTAGCTCCGACCATGGAAGCAGTTTATTATCAATAGATTAGCCACAATAGTGCAAGCTATACCACTGTATTTATTCTGCAGAGTAAACAGCTCTAGAAGGTCACTGTTTGTTTAGGTTAGCAGCTGCTATATTAGCTTGGTGTGGCATCACTTCCTGCCTGAGTCTCTCCCTGCTCCCTCATAACTCTGGGGTCAGATTTCAGCAGGGAGAGGAAGAGGGAGGGGGAAGGGAGAGAAGAGCAAACTGAGCATGCTCAAACCTTAGTCCTGGAGGTTTATGCTGAAAACAGGAAATCTGACACAGAAGCCCATGTGTACACAATAGAAGGAAAGAAATGCTGTGTTTCTTTTGACAGAGGACAGCATTATTTTGAGGGTTTACTAGTGTACTTATAGCTATTTCTGCTAAAGCTTACTTAATTTGAGCCTTTCCTTCTCTTTTAAGACACTTTTTGAAGCAGCATCCCTTAACACTATTATTAAGAAAATGTAAATATTTAAAAAATACTTGGACGGTTTTGCCCCCATCATGGATTCATTCAGCTCACTTTCCCTTAATTACAAGGTCTTATTGTTACAGATAAGAAAGAATCCACACAAAAAGATAAGAATTATATATATATTTTTAGTCATTTTCTAGGAAAGCTGCTTGTCATTTTCTGTTTCTGTAATGCCCTATGGTTAATGTAAATTCCATTCAGTCCTTCAAAGCCTATGAACTTTTTTGTTTGTTACAGTTTCCACATGTATTATCCTAATAAATCTTTTATGGAAAAGTTATACATTCTCTTCCTGGGTTAATTCGAATGGCAGGTATTGCTCGACAGCTACCATTTTTTTTAACAGATGGGGTTTTGATTCTTTTAGAGGTGATTGGGTTAGAATTTGCATTCATAATAGCTTCCCTAATCCCCCGGCCCATTTTCTCTAGCAAATAGTTCCCCATTAGCAAGTACATTATCATTTATTTACTGTAACAGTGGGGCTTTCCATTTATAGGCTGTCGTAGCTGTGGACTTAGTGACATGCCTCCTATAGCAACAGCTGGCAAAAAGCTTTATTTATACGGCTGCCCAGTTACAGTGAGCGATGCAAGAGGGTTGGACAGGTCATGACCACTGTGAGTTTTTTTGTGAAATGTCCACTGTAATCCATGGTTCCATGAGAAGAGCAGCAATTCAATCACTAGTACTTATGAACATCTGTCTTGCCTTAGCCCAAAGGGCACATCATTCTTCCTAGTGACTGATCACAGCTGTGAAAAGATGCAGCAATTTCATCTGTCAGCCACTCATATATGGTAGAGTACACTGGACATAGATATAGGCTGTGCCTTTTTTACGTTTTATGTAAACAAATGCTTAAGATCCTTACAATGGAAATAAATAAATTGATGATCCCTGTATATCTGCTGGGGGAACATCTATTGCACTTAACTGGTGCCCACACCAATTTAAAATAATAAATTAAGATTATGGTGATTTAAATAGTCCATTACTATGTTTAAAAATGCACTGCCAAAGGGGAAAAAAAATCAAATATCTTTCTTTTTTTTACCACCTATTTTAAACAGATTCCATTTATTCTGACAAAACTAAGTCACTGCTTTTACCAGTAATACCCTTTCCAAAACACAGATTTTCCCAAAGTAACTGTTTAAGACATTAAATGCCCATCCCCCATTACAATGTACAGCATCAGAAAAGTCTTGTATTGTTAATCCTTTATGGAATAACAGATTCAATAATTGAATAACAGCATTCTCTTGCCATTATATACCCTAATCCTATCATCTCAATTATTGATCTCACGCTGTGCAACTAGACACTCAACCAAACCACCAGCCATTTTTCGTAGCCAGTCTAAATCTCAGAAAATTACAGTCTGAATGAGTTGATTAGCTTACTGGCTTTGGTATATTACTCATCTTATAAGATTGCTCTAAAGTATGTTTTTTAGAAAAGCAGCATGTTGACTATAGATACATCTTCTATTTGCTGAATACATTTAATTGATGTAGATATTAACACCTCCTCAGATAAGGAATAACAATATTGTATGTACACTTGTAAACCTGCAATAAGGAACATATGATTAAAATGAGTAAACGTGTTCTTGACTGCAATAAGACAGCACCACAAATAGGCCTCAAACTGAGACTGATGCCCAAAAATTCTTTCAGGTTGCACAGCATGACAGGTATTAGGTCACAGGAAATATAATTGAGATTATAGGATTAGAGTATATAATGGCAGAAACTGCTGCTATTTAATTATTTAATCTGTAATTCAATAAAGGACTGACAATACAAGACATTCATGATGCTGTACATTGAAGTGTGTGATGGGCAAGAAATGCATCTAATGCCTTTAAGTGTATATTGGAGAGGGTATTATTGATATAAGCAGTGACTTAGATATGTCAGAATCCATGCAATCTGTTTAGAAAAAGTGGTATAAAAGACAGAGCATAACTGACTGCTTCTAATAGGTTAGTTTTTTGCAAATATAGACACAGCCAATCACATGTTTCTGTTTTATTTTGGTAGCCAAGACCGGAGACAAAATAAAGCACCAAATGTTTTTTAGATGTAAAACACATGGTACTAAGAGTGAGGTGGGGAAAAGGGTTCAAAGGAAGGACAACAGCTTACTAGAAGTTTTGACAGGACTCACAGGTTAAAGTAATGGTCTTTGTTGTCAACAAAGGTCAAAAGAAAGGTTAATGAATAGTAGTTGTTAGTAGCTCATGATGGGACAGGATAAAATAACGTCTGACATGACAAAGTAATATTGATCATCAGCACGTGGGGAAGGGGTAAAGCAACAAGCATAGTCTGGCAGTGTTAGAATGTGAATTCTAATTGAATCACTGTGACACGGCACAGCAAAGGTTCATTATTCAGCATGATGTGGGGAGGCTTGACAGAACTTAAATGGAACAAATATATGATGGATTGAAAAAAAATTAGCAGTGGGACACCAGAAAGTTCCACTTGATGTGATTGCTGTAAAGGGCAAAGTCTCCATGCATAATAGGAGCAATTTAATTACACTGTACAAAAAAAAACAGTAAATGTTAAACTGAGGGTACTTTGTCAGCAGGTGTTAAGAGAAGTTTTCAAAGAATACCAATAAAAGAGTTGAGCTTTAAGGAATTTCTCAAGGGTGTGGGGTATCTTTTAGGGCCATTGCACATAGAGAGGTTAGTCACCTGTGGTTAAATCTTCACTAACAGGGATAACAAACAGTGTTAACAAACAGTGGCTCCATGCAGCTCCCTGCCCCAGCCACAATCCCCCTCCACCTCCCCACCCCCACAAGGAGTGTAGCTTGTTCTTCTCATATTGAGATTGGGGCCAGGGAGGGAGGTTGGGGGCAGAGGCAATGGTTTCAAGCAGGGAGAGGGTTTGGGCTGGTGGGGCCTATGAGGGTTGGGGCCCACCAGGTTTTTTCCTGGTGTCCCACCATGCTAGTCTGACCCTGGTGTCCAGGGTAGGCAGAAGAGTAGGCAGAAGAGGCATCTGTCTAGGGCACAATGATAGGGGGGGAGCTGGGCAGGTAACTATTAAAGTGTCTTCTGCCTACCCCTAGTCCATGTTCACTGCAATCTATCACTCTCCTCTTGATTACTCTCCCCTCCCTGCCCCTGTCACTTTCCCCTCCTCTCTGTTACTCCCACCTCCCTCACCTCCCCTCTGGCAGTCTCCCCTCTCTTCCCTCTGCTGATCTTTCCCCCTTACCTCCCCTGTCCTCCACTCTAAGATGGTCGGGAGTGCAGAAATGAGCACATGGGGGAGCGGGGTGGCCGACCCGGTTGCTAAAGCACCTGGTCAGTTTGGTCCAGTTCTGCTGGCGTCAAATCTGAAAAAGTAAAACTGGATACTTAGAGCAATCCAGATCAATCATGCGAAAATGTGAAGGCAGACAATCTCTTGTGGCTAAGGCAGAATGCCACAAGTACTAAGTTTTACTTGCAGCAAACGTAATGTTATTCAATACAATGTTTTTGGGAGACTTGTTGTCACCCACGGTTATATTGTCACTACAAGTTTTCACACGTGCACCTACTATACCCCCTCAGCACTTTAAGAAATATTATTAAGAAACAGTTGATGGCTGATACTCAAGTGCTGAAACAAATTAGCAGGGCTATTGTTTAGTATATATGCTACTATTTATATTTAAGAGCATGTCTTCATATAAAATATGTATGCATAACTTCCAGCATCAATGCAGTTCTAGAAATTATGTATGAATTCTGGAAATGTTCTAATCTGATTTTCCTCTGTAGGGATTAGTTGCTGAACAATACGTGCTTTCCACAGGCATGAACTAACTGACTGCAGAATGTACACGGCTTTGGGCATTATTTTAAAGAGCTAATGAACATTTTCCTTTCACCTGCTTTTCCACTGACAATTTTGTAACATAACAAACTGCCAGTATCATGCCGAGAATGGTTCAAATTCATCTATGAAATGACACTAATAGCAAACAAGATGAAAACCTCCCCAGCTGTTTGTACCTTTCTCTCTTTTTTACAGTGTCCATATGAATAAAGAAATGAGTCAGCTGTGGCCACTAGCCACATATCCAGCCAAGGAGAGATGTTTTTTTTTGCTTGTTTGTATATAAAAGGAACATACAGTATAGATATATGCATTTTTTAAAATTCTTTTTATGTCAGTGCTGTGCACACAAGTCCATAACAAATACATACATATCAGCTCAAAACAATATTATTTTGGTCTGGAGTTAAGTTATTGCATCTACAACCTAAATCAAAGCATTTGATAGTATTGATGCCCTTGACAGTCAGCAACAGAGACTAGCAAAAAGATCAGTGACGTCAATGGATCACTACAAAGAAGTCCCAAGCTTACTTGTTGACCCTTTTCAATCACTTAGAGATGAGAGAGATGCCAGTTTCAGTACCATATGATATTCAATGTAATATAGCATATCCGGTAAAACAAACTTGAAATATGTTTCCTTGATTCTTATGAAAATGTTTAAAGAACAAGTTATCATAAAATAAAAATTTGCAGATGCAGAGAATATTGGTTTCCTAGTCTAGGCTAGGACTCACTATGTCTTAGAAGTGCTGATAAGCCTAAATTCTAGATTATATACAGCGGTATAAGTAAAATCTAATTTTGTTACCCTTTTGTAGGCATTAGTACAGCAATTTAGTAAAAGGTATGTAAATTGTTATTGTGAGAGACTACAAATAGGTTGTAGTTTAGTAGCTCAGAGCACTTGTATCTTGGGCACAAAATATTTGCTGCAGGTATGAGAAAGTGACCAGCTCCCTGTTATAGCTCCAACACCTCCCAGCTATAGTCAGGGTAAAGAAGAAGAGCAAGCCTTTGGCTCAGCTTAATACAAGCTACCCAAAGCTAAAATGTTAAAATTATACTTAAAATATATATAAATATATACAGTATATACAAAACATATATGCATAACATATGTAGACACATACATAGATTTTGTGATATCTCTATTTGTGGAAGTTTTGGTTAATCCTAACAAAAAAGATGTATGTGTGTTTCTAATTTTAGAAATGTTTGAGAATGCAGTGCATACTTCTTTTCCAGATTTTTATGCATATTTCATCTTTCATAAAAATCTGTCTTTCCATGTGATTTAAATGTATATAATTAATACACACATCATGAAAAATAAAGAACGCTCCTTTCCTCTTCTGATTTGTTAATTAGACCCCACGTGTTTGGAAGACAGAATACCCCAGCTGTCAACACACAGTCTACTTTAGGGAGAAGTGACCTAGAGATAATATGTATCAATGAATTGAAATGAAATGAGTCTCTTGTTACTATAATGTGCTCCTTTTTAATGTTGTACAGTATGCATCAGCAGAACATGTACATTAAGTAATGCGTGTCCTACATGTGATTTTTTTTTTTTTTTTGTTATGATTTGCAAGAGTTTTTTTGGGATTCATTAGACCTATATGGAACTGGTAATAACTGTTATTGAGAATCCAATTTGTGCCTACATATGAAAACAGTACTTTTCTGATAAAAATATAGATGATTGGTAAGAGACTAAAGTTTCAGATTATTCCTCTCTACCCCTGTGGTTGTTGAGGTAAACTGCCTGCGCACATTTGCCTTTCATATAATTAATACTTCAATTAAACTTGTGACGAAATGAAAAGAAGACATTCAGAAAGCAGAAATGGTGAACCATTTCAGAAAGTGGAAAGTGAAATGTGTTTTGGGGCATGCTATTATTGCTATTTATATATATATAATTATTAAGCTCTGAGCTAAAAAACAGAGGAGTTGTATGCGCTTGTGTTTTATCCTTTTTATCGTAGAACAAAAATAATGAAGACGCGATGCCAATGCGGGTGGTGTACTTAAAGTACCTCCAAAGTTTTAATGTCCGGAGTATAACCAAACGTTTCAGAAGCCTCGTGCTCCCTTCCTCAGTGGATAAGTACACAAGTGAAAATACAAAAATATCACATACAAATAGGCAAGCAATACCACCACACCCCTCAAGTGTTCAAATTATCCAATCAGCATCTGTGGCAGTAAAGCATAATTTTTTTCAACAGGATATATGTATTTGTCAGTTGCATGGTTGGCAGAAGTGATGTCATGCCAACCAATGCATCAGCATCATCTTTGTTCTACTATTGAATTCATCTTGTTGAGTCACGTGATTTGGAGACACGCAGAGCCTGCAGCATACAAGTTATACAAGTATTGTGAGTGTATTGGCACTATTTACTTATTACGATTATTGACTCTGTCCTATACGCTGAACTATGTCTTTCTCAGACATTTTATCCTTTTTATCAGCCTAAAGAGAAGGAAATTAACAGGGCCGCAACCCCTGGTGTCTTGTTGTTCTCCCTCTTTGTGGTATCCCAAGATCTAGAAGTCTGAAACCATCTAAAATTTCATTTTCCAATTTTAAACTTTATGTGGGTTCAGGGAAAGACTGGGGGCCTGGGGGCCACTATTAAATAAATCATTCCAGGTTGAATTAATCGTAAATGAAGCGTTAAATATTTTCTAGGGGAAAATATCAGTAAGATGTCATGCTATTTTTTAAAAAAAATAAATGTATTGTACAAGTCACTTTAGTAGAGTTGTTATTACCCACATTGTAGTAATACCCTTTTGTGACAATATCTATTGCGAAAGCAACTTTCATTTGGTTTCAATTTTAATTGAAGTATTAGTTATATAAAAGGTGGATATTTGCAGACAGTTCCCACTAGTCCCCTTAACAACCACAGGGGTAAAGAGGACTAATCTTTACAGTAATTGTGAGGTTTTATAAGTAGTTTGAATATTGGCACAAGCCTATGTTAAAGTATAAATGGATTAAAGGGTATTTCTAAACTGGTAAACAGTAGGTAAACTGGTAAAAGAAGTACAACAATTAAACTATGAAGAACATGGCTTTGGTTTCTTCTCTGGAGAATATGTAGTTTCCAGGGGACATCAGCATTGTTTACAAATATGTTAGAAGGCACTATAGTTAGCAAGGGGAATATGCTCAAATAGAAAAGTAGAAGAAGCCACCCTTTTAGACATGTGGAACAGAATTTACACCTAAAGCAACTGTCAGGAGATTCCTGAAATAGTTAAAAATGAAACCAGTTTGCAAATTTAAAAAGGGGGGAAAAAGCATGGTTATTTGCTTCTGAGTAGTGATGGGCGAATTTATTCGCCAGGGGCAAATTAGCGGCGAATTCCCGCGAAATTCGCGAAACGCCAGCAAAAATTCGCCAGTGAAAATTCGCCCAAAAAAACGAGTCGCGCGACGAAAATGACGTGACGGAAACGACGCGACGCGTGTCGGAAACGACGCGACGCACGTCGGAAACAACGCGACACGATTGACGCGACGTGCTTCAAAAACGACGCGCGCCTCGTTTCGCTAATTTTTTCGCCAATTCGAGAATTTCGCTGGAAATTCGCAAATTTTTCGGCGAAGCGAAACGGGTGAGATTCGCCCATCACTACTTCTGAGAAGTTAATTTTGCACACTGCACTCTGCACTGTAAGTCCCTTTGATATATTACATTTTTACATGAATCCATCCAATACTAGATCTCTATTTTTGCATACAACTAGAACCTGCTCAATTGTAAGATACATGTATATAATTCGAAATTTATGTACATACATGTAGCATATTGTTGCTGTCAGTTGTCAGCTAAATTGCATGTATACAGAAGGAGAATGTTAACAAGGCATTTTGTTACCACTTCCTAATTGTCCTGAGTAAAAATAAATACAACCACAATGAAGATGCTGGTTATCTGCAACTGGGAAAACTACAGTATGTTCCTTTTATTACATATGGATATAGTCTTCAGGTGACTTTGGATGACTGTCTGTTCTTGTACATGTCTGAATATAACATTTTATTTCCACTTGCTGATGTGTTTGTGTTACAATCCTACACATAAGGGGGGTAATTTTGGGGGGGCAAAATGTCCCTCTGACAATCTGAAGATATTGTGATCTGCCTTGGGTTTTGTCCGATAAATCAGAAAATGGTTTTGAGCGATAAATAAAAAAAAACATGAGCGATTCAGCCATCAATCCAAAAAATTTGTACAACTTGGTTGATTATCTTGATCTTATTGAATTTTTTCCAACCTGACTTTGTAAAGTTATTTTATTGATAAATAAGATAAAATTGTGCTTGGGCAAAAGTATCTCTATGGACTACATGTTCTAAATAAGTTGGTCAACATAAGTTCTAAGTATACTGTATTTAGAAAATGCTTTATTGACCCTTGTTAAAAACCAAGGTTATGTCTATATTCATTACTTAATTTCTCTTTCATAGCCAAAATGTATTTTGTGATACAATTATTAACAAACTGAGTTGTATCAGATCTATATTTGAATCTTTATGAACATTGACTGCTTGTGGAATCAGTGTTTAAAGATTTGTTTAGTCCCACTTGTATGCAAGCTTAATCAAGAACTGCTTTGTCATTATTTGCTAATTATATTTATTAAGAGTATCTATACTGTGTATGTAGAAAAATGCAATGTACAATACAATGAAAATGGGTCCGGGATAGCCAAGTGCAGTTTTTGCTGTAAGAAATTGTGTTGATGCTTGAATGCATAAGCATTCATGTGAGAGCTCATGAAAATTTGTGACTGGGGAGAAAAAAAATCCCAGAAAAGAATCTAATATGGCAGCAGGCTATGGAACTGTGAACGCTAAAAATGAAAGTGTAATTGGTGTGAAACAATGTAACACTATTGTTTTATGCAACAAAATCAATAACGGCTAAACTCAAGCCTAAAGCTACTTGCTAACATGCTAATATTAGTAAGTTCACAAGTCAATGCCTATTCCACTGGAGGCACTATAGCGTTAGAGAAACTAAAGCTGTTGTTACCAACTAGATTGTGATTACAAATTAAGAACTATAATATGGCATTGTAGTGCTGAGAGTGCTTTACTCGTATGTACTTGTATGTAATAACTCCTCCACTAGTTAAAAATGTCTCCCCATTAAGTACAAAATAATATCTTTATATTTTTTCATATTTTATCATTTTATGCTTTCACATGTTCCTGGATGTTGCCTCCATTTCTCTAAACTAACAACTTTTGCTGCCATATCCTATTCTAAATCTTTTATTCTCCTGTAGAATGCTACATTTCTTATTGATTGATAGATAGATAGATAGACAGACAGACAGACAGACAGACAGTTAGATAGATAGTAAGGAATTACACTGGTACTATAGCACAACACACTATTCAATTTTGGCATTTTTGGTTCAACAAGCCCAACTATTGTGAATGGCTCCATTTTGATTTGTACGTTATGATACCACTATGATAGGAATGATAGGAAAACTATGAGTTTTTTGAAAATTTGGAATATTAAGATTATTCATGCCATTAGCTGAAAGGATAGGATTTAATTATATGAAATATGTCATTACTGATAAGCCTTGCACATATGCCTATCAATATCCATCCCATTTTATAAAGGACATGTCAACTGCTTTGTCTTAAAATTGTAAAGACATGTTAGGATTCACAGATAGGAGCCAATATGTTGGGTAACTTAAAAGTATTTATTAAACAAAAAACAAGCACAGACATTTGCAGAAAAAAACACAAGTCCAGGTATAAGGCAGCAAAAATCAAGTCCAAGTACGAGGCTGAAATTTGAGGGCAGGTGACAGATAAAATAGATGAGTTACAGGCAATAAAAGTCAGGACAGGCAGGGACAAGACAAGAATTACCATGGTATTTTCAGGAGCAGGAAAACAGGATTCAAGAAAACATTCAAGAAAACAACAGGAAATCACAAGGCTATGAGTCAATGGCAGGGCCAGTAATCCAGCACAGGGTGTTGGGGAAACACGCTTAAATTGCCCTCAGATTCATAATTGCCCTCAGCTGGATTGCGGGTGTGTATGCAGTAAGGCTGGCCTGGAGACAGCAAAGCAATGGCTATCTTAGAGGCAGTACACCACCACCACACCGCCTCCTGTGGCTCAAGCAGGAGCATTGCATGGAACACAACAGGTCCCTGGTCCAAAACCAGGGAGTTTCTCACAACACATCACCTGTATACATTAATGTAACAAGTTTAGAGTTAATGTCTGGGTTCATTATTGGGAGCATAGGGCCATGTTTGTGTCTCCTATCGGATGTTATGTTTAAACTGCATATAAATTGTCTATTCAATACATGGGTTCCAGAGAACAGTGAGAATGAAGCCAATGAAATGTCCAAGCATTTGGGGGAAAGAACATCTACTCATGCTGATAGTTTCTGAAATTCTGACATATCCCTACCTGCTGTCTTCAACTTCAGCCCATAAAATAATATGGATACACTTAAGTCAATAAGTTTCAAAAGGCATTTGAGTTTATTTGTAAAGTTCTGTCTTGGAATTTTTCTTTAACATATCAGAATATAATTTCCACAATGAATAGCAATACTAAACTGACTGCAGTAAATACATGCTCGATTGCCTAGAATATATGTCACTTACAGTTTCAATCATATTGAGTAGGCTCTCAATAGATGCATGTTATCAATTTGCATTTGGTTTGTTAGCTGCAATAATGTCAGTTCACAAACAGATAATAACAAATAATGGAAATATAGCACTGAAATGATAAATGAGGTTAGGATGCATAGGATGATGAGCAGCAGACAAAAATGTAAACTTATTCACAAACAGACATTGAACCCTTATTGATTTTGGAGCATATTTCTTTTATTTTACTTATAGGAAAATAATTATAATATAATAATATATATAATATATAATATAATAATATGGTTAGGCAGAAAATTGGCTTAAAGGAATAGTTCAGTGTAGAAACTGGGTAACTAGATAGACTGTGCTCAATAAAAATGATTCTAATATATTTAGTTAGCCAAAAATATAATCTATAAAGACTGGAGTGACTGGATATCTAATTGCCAAACACTACTCCATTCCATTACAAAATGGAGGCACTTCAAATTGAACCCAAAAAAGTAGCAGCTGCTATGATCAATAACTTCACAATTTAGTGGTCCAATTATGAATTAAGCACAGGTAGGTCATGATCTGTTGTGTGTTCCCATGATTGCCTTAATGTCTGTTGCTAGTTTGGTCTTTTTTCCTTAATATTATACACAAAATGATAAAATGTGTATCATGGTTTATCTCATGAAAACTCAAATATTTGCAGTGGAAACTGTGGAACTGAATTAGAAGGTAAGTTTTTCAAAATAAATCTGGCACAAGTGAGAAATACATAGTATACTGTAATGCAACTTCATAGGTTTATTATCCATACATCTAGATTCTAGTTGCATGCATGCACTGCAAAAACAGCAGATGCAGACAGCTTTTATAAAGACCATTCCTTTCTCTGAATCAAGTAGTAGTATGCCTAGGTTTTACTTAGGCAAAAAGGTTGAACTTGATGGATATGTGTTATTTTAACATCATCTACTATGTTGCTATGCAATCTGAGGGGGAAAGGTTTGATATAACCTCCAGCATTTAATTGTGGTTACAGTTATTATTTCCCTGTTATTTCTGCCATCACACACCATTTTTGTATGTTACAGTACCTAATTTCATGCATCTTAATATACATTATTCTCATTGGGAATCTATACCACAGAAAGGGCTAGAAGCAAAGGGTAAGCCAAGTGTGTTTATATGAACACAAATATTATGCTTCTGAAGCTCTTGAGGCACATCAGTCAGGGAAAGTGTCTATAGAATGTATAATCTGTTCTCGAAACTGATATATTAGGCTGTGCAACTAGTGTTCAGGTTTCAAGCTTATCCTTTGCTCATGGAATACAAATTTTTCCATGCATACCATGTGAACATGACTTTTACTATATAAAGGCATATATTTGATTAAAGCTTGAATGCAGCTTCCAATAAAAAAAAAGACTAATTTCAGTTTAATGCAGAGAACTGTGGCAGACATATTGCCAAAAACATTTGCCTGGCCTGACTGAAATTGCTGAAGGGAGGGAAATTATTTAAATGAAGTGATATAACTTGATTTATCACAATCATCTCAATTCAAACTCTCAGTACTTAGAATTCAGATAGAGAGGTTGTGGTTTTGAGACATTCAGGATGATTTTATGATGTAGCAAAAATGACAGTGAATTTCACCCATTAAACCTTATAGAAAGCTGTTGCATTTTCTGGAGTTTACCTTTATAAGTGAGATTGTCAATCTGTTGGTTATAGGGGGGTTTCTACTTTAATTTAACTTTTAGTATGATGTAATGATTGATATTCTGAGACAATTTCCAATAATTTTGTTTTGTTTGTGGTTTTTGAGTTATTTAGTTTTTTCATTCAGCAGCTCTCCAGTTTGCAATTTCAGCAATCTGGTTGCTAGGGTCCAAATTATCCTAGCAACTGGAATATGAATTGGAGAGGCCTGAATAGAAAGATGAGTAATAAACATGTAGTAATAACAATACATTAAAAAGCCTTACAGAGCATTTGTTTGATATGGGGTCAGTGAATCCCAATTGTAAGCAGGGAAGAGTCAGAAGAAGAAAGCAAATAATTTAAAACTATAAAAAATTAAACAATACAAACCAATAGAAAAGTATCTTAGGATTTATCTTTCTATAACATCCCACCCACCTTACCCCCATTTTCCAAATTTTCTTTATGTTCTCATATTATCTACTAGCTGAATATGGATGTTTTCCTGACAGAGCTGTTCTATTGTGGTTTCTGTATCTTTACACATAATTGTGAGAGCCTGTAGTGTATTCATGCATGTTAAATTCATGTGAAATGCTTGATCCAGGGAATGTTTCTGATTGCCATTGGGGTCAGGAAGGATTTTTTTTCCCTCTTGAAGCATAATTGGCATTGGTTTCAGGCTGTTTTTTTGCCTTCCTCTGGATCAAAACAGTGGATATATGATGTAATACTTTAAGTTTTATTTGCCACAGCAGTGGTAGGACCTTGCCAGAGTATTGCACAGATAAGTTTAGAGGAGAGAGAAAGGAGATTCTCTCCTGTGACTGCACGGTGGATTGATTGATACAGATGCTACTATTGCTTGTGCTAGAGGGCAGCCTGCTTGGATTTCCTATCATCGAGACAGCAGGTCTACTAAACATCTCTCATTTTGGTGGCACAGCATAGTAGTGATCTCTTGTTAAATTCTGGGTTTAGAATATTGGGTAAGCTGGCAAGGTCGTTATTATTTGATAAAATGTGAATAAGTACTGTGGCTATTTTCCACCCATCTCTGTCTCCTGGTTTCATTAAGGTATGTTATAATGGGGTTCAGTGGGATGACTCTAGCGAAGGGTCAAATGAGGAGTCCCCTTGTCAAGCCTTTGCTTATATGATGGTTTCAGAGTTAAAATATTATATTAACATTGTGCTAGAAAAATGTTTTGCTTAAAAAATTCAATTTTACATATTTAACTCTTTCAGACATATTACTGAGATCATTTCATCTCTTTCCATGAACTTCCTAACATATATAGCTTTATTTAGGAAGAATTACATTTTTTTATTAAAAACACACTAATGGGAAACTTACACTTTCAAATCCTTTGAACTCAAAGGCCCTATGTTACTCTGTCACCTAGACTTATCAATATCTTATGGCTTATTATGTGATTTGATTGTACCTCTCTACACAAATAGCTGCAAAGCATTTAAACAAGTCTTCTTTCAACTGGAGGACTTAACAAAAATATTTTGTGCACCGGCAGGGTTTGAACCAGCTTTTCTATTTATTTTACATACCGATATATTCTGGTGCATACCATCAAAAGGTGTCAGATTATTGGTGCCTTAGCTGGAACTAGGAATAGGTTCATGAGTGTTGGTGGGGTGAAGTGGCTGGCCAGGTTGCCTAGACTCATTCCTTGTGACTTTTTTTTCTGAGTGAGTCTATTATTAAGGGCAGAATACCTGAAATTTGTTAGTCATTGTGCTTCCAGTAATCTTCTAAATAAAGGTGCCCTTCTTGTGCCAGAAGTTTTGGTTTAACAGCAAGTAGCGCGATTATTGGTGGCAGGGCTGGAACTAGGAGAAGGTACATGCGTGGTGGCGGGGCAATGAGGCCGGCCAGGTTGCCTAGACTCATCCCTTGTGGCTTTTAGTTAGAGTGAGCATATGATTAGGGCAGAATACCCAAAATGCTTTAGTCCTTCCAGTGATCTACTAAATGAAGGTGCCCTTCTTGTACCAGAGTGCCTTTCTTGCATTGATCTTTCAAAAATAGATTAGATCTGATCCAAACATGATGCCTGCCTGAGAACCTCTCCAGGCATTGTAAATCACCAGTTTTGCTTGAGAAATCTGATTCTGCAGCACAGCACTAAAACATCTTGACATCAACAGAAATGAAGGAAAAGAGCTTTCTATTCTGTAAAAACTGACCACAAGGCAACTCAGGCAATGTCTCTAGTGAACACACAGAATTTCGAGCAAACCTCAATGGAATGTCAATATAAAATGCTGTCACAGAGGATGCCCTTCAGTAAGTGCTTTCTGCTGATCTTGAGAAAAGATTACCCATGACAGAAAAATAGCCATTCTACTGGTTATGCTCCTAGTATTCTTTATACAGCAAGACACGATGTGTATAGAAGAGTAAATGTATTTAATAGCACATCTTTGAGCAACCTCGGTTCGGTTCACTGACATTTCTTATCTGCAAGAATATAAATATAGAATTTAGGATGTAACAGAACACTGGCTTTTCATTTTCTATAGATATTTAGTAAACCAGATCGTTCACATCATGTTATGGTTTAAACTGACATGATTACCAAGTAGGGGTTGTGCAGGAAGTGCATTCTGTTGATTATTGTAATGATTCACTGCAAGAAATGGCACAGAATAATGAAACTAAAAACATTTATATTTTCTTATTTTCTCTTTTTCAGCAACTGGATTTTTATAGAAATGGTAGCATCAGGCAAAACTAATCATGCTGCCACCTTAAGACTTGATTTTAAGCTAACTTATTCATGAATAGTACTGTCTTCATGAATGGAAAGTGGGAATAGGCATATAGGTATACCCTCTTGTGTCCACTGCCCATAACCTAATCAATCAAAACGCTGTACTTTCTGTACTTATTAATTTTTATTGAACTTGAGTTAAAGAGCACAGTAAAAGCTTGGACAGAGGTACTCTTTGCCTGTGTACTAAGACTGGCCCTTTGCGCTTTAAATTCTGCCAAAGCCTTAGTAATCTAAGGCTATATTTAGAAGGAACCACAATCAAATGTCCTATCTTGATGATACTTGATGATACTTAGATATTGCTGCAATGATCAAAAAACCCTTTGTGTAATTTTTTACATAAAACCTGTGGATTCAATAATACGTTCATGGTCCCTGCTTCTGCCAAAACTTTAGATTTCCTGCTCTGTCTTGCATTATTTAATATCATGGCTGATAAAGTTCAGATTGGTGCAAGTGCAAGGCTTATGAATTTGCATTAGGAAACATAAACATGCATGTAGATTATATTCTTAATCCCAATCATTCAAGTAGTGAATTGACCAGCATTCATATTTGTTGATATTTATGACATAGTAAAAGTTGTAGTTTGGATTGCTAATATTTTGAGCTGAGAGGAATAAGTAAGATAAGTAAGATTCTTACTTGTCTGTCTACTGGTGTCATTTGATCAGTTATATGTGAAGAACATCAGGCGGTTGGCATGTTTTTGCTTGATAGGTAGAGGATTACAGTCAATCAAATTTGGCATGGAAACCCTAAAATTACCAGGAACTGATAACTTGAATCCATTATCTTCAAAGAACACATCTTTATTTCAAGCAGTAGAAGAGGCTGGGGATGAGGACTAATTGAAAGCAGACAATATGTAGAAGAAACAGGGCTCGTTAAAAACTAATTTTATCTTGTCCTTTGGATCCGTTTGAGTGCCAGTCAGGCCTGTTTTTTTCTACATATTTGCTGTACCGTTCCCTAAAGCTGGGGGTCTGGAGAACCCCGACCACTTTCACTATTTGGTGAGTCATTTACAATAGTCCAGGTTGTTCTCTGCACTGCCTTAGCTTATTTTTGGAATGCATCAAATCCTCTTCCTGGTACACCACTATCCTGACAATTACTGATATATTCCAAATGAGTGCTCTCCTCTTTTGGAATATATAATTTACAATTTATTCTGGAGCCAAATCTTTATAACTATTGTAATCTAAGCAGACCCACAGTTAAGGCATCGTTTTTACCTGCCTCCTGCTCTTTCCAATACTACATATGCCATTAATGGTGATGGGCAAATCTGCAGCGTTTCAACAAATGTATTGTGAATTTATGGAGGAATTCGCAAAACGGTGAGAAATTCGCGAAATGCTGCCGCATCTCATTTAGGACGTGGGCATCCATTTTTACCGGCGGTGTAAAAAAAACAGACTCCCACATCAAAAAACGGACACCCGTGTCCAAAACGAGTCAAATTTTCGTCAGGCAAAATTTTACCGACGTTTCGCGAATAATGGGAATTCGCCACGAATTCACCCATCACTAGCCATTAACCCCACCCTCTTTATTCCCATCATGACACTGTTGCTCTACCTGTTACAGGATCCCACTTTGGGCTCATTTCTGAACTTTACAGTAAAGAAGAAGACTGAGATTGACTAGTCTGTGCCTCATTCATACAGAATGTGAGACCCTCTAGGTGGGGTCTGCCATGTAATTATTCTTAAATTGGAACAGGCTTCTTTTGCTGATCGAATGTTACTGTAACTGTGGTATCCTTGGTGTCTTTATCATGAGTTGCTACCTTGAATTGACCAGAAACATATCCCTGACCTCTTAGTATGGTTATATTTTAAACATAATATGGCCACTGGTTCAGACCTACCTGTCACTTAAATTACAAACAATGTACTAAGATTCACCATTTAGTAAGCTGTTCACATAATAAAGCACAACTTCATGCATACCTGATTGTATATTGGGAATATTTTAATAAAATGAATAGGATAATAAAATATTTTTTAGATGCCTGCCATTTCCAGTCCCACAACTTTTAATTGAAGTTGTAATTCAAACTGATCTACTGTAATACTGAAATGCTAAGTATAAATAGAAAATAGCAATAAACTGAACCCATATTCCATATAATTGATTAAAGTAATCCCTGAAGGATAGGCTTCACACATGAATTGGTATAACAGCAGTAGGCTGGGAGGGCAAATTAATTATGTTATCAATAATGTGCAAAACCAAAATGTACTGTATGAAACTGTTAAATGCTAGCAATCAAAATATGATTTCAATGAATAAAGCTGTAGCCAATGGTTAAGCTTGGGGGTTCCTGTGATTTTCACTTTATGTATGCACCTTCTTATGATTTTCACTCTGTTAATCTATCTTCATCTGTATCTTTCTCTGTCAAGCATGTGCAAACTAAATCTAAAGCTCTATGTAGTGCTCACCTAATGGGAATCTTAATAGTGATGGGTGATTCTGACCCATTTTGCTTTGAAAACTTGGGAAACAATTAAAAAAAACATGAAAAATTAATTCCAGAAATGCATTTTTTTTCAAACAAAATGCATTGAAGTTAATGAGCATTTGTTCCATTTTTTTTTCTTACTCCAGTACAGTACTTTAGTCAATGGTAGTTCTTTCAAGTTTTTTATTACTCCAAATACATTAGTCAATGGGCATTTTTTTAACAAGGGGATTCTCAAGTTTTATTCACACTTCAAATGAATTAAAAATGAATGAGATGTTTTTCTCATGTTTTTTCTCTTCAAATGGACTGAAGTGAATGGGCATTTTTCTCTGTATCTTTGTCACATTTTCATGGCAAAAGGTTATATATTTTCCACAATTTCTAAAAAATTAGCCTATATGTCTTGTTGGTTGTTTTTTGCTGATAGTTCTGCTTTTGTAATTAATTATTAGTGGAAGTTCCTAAACCTGACTTTTGCCAACATGACTGTCCCTTCTCAGCCTGTCAGTTAGAGTTTCTAATGCTAGCAGACTACTACTGCACAAATATGGCAGCCCCCTCATACAGGAACATGGTAGTAAGAAAGGTAATTTAGAAGCATTGAGCAAATACTTTTATGGCATAATTATAAAAACCATTCAAAGACAATGCTATGATAGATATAACAAAAAGATTATTTTCTGGTGTCAGTATCTCTTTAACATGAATAACCTCTGTTATGTTGCATACAAACCAGCAGTATTCACTGTCCAAAATGTGAACATTGCTATCTTCAAATGAGTATCCCTTATCTTTTGGGTGTAGAAAGACATCTGAGTCTTGTCCTGTAGAGTGCCCTCCTATGCTGAGCCATCCACTTGGGGAGCAGTTGTTTCACCGAAGTGGTTTCACAAAACTTCACACCTTCATTCATACAACTCTTGAATACTGTAGGTAGTGAAACATCTTCAGTGTTTACTCAGCAAGTCCAGTTGCTTTAGATTTACTTCTACTAGATATGTCATGACCTGGAGGAAAGAAAACCTTCATAGACAAAATCACTAAACTTTTACACTATACAGAAACTTTATCTGTGTTCTACCTTGTTACTCTGCATTTATACAGAAAAATTGTCAGTCCGTGCACAATGCAAAACATCTCCCTGCTTTATAATTGTTTCTCTTGTTGACCTTATGTAGGTTTTAAAACACAATATACACTCTACACAAACATAATTAAATCTAATCCTCATCTACTAAAATCCACAGTAGGTTTGAAGTACAAGAAAAAAATCAATGACCTCCCTAGATCTTTAAACTTAAAGCATATTTCCCCAGAGCCATTTCACGGGCTAATACTTTCCTATGTTGCCTTGCTATACAATTAAAACATCTTAAATTTATGTCAGAGGCACAGAGACAAAAAAAAGACACATAGGGATACAGCCTGCCTCATGCTGTGTCCTTGTGCAACAATATAGTTAGTGAAGCGAAGCTTCTCATTGTATAAAAATCTAATAAAATAAGATTGTCTTGCCTCCAATAAGGATTAATGATATATATTAGCTGTGATAAATACAAGGTACTGTTTTATTTTTACAGAAAAAAGAACATCATTTTTAAAAATGTAATGGATCCTATTGTTTCAATAATGTTTCATAAAACTAGAATGTAAAAACCATTATATATGAACATTTAACTGTTGTTTAGTGTTTTGGAGGAGGTTCTAAAGAGTAGATTTTGGAGATAGGAAAGACCTGGAGCTATAAGCACAGGGGCTGCCTGACAAGGAATCTAAATGACCAGCAGCCAGGTTACACTGTTTTATGTTTAAAGACTGAAATAATAAGATGTAGCTGTGATTGGGTGAGAAGCAATGCGTTAAGACAGGGGAAAGCTGGGCTGGGGCGGAGAAAGAGAGGGATGTGATGTCAAGGGAAGAAGGAGTTCACTTCCTTATCTTCTGAGCAAGTAGAAACATCTCACCCACCTTCCCACTTTTTTGCATTTTTCTTTATGTTCTCATATAATCTATTAATAACTGAATATGGATGTTTTTCTGAATTCACCATTAAATTGCGGTTGCTGTTCTTTTATACAGTATAAACTTGAGAGTCTGCATTGTATTCATTAATTTTAAAGAATTGCAAATGTTTGATTTAGAGAATGTTTCCA
Organism: Xenopus borealis; assembly: GCA_024363595.1. Taxonomy (NCBI): domain Eukaryota; kingdom Metazoa; phylum Chordata; class Amphibia; order Anura; family Pipidae; genus Xenopus; species Xenopus borealis. The sequence goes on along the minus strand of CM044431.1, from coordinate 48,391,839 downwards.
ATCACCATTGGGGTCAGGAAGGAATTTCTTCCCCTGTTTAGGCATAATTGGCTTCAGACTGGGTAGCAGAGTTTGGGGCCATCCATTCTGTAGGTAGAAGCAGCTAAGTATTCAGTGGTGGATATGACATAGTGCTGATCTCAAGTCTTCAGTGAGAAATGGCAGAGCATAGCAGTGATCTCTTATAAGATTATGGCTTTAGAACATTGCCTTGGTTTAGGCTGGCAAGGTCCTATTTATTTGCTGAAATATGAATAAATGCTGTGGCCATTTTAACCCATTTCTGGTTCCTGGTGTTTCATTAAAGTATGTAAAAATGGGGTTCAGTGGAATGGTTAAAAGGTAAAGGGTCAGTTGAGGAGTCCCCTTGTCAATGTATTGTAGCAAACTAAAAAGAACTCTTGCATATTCATTGTCAGCTCATGATTAAGTCAAGTAAAATAACAGCATGATGCATCAGTATCGGACCTTATTCAGAATTCAATACATTTACAGCCTGTTATAAATAAATAACGCTGTTTTTGCCTGTGGTTTCAATTTTCTGCATATTGGAGCAGTCATTAAACACTGGAAATTCAATTGAACATTCTTTAAACCATTGTTCACGGATATTCTAAAATAGTCTACAACTGGCATTAAAATACATTTGCACAGCAGAATTTGATAATGACGTAATTAAGTATATATTTCTATTTTGCTCTGCATCCATCAGGAAAATTGCTTTAGTGATTTATGAAGAAAAGTGTGTCCTGGAGACATTGGGAAATCCATAATGACACAGCTGTGTTTACACATGCCATGTACAGTATAATAGTTTATCAGCTTAGCGTTTAGAAATGGGTCACTGAAAATTATTTATACGGATCAACCATCAGGAGAGTGATGGTGAAAAAAAAACAGAGCTGGGAATCAAAGTCAGCTCTTAGCATAAATATGAATATTTTATTTCTAAATTAGAATATATTGTTCTTGTGTACTAAATGTAAATATACTTTTGATTATTGTGTTCTATGGAGATAACTAATTGTTAAAGTGTAACCTAGTTTGTTTTTTTGTCAAATATAATATATTGATTGCCATGATGATCACTGCAGGAGAGTGCTGGTATTGTGTTGAAAAAAGTCAAGCATCTCCAGATTCTTCCTACATTGTAGGTTCAAAATTAACCAAAATAGTGGAAGGGACTTTTTCACTCTACACTTCAGACAACATGCTAATGCAACTAAGTTTTTCATTTAGTAGGACGGAAAGCCCATGAGCTATAAGCACAGAGGCTGCAAGACAAGGGATCCAAATGACCAGCAGCCAGATTACACTGGTTTATGAGATTGCCAAAATCAGCTGTAGCTGTGATTGGGAGAAGGAATGAGTTAAAGGAGAAGGAAAGGCTGGAGACACTTGGGGGTGCCAAACCGTACACCCCCCCAAGTGATTGTAGCGACTTACCAAAAACCCAGGTTCAGTGCTCCTATCAGGAGAAATCTGCACCAGCCCAGGGTTAAAGGAGTGAGCACCACGGAGACAGCTACTTCCATCTTTGCGCAGATGCTCACTAGAACTAAAAGCCGAACTTTAACTTTTAAGTCGGATTTTTCTTTGAAATGCACATGCTTCAGATGGAAGTAGCTGACTCCGTGGTGCTCACTCCTATAACCTTAGGGCACTTGGGGGTGCCTAATGTTTGGCACCCCCCCCCAAGTGTCTCCAACCTTTCCTTCTCCTTTAAGGCAGGAGAAAGCTGGGCTGGGGCAGAGAAATAGAAAGATATGATTTCAGGGGTAGAAGCAGTTGACTTCCTTATCTTCTGAGCAGGTAGAAAACCCCAACTGCCTCCTTTTTTGCATAGAATAAGGGATGTTTTCTTCTTTATAGTTACATATTTAAATTGGGTTGAAAAAAGACAAAGTTCATCACGTTCAACCCCTCCAAATGAAAACCCAGCATCCTTAAACACACCCCTCCATACCTTCACATAAATAATATATGCCCATATACTAACTATAGAGTTTAGTATGACAATAGCCTTTGATATTATGTCTGCAAACTTTAATCAAATTTGATTAGAGTATTTTCACCAAAAAAAATTATTCCAATCACCATTGGGTCAGGAAGGAATTTTGTACCCCTTGAGGCATAATTGGCACTTGCTTCAGTCTGGGATTATGATAATGTACAGTGGTTATATGATAATGATTTAATTTATTTGTCACAACAGCATTAGGAACTTTCCAGAATACTGAACAGGTAATTTTAGAAGAGGGAGAAAGGAAGTTCTCTCTTGTGAATGCACAGTGGGTTGATTAATACAGATAATACTACTGCTTTTGCTAGGTGACAGCCTGCTTGGATATCCTATCATCAAGACACTGCAGATTCAGGAGCAGCAGCAGGGCTGCTAAACTTCTCTCATGGTGGGAGATGCCGCTCCGACTGGTAGCAGAGTTTGGGGCCATTTTCTCTGTAGGTAGAGGCAGCCTAATACTCAGTGATGGATACTAAATTCTACAGTTAGTATAGCTATGGGCATATATGGTTTGTGTGAAAGAGTGAAGGTGTGTGTGTATGTGTGTATGTATGCTGGGTTTTATTTGGAGGGGTTGAACTTGATGGACTTGATGTCTTTTTTCAACCCAATTTGACTATGTAACTATGTAACCATATAATGACATAGTGCTGATCTCAAGTCTTCAGTGAGGAATGGCAGAGCATATTAGAGATTTCTAATGAAATTCTGGCTTTAGAATATTGCCTTGGGGTGAGGCTAGCAAGGTCCTATTTATTGATAAAATGTGAATAAATGCTGTAGGCATTTTATCCCATTTCTGGCTCCTGATGTTTCATTAAGGTATGTAACAACGGGGTTAAGTGGGATGGCTCAAGGCCAAGTGTAAATTGAGGAGTCCCCTTGTCAAGGTAACTTTATCTTACTATCTCATTATAAACAATTTATGTTCTGAATCATACTGAAACAAATAGTATGTAGAAGAAGAACAAGGTGATAAGGTACATTTGCTTCAGACCAAATGTGCTTACTCAGTTGACATCCATAGTATCTATCATGTTATTTATATACATTTCCATATTATTTATCATTGACTGAAGATGCCAATCTGACAAATGCATGGGTATTTCATTACTGCCAAACTTGTTGCTTTGGTTGAAAACTAGTGAAAAATAGTGAAAGTCGCAAAATGGCGCCTCGTTTTTTACTCTGCTGTCAGTTTTTGGTTGCCAGCGAAAATTAGTTGGTGGAAATATGCCAGTGAAAATTTGTTGGTGTAAATATGCCAAAAAAATGGACACCGACGTCAGATTTTTTTAGGCTGGCGAATTTTCCCGGGGAACTTTTGTGGGTGATTTGTGAATTTATTCGCTGGCGGTGAAACAGGGGAATTCACCAGGAATTAGCGCCTCACAATTAAATTCACCCACAACTTTTGAAAACTAGTGTATGAAACATGAATATAACTGAAACATGTCCACATTGATTTTATCACAGACTTAAACAGTCGCACATTGGATGAAAAACATGGAATCCATTTTGTTTATCTCTGTTGCTTATTATGTGACCACAATGGGATGTCTCTCTGCTGTTTTCTGCTGGGATATTTTTTTCTAAATCATTATTGGGCAGGTTTATCAAACATTGAATATAAAATTTATGTAAATTTCTGGTTACTCTAAAAAATTTTAATCGAATTTGAATAAAATAAAAAAAAACTTTGAAAAAAACTTGAATGTCAGGAAGGCAATTAACATATTGAAATGGTTCAATGGATTCCATTGATTCTCAAATTAACTAAGCAGGTTTTAGGCGGTTAATTTCCATGGCCGAGGTGTGATAAAGCTCACATTCAAATTTATATTTGAATTGGGGGATTAAAATTTGAATGTGTGAATTTTGACACCAAATATAATGTGAATTCAAATTAAAATCTTCTATTCAAACCTTAATACATCTGCTGCTATGTGTTTCATGACAAGGGTCCTTCATTTGTTAGATGCCTGGGGCTCCTGTGGGTATTGCTCGAAAACTCAATAATTTCGAATGATTCCAGTTTTTTTCGGGTTGGTTCAAGTTTTTTCCATTTAAATTTTTTCTTAAATTAGAAATCATTCCAGTTAATTTGAGGTCTCATATAGTTGATAAGTAGCCACACTAAGGGGCAGATTTACGAAATTCATGTGAATAGATCGAAGTTCGATCGAATTCCGATTGTACCATTTAATCGGATGTTCAAATATGCAAATTTGGCCACTTCGATGATCGAATACCGAAAATTTGATAGATCGAATAGATTGGATATTCGATTATTCGACCATTTGATGATCGAAGGACTTTAACTTTAAAATTTTCTTCGACTGCCTACTTCACCAGATTGAACCTACTGAATTGCAATAGAAGCCTGTGGGAAACCCCCATTGGCTTTTTTTCAAACACCTGCTTGAATACCATGCGTATGATCGAACTCCTCGATCGCTCGAATCATAAAAAATTTTCGGAAAACCGAATGATCGGTATTCGATCGTACGATTTTATCGAGTGATGGAATATCGAGGAACAAATTGCCGAAAACTATTCGATAAGCATTCGATAGTCGAATGCTTATGGAATTTCGAAGGAATTCGAGGATTTTTATGGGAATAATAGCAAATCTGCCCCTAAATCTCAAAAATTTTATTCAGCAAATTAAAAAAAGTAAATAATTCTTTTAACCATAGTGTTCTTGAATAGCAGCAAAAAGTCAAATTCAATTTTTTATAAATTATTCCCATAGATTTTGTAAATTGTGATGTTTTGCAAATTACACAACATCTTCATCTAGTGTTTCAGGATAAATATAGTGGCATGTGAAAAATGATAAGGAAATTTCTATGTGAAATATTACATCAAAGATCAGTGTCAGCGAATTATTTAAACTCCCACCAATATTGTTCTTATTGTTGGTTCAGTTTCTGGAGTCAAGATAAACTCAAAAACATGGTTTCAGCATCTGATTGCTTGACTTTTGACAACTCCCTATGGATTCCATTCAAAGGTAAATTGCACAAAGTATAAATATTAAATGAGAGAAGTTGTTGCAGCCAATGATGAAACAACATGGGCAAAGATATAATCAGCAACTCATGCAAGAGTGCTGTTGTCATTTCTATCCTCATTAACTTGTAGAGCTTTAGATTTACGAAGATGTATAAATGTACAATGTGACTGTCAGCATAAAACCTCAACCATTGTCAAATGATGGTAGCAAAACCCCAAATTAAATCAGAAAAAAGAACACATTTTTTTCTTATATGGTACTTCTTCAGATATACATTTTAGTTTGTGCATTGCAACCATCTTGAGAGTCAGAAGACTAGATTTTAATGATCTCTGATTCTGTTGATGACACGTGGTTTTGATTTCATTTGGCATTAAGCTCACCACTTTTTTTTTCCACTTTTTTTCCACTTGTTCTACCAAGCAAAACAAATATATTGTGGGCCAGGTTTGGTGACTTGTAATCATTGTGGCAACATCCTACTTGAGCACACGCAAGTAGTAGGAGAAAACTATTTTGCTTGTCACAGATTAACAGTGAAATTCACATTTTCAGCAGTGGAGAATGTTATTAAAAAGAGTGAATATGTCCAGTTCCACTGAAAATGTTGCAATACTTATGGGACATCCTTTATTTCTTTTATAGTGTGTAAGATTATGGTAACAATACCTTGTAAGCCAATGGTCAATTTGTTAATGCAAAAGAGCCACTTTTAGGCCACTAGCCAGGTTTTAATTCTTTCAAGGATTTAATCAATTTGTCCATTTAAATGCAAGCATGAGGAGATTTATAATTTATATACTCAGTTGTCAGCCCTGACATTCTAAAATATTATATAATAAATCTACCATGTATCTACCATATTTCAGTGAATATATTATTTACATTTGTCTGATTTCCAGGAACTTCATGGATTTTTAAAAATGACATAGGGGAAGCATGAAGTTGTTCTGTCATGCTGTGATCTGATAGAGCAGTCCCAATAAAATGAATTTGTTTTACTTGAAATGAGCACAGCACTATTTCTATATGCATTCATTTAACTAGAGGAATTGCCTAATAGATTCTACCTTTACATCCTCAACTTCAATCTAGCAGATCTATAAGTGAGTGTGATTTAAGATGTGCAGTGCATTGGTTATACTGGGAATACTGCAGCACATAATACATTCCATAGTTATACTGGCAGTCTTAGAAAGAACAGGTAGCAATGGACAACGGGCAACAATATAAGGACATTAAGGGAGGGGAGAAGAAAGATACACACAAACAGAAACACAGTTGGTGAGAGATGTCATTGTAAATGGTAAAAAGATGTATTATTTCTGCCACTTAAGCTGTGCTTCAAAATATAAGTGAGATCTTGAACTGTTACAAAAGTAAAAACATTATTTGGTATTTGCACCTTTATATCCAATTTCCTATGCTAAGGAGTTATTTATTAAATTCTAATTTTTTGGGACAAAAACTCGATTTTTTTTGTAGAAAAAAAACTTGAAATTTCCTACATTTATTACATTATTACACCCTGATGATGAACCAAAAATCCTCCATTTCAGACCTGTCAAGGTCATGTATAGGTCAGTGGGAGATGTCCCTATCCCAGTTGTAAGATATTGTGGTTTACATTGATTTTAGTCTGTTAAAATTCTTGGTCTTTGGGAAAAAAAACCTGAAGAAATCTTACAATTTGGGTTTTCGCTAGATTTTGGGGTTTTTTTCCCGATCTGATTTGTTCAAGTAATTTTACAAATAAATAAGGTCAAATCCTTCATGGAGTTTGGTTAAGCTTTTATTATTTTAATAAATTCAGATTTTCGTAAATAACCCCCTTAGACCTAGCTAAGGGAGTCAGGCAATGGTCAGATAGGCAAGGATCAGGATTGAAGAACATAGAATAGTCAGGCAGGCAGGGGTCAGATTGGAGAGGTCAGAGTAGACAAACAGGCAGGAAAGTGTCAATACTAGGATATCAAAGTTATATTCACAAGGAATCAGCACCCAGGAACTAAACAAATTGAACCTAACAACGGAAATATGTTAAATACAAAAGTCCCTCTATTTATGTTTGAATCTCACACCATTATGCAAAGATGTCATTACGCCAGCACATAAACCCCGGAGGTGCACGCCACAAATGCCATAGGAGTAGCTGGGACAGAGAAGAAAGGATCTCCGCCGGAGGCACCCCAGCCAGTCACTAGTCACTAAGCAGTCTTTACAATACCCTTTTTTCAGGGGGTGGTCAAAAAGCTGTACTCCTTGTACGTATATTTTATTAATTAGTGTTCAGTACTCAGTACTTACATTTTTTGATTATTTTAAAGGATAATCAAGATTTATGGATGACACACATTAATGGCTGCTGCAATTTTTGTATTAACAATAGCTTTATTTTATCACTAACATTCTACAAAACATAGGCAAACAAAATAGAACCTTAACTAATCTACTGATTGCTTAAAGCTACTACTGCTAATAAAAGAGTACACCATAAACCAGGACACAACTCCCACCAAACATATAGGGACACATTTACTAAGGGACGGGTTGAAGTGAATTTTCGAATGAAATTCAAATTTATAATATTTGAATTTCAGAGTAATTTTGAGCTAATTCAATCAGCTATCCCAAAATTCAATTCAAATTGAAAAATTCGAATTCAAATTTTGAAGTACTATCTCTTTAAAAAAATTAGACTTTGAATTTTCGCCACCTTAAAGCTGCCGAATAGCCATAGTAGCCTATGGGGGACCTCCTGGAAGCTTTACTGAAAAATTTTCTATGTCCTGGAAAATCAAATTTTTTTTGGGAAAGATGCTCGAATCGTTCTTTTTGAATGATGCTATCGTTTGCTTTAAACAATTCTAATTTGATTGAAAACGGCTGTTTTCGATCGAAAATGGTAATTTTTTATCGAAAATTACCCCCCCCAAAAAAATTTGATGGTCAAATATCGACTTTTTTCATATTCGAAATTCGACCATTAGAGGCAGATTTACTAAGGGCTGAATTTTAGAAGTGAAAAAAAAAAAATCGACCCTCTACATATTCTTATAGGGCTTTTTCTTTTTAAGGTGAACTGCTCCTTTTATTCCCTTCAGAGCCATCAAACTGGGTAGAGCTGTAGGATATGGAGAGGATAACTTTTATTATAGAATCCAAGTAAGCCATGACTTTTCCAACAAATTTCCACATAATAACCACTTCCCACTTACCATTTGTGCCCCCTTATTTAGTTAATAAACAAGAAAATACATTATGTGCTTTCTCCAAAGCTGAAATTAAAGATCTAATGTAAATACTTATTCAAAAATATGCAAAATCAACAAGTATAACTTGTTTCCATTTGTTTTGTCACTTCTAATCACACATATCAAAATTCACTTGAAACATAAAATGCAGGCAAGAAATGTTGCATATAGCTTTGTAGACACATTTTTCACTTTGGAATATTTCAATGCTAATGTGTAAGGACATATTGCTTGCACTTATGCCCATGGCTGTCAGTTTTCCTATTTGATTAAAATGTGTTGGACTGCTCAAAAAACAAAATCATTTATGTTGAGCCCAGCTCTATATAGTCATCATCAACTGTTCCAGAAGGCTTATTCATCACAATGCGAAAAGCATGAATGGATCAGATTGTTACAATATATCTCATATAGTTGAAATCATTTCATATTTTGAAAATATTTACTGCTATGGACAAAAAATCATTAATAGCCATTTCAGTAGCAGCAAAGACTATAACTGAGACAACAACTGTAGCTGAATCAGTTTGCCCATATCAATTCTAATGAACTGCTCGAAACACGGCTGAAATAAAATAAAACAGCTGGCCTGCTTCAAATCATATTTGGTTTACTTTTTTTCTATAGGAATATAGATTGATCAACCCAATATTTTTTTTCTGGGAGAAACTGAACATACCAAGTGAAGGGGGAAATAGGGTGTAGTCAGGTTGTAATTGGGTATGGTTTGGGAGTAATGGGCTTTAGTGTGGTATCGCTTTGTCTTGGCAAATAACCTCTTGAAAATCAACCTTCTAGATCTTGGGAAGGAGGGATTATGGACAACATCAGACTGGGGGTGCAGGGGCCCATCGGGACAGCTAACTCGGGGCCCCGTTCTGCCCCCCCAATGCGCATGGCCATGCGTGTGCACGAGTTATTGCCATGACTGGATGGTCATGGAAGGAAAACAAAAGAGTATAGTTTTTAGATGCAGCGGCCCAGTTACTAAAACTCGAGTTTATCTCAACGTTGCAACATTGACTCTCCAAAAACTCAACTTTGTCAACTTGTAGCCATGAAAACACAAATTTATTGGATTATCAGACAAACACCAGCACAGATCACAATGTCAAAAATAATTTCCGAAAAATCACGAAGGTTTGATAAATGGGCCCCATAAAAAAAACAAAACACCTGGAAGACCCACTCTTAAAGGAGAAGTCAACCCAATTGGCACTAAAATCCCTCCCCCTCCCCTCCCTCAGTTCTTCAGAGACATCTGCCATTGACTTCTACATGACCTCAACAGGTTTGATATGGAGTATTTTAGGATTCAGATATTTAGCAGCTTTGGGGTATAATAAATCTCTAAAACATTGAGGGTTTTTTCTTCTAAAAATTCAAGTTTTCCCCTTTAAAAACTAGACAAGAGAAATCCAAGATATAATAAATGGACCCCATAAAAAAACACCTGGAAAACCCACTCTTAAAAGTTGTTTATTTAACATAAAACAATAGTCGCAGTCAAAATAAAGGTGGGGTTGACAAGCATGACATTATCTATCATTATACTAAATGGGAAATAAAATCAGACATTACAGAACAGATTTATCAAGGCTCGAATTTCAAAGTGCAAAAACGTTGAATTCGAATTCAAAAAGACCAACTGAAATTAATTTTAAAAATTTTTGATCAAATCGAGTGACATATTCAATTGAATAGGTCCATATTTGATTTAATTCGAATAGACTGATTAGAATTTTTAGCGCATTTGAATTCAAAGTTTTTCCCCAAAAAACCTATATTGACTCCATATAGGTTCTAGGAGCTCCTCCATAGGATAAAACAGCAATTTGTCAGGTTTTAGATGTTGAATGGTTTAATTTGAATTTTTAAAGAGGCAGTACATGATAAATTTCGAATTTTCAAATTTTTTGTAAACTCGAATCGATTTAGACTATTCCCTAGTCAAGGAACACAAAAATAGTTCGGATCTTTTATTCGAAAATTCAACTTGACCTTTGATAAATCTTCCCCTACATATTCATTCCAACATCCATACATATGTATTTGTGTACAATACACTAAAAAAGTTAGAAATCACATCAGGGGTTGGTCAGACAAATCCAGCATAAAATTCTAATTAGGCAGCATTTTCATCTGTAACACCATTAAATGGTGGTTAATAGCCTGTACCAGCCACTATAATTGCTTTTAGATAGAAATACTGGACATTTCATGCCTTGTTGACATCAGTTAAATTTGATGAAACAGTTATGTAATTACACCAAAAAAGTAAGCTAAACATGTTTTTCTTTAGCTTAAAAATCTAAGAATGTAATGTAATAAAATGGTAGTAATATTAGAACTTTATAATATCTCTACGGCCACTCTCATGGAAACCCTGTACATTATACATACAGAAGGACTTTACTCAAGCTCAGAGTGAGTGAAACATTGAGCACTTCACTAGTATGCTGTGTTGGCTGGTGCATGTGATAGACATACTGAAGCATCATGTCTTACTCTGCAGAAATGAACTCCTTGGGAACTATGGGGGCTATTTACTAAAACCCGAATTTTTCTAAAATTTATATTAAAACAGACCTAATTCTCATCCATGAAAGTACCTAATTTTTCAACAAAAATTTTGAATCATACAAATTTTTTGACTCTGAAATCATAAAATTTTTAAAGTTGATGCCCAACACCGCAATCATAAAATTTTTAAAGTTGGTGCCCAAAATCCCAGTTAGCATACAACACCAGTGCAGATCACAATATTTTCAAATTGTAAAAGGGATATCTGCTATAGACTTCATTTAGCAGCTTTGGGGCATAATGAATCTCAAACGAAAAACAGGGATGCACTGAATCCAGGGTGCCAATTTATTAAGCCATGGATTTTTCAACTCAGGCTTTTTGAGATAAAAAATCTGAAAACGTTGTGGGAAAAAAGTGCAACCTTTTATGGGTTTATGATGCAACAAAACTGCAACAATTCAGAATATGAAAAACTCCAGCTAAAACTTGTTGGACACAAGTAGAAGTCAATGCAGATGTTCTTTTTACACACAGAAGGTCTTTCTTTGATTAGTGGTTTTAGAGGTTTTTTGGGAGTTTGTAAAATTGACTTTTGTGTGACAATATGAAAAAGTCACAGTTACAGTATTGTGCAACAAATCAAAAATTTTTTAAATACATTTCATGCCGTTTGTGGTGTTAGAAAAAGGGATGTTAGTCATGGTTTCAAAAAACTCTAAAACCACTAAAATTCAAAATTTGATAAATAGGAGGCCTCCAGAATTCAATTATAAATTCAGGCAAATAAAATCCTTTTTCAGCAGGGTTCGGATTTGGCAGTGCCCAGTTGAACCAAATTACGCTAATTTGTGTATGTACCTTAAGGTTTGTTTTCAGTTTGGGATTCAGCAGAATCCTGCATGAAAGATTCAGGATTTGCCAGAATACCAAAAAGGAGGCTTCGGTGCATCCCTAATTAGAAGAACTAAATAACTATACGGGGCAGATTTACGAAGGGTCGAATTTGAGGGTTAAAAAACCCTCAAATTCGACCATTGAATTTTAAGGGAATTAAAATCTTTCGAATTTGACGGATTTTACTGCAATGCGATCGAATAGTAAATATTCAATCACATGATTTTTAACCATTCAATTTAATTTTTTTATTCAATCAAAAATAGTAAAAACCAATTCGGTAGGTTTAAACTGGCTAACTAGGCAGTCAAATAAAAAATTAAAGGGCAAGTAATTTGACTGTTGAATATTCAAATAGAATTTTATTTGAATTATTCGAATCATTCAATTTGATTGAATTTTCCAGATTCGATGGTCGAAGTGCCCTTCAAAAATATTCGAAATTTGAATTAAAATCTTTTTGAAAATTCAATTGAATTTCGAATCATTCATGTGAATTTTATAAATCTGCCCCTAAATGTTTAAAATCAAACCCAAACAAAATGGTTATGTGCAAAAACATTACTAAGAGCTCTATTTTAAATTAAAGTAATTACATTGACTCAGTGAAGATGAAAACTCAATTTCATAGCCATGCCTTTATCATACACAACCATAATTTTGTGAATCCTTCTACAACTCAGAATTCACAGTTGGTTGCTGAAGGTCACAGACCTTGTCATTGCAACTGATGGGATTCTGTCTAATGACAGCGGAAGGATTACTAGTTCAGCTGAGAACTTGTTTCTGGAAGAAAGTTTCTATTTACAAGCAGTACTCTGTGGTCTGAGAAATTCTTGGACTCCCAGTCAAATATATTTACATAAGGGTTTCATATCTGTTTGCATTTTCTTTAACCTACACAGTGATGGAAACTGCTTTTCAATTCTTAATGGGGAGTTTAAGACGCAAGAGAATAATTCAGCAATAAGAACAAATTAACCAAATTAAAAAGTGCATTATATTTATAAACAAAATACACGACAAACACAATCATATTCACTAATGATTCAGTCCATGATTTATTAAATCTTAGAAATTAGTTGTGCAGCAAACACGAATCAGTATTACTAATGGGAACAGCATTCAGATTTTAACTATCATATAGTATTAACTTCACAAAGCAAACTAAGCTTCTTTAGTAAAGTGAACGGTCATTAGGCTGCTAAATTAGCATTCATAAACAAATAATGTATTCACACATAGGGACATATTAGCCAAGGGCAAAGACTAAACAAAAACATGTTTACAAAACAGATTTTGAAGCTTTTATTGTTGTGTTTGCTAAATTATTCAGAGACAGGAGGCATATTATCATTTAAGCCCTTTCAAATACAATGTCCTTGCAGAATGTGTACAAAGTATAGAAAATGCAAACAGAAAACAAAATCCAGATTTGTCAGTTTGTATTATATTGTGAAATGATGTCAGCAAACAAAATATAGCATCAGGGTCAGACTGCCATTCTTCGAATATGGCGATATGGCAGTAATAACTGTCTGCTGCGGAGACAATGACAGCCAGTCAAGGAGAATTAGTTTTAAGGACCGGGTAAACCAAAAATACACCAGGAAGAGACCTGCAGAAAATCAGAAAATACAGAAGGAGAAGGTTATGTTGTGCTCATATAATTCTGAAGGCAGAACCAAAATGAACGATATAAAATTAAACGGCTGTAAGCTTATTTTATGTATAATTACCTGTAAACGATTATTGAAATTCTAACTTCACTCACCTATTGTATGATAATGTATTTGTATTTGGCATTAATCTTTAAGTAACAGAAATGTATTTCTTCAAATGCACTGACAGAGAGGTGCCTTTTATCTCAACAAGGTGTAATGTGTTACAGAGGCAAGGTATTCTATAAATGGCCAAGATGTGTTATGCTGTGTTGAGCTACTGTAATACTCTGTTGCAGACTACTGTATCTATAGTAATGACATGGTTATGTCTCTGAATTGCAACTCATAGGGGATTATTTACTAAAACTCAGGTTTTTTTATTAAAACAAAGTCAACCAAACTCCCATCCACAAATTGAACTAATTTACCAATAATTCTTCTTGAGAAGTCAGATGATAAAACATCACAACAAAATCATGTGTCAATTCAAGTTGTACTATTGAAGCTCTGAAAACTCAACTTTATTGAACTGTCACTGTGAAAACTTGAATTTATTGGATTATTGGATGAAAACCCCAACTTTATTGGGTTATCCAACGCAGATCACAATGTCAAGAAACAGCTTTAGGGACATCTACCACATGACCTCGACAGGTTTGAGATTAAGTATTTTTGGATTTTTAGCAGCTTTGGGGTGTAATAAATCTCTAGAATTAGATTTTTTCCCTTTAAACCATCAACCAGATAAATTTGAGGTTTAATAAATGGGCCCCATAGCAGCCAATCAAATGTTTCCTTTCCTTATTCCAGACAATAGTGTATGCAGTCATTATCCAAAACAAGGCCTTAAGGAAGCTGTACTGAAACAAGCCTACAAATTTCATTATTTTTCTCACCCATGGCAATGGAACTGCCCTCAATGTGCCAAGTTAAAGATATTGGTTGAAGGCATAGAGGCAGAATGGAAAATCCCAATTACTGGTTCAGGGTGACTTCCCCATTTATTGAATAATGTGTATCTATATGGTGTGTTCACTAATTGTTTGCACTTCATGAAATACAAGTATATACTAGTGAGTAATTATACATGGTTTCCCCATATTGGTGGTTATTTACTAAAACTCAAATTTATTTAATTTTTTTATTAAAAAAAATGCAACCTAACTCCCAGCAACGAATTTAACTCATTTATCAATAATTCTTCTCAAAAGAAGTCTCATAGTATAAGAGTTGGAATATATGTAATGTCTTCCCAAATTATAGAAATACCATTCTGTTGTAATGTGCACAATATTTACTACCTGCTCTAGAGCAGAAATAGCTAAAATCTGCAATGTCTCTGTATATGTATGTACCGCCATATATGGCAGAAGATATTTACAGCTGATACAAGGTCATACCTTGATATTAGAAGATAGGTTGTTTTATCTAAAGTTGTGTAAAAGGGATTTTTTTATAGTGGGAATTGTCAAATTATTTGCCCACATATAAAGCACTGGCAGATTAATTTGACACTTTTAAGAATGGATTGGGCTTTCTTTGGTATGAGAAAAAATACATAAATAAGTGAGTAAATGTGCTAGAGAGACAAGATGTGTGGTTTTTAGAGACCCCATTGTAAGGACTTTGAAGCTTGCCCAGGTGGCCCGAAACATTGCCTTTTTTCTGTATGTGTTTGGGGTGAATAAATCATACATTTGTAGTGATGATCGTATTTATTCGACTGCGGCAAATTCCCGCGATTCGCTGCAGGCAAATAAATTCGTAAAACGCAGACGAAATTTCGGCCATTGCGTCCATAAATGGACACGTGTGTCCAAAACGAGATGTGGCTACATTTTTGCAAATTTTTTTTCATTTTGCGAATTTCTCTAGAAATTTGCGAAAAATTTGGCGAAGCAAAACGCCGCCGATTCGCCCATCACTATACGTTTGATTCAAGATTCTGCGTGCCACTGGAATTTCTCTATGTACCTGTATGACCCGTATAGCAGGAGTGGGTCTTCCAGTGTAGCACCTGGTACTGCAAAAACTACATGCTGAGGAGTGGAAGCACTCTACCATTGCTGCTGATCTTTTGTGTATTGACCCTTGCTTTGTCTGACTACTCTGATATCTCCAATCCTGACCCTTGCCTGCCTGCTTCATTAGTCTGCTCTCTCCAATCCTGATCCCGGCCTGTCTGACGACTCTGCTCTGCTTGTGCTGGCCCGGCCTGCCTGTACCACTCTGTGGCGTCTGGTGGTGTTCTCCTATCCAGTATCCTTGGTGAGACCATCATGCCCCTTTGCTCGTCCAGATCCTATTGCTTTGCTCCTCTCTCGAATAAGACCTGGTAGCTTTCAATTAGCTGAGGACTCCTCCCGAGGTGAAAGGCGGCGGTTATAGGCAGAAGTGGGAGCTGAGACCAGGGAGTTTAGCTTGGGTTCTGGATTTAGGGTGCCGTTCATGCCATTACATAAATAATGCTATGTAATTTTCATGACTGAAGCTTCAGCACAAAACTCACTGGGACTCATTCCTATAGCTGCATGTGTGAAGTGTGAATCCATTTTTGTACTACAAATTTGAGACACATTCTAATAAGTCCCCATACTCATTTTATGAAAGCTTAACATTATGAGTGTATGGCATTAGAATTCACAAAGTTTCCCAAATTTCACTTTGGAGTGTCAAATAGAGACCAGACATCTGTGCTATGTGTTGACTTGACTTGACTGCAGATCAAATTATTAAAGGTGCAGTCAACTAGCTGACCTATTATATTCTTATGGAAGGACCTGTAATAATTCTGCTATTGTTATGGGAAGTGACCAGGTACAAATATCTCTTAACATTGCTAAGGAAAGTCAATGGGACAAAAAAGACACATCTGATCACTTAAAACACAGGTCATTATTAATCCTGAAATAGATTTGACTCAAGTCTTCTATGTCATCCAACATGGTTAACTCCTGAGCTTTCTATTTTGGTCAGCTACCAAAAAATGTTTATTTCTTACAGAATACAATAACAATTGAATGCTTAGTGAATGTCAAAGATAACAATAGTTACACTTCATAAGATGCTTGCATTTGCTGTTTTGGAATTCACTGTGAACAACAAAAGGCAAGGCAAAATACCAGAAGCACACAATTCAGTTTTATCTATGCAAAAGGTGATTTATTTAGCCCAAAAAAACACATACAAAATGGGCAATGTTTCAGGCTTCAAGACCCTTAAAGGGGTTGTTCACCTTTACGTTAACTTTTAGTATAATGTAGAGAGTGATATTCTGAGACAATTTGTAATTGGTTTTCATTTTTTACTGTTTGTGGTTCTAAAGTTATTTTGCGTTTTATTCAGCAGCTCTCTAGTTTGCAGTGTCAGCAGTTTGGTTTCTAGGGTACAAATTACCCTAGCAACCCTGCATTGATTTGAATAAGAGACTGGAATATGAATAGGAGATGGACTGAATAGAATGATAAGTAATAAAAAGTGGCAACAACAATACATTTGTAGCCTTACAGAGCATTTGTTTTCAGATGGTGTCAGTGACCCCCATTTGAAAGCTGCACAGAAACAGAAGAAAATTGCAAATCATTGAAAAATTATGAAAAATAAATAATGAAGACCAATTGAAAAGTTTCTTAGAATTGGCCCTTCTACAATATAATAAAAGTTAACTTGAAGGTGAACTACCCCTTTAATCAGGTTTGATGAGAAGCAAATTCGACAATAATAAAAAAAAATCAACTGTATTTAGATATGCTGTGTCCATTATTTTACAGTGTCATGTCAGTTAGAAAAAGAAAGCTTTATTAAAAGCTACTTTAAATTTGTGGCTAACTTAATCTGTTTTTTAATGTCTAATTAAAGAAAATGTAAAACTGGAAGAAAACCCTGCACAACTTTAAATGATATAATAATTTAAACAAAGTTACAGCATGTCCTGCTTTATTATTTTGATTTACAATGTCCAGGTTCTTACCAGAAGCCCTGACCAATAGTGTTTCCAAGAAATGCACTAATCAAATATCACTCCAAACCAATTATATTAATTCAGTAAATTACTAGGAAACATCCAACTGAACAGTGCCAATCTGAAGAGACTGGAAACAGTAACTCATTGCACTGAAATTGTGTTGGTTTGACAATTGACAGTTCATGTTGCCTGGAGATCAGTATGACATTGTTACAATAAATTTAATAATGTTTATACAGTGTTTTTATTTTTCTTTTATAGGATAAGAGAACACATTGATGGTGTTACTGTGTAATACTAAACCAGTGATTTAGGTTACAGGTTTACGAAAAGTTAAATTAAGTAGATTTGCTATAGTCATTTGGGAAAATACAAACATTTGCCTAAATACATTTCCACACTTGTGTAGTATTATGTAAAAACTACCAAATAAAGTTGTTATTAATTTCTCCTGGGATTTATATGTATGAATAACTTTGTTTGTAAAGTGCTATTAGGACCTGCAAAAGTGCAATTTATACAGGGACACACAGTATACAGGGAGGACACATACCATAACTACAACAAATATCCACAAAGTACACAAAGCTTATATAAGGACACAAAGCTTATATAAGGACACAAAGCATAAGGGCCAAGTGGTTGGAGAGACAGTAGGAAGGAGGTATAGAACTTGCAATCTAATTTAACATATACCAAAAGTTGTACATACATACAGTATACCACATAGTTTACATTATTTCTTTGGCATAACTGGTTATATTTATAATGATACTGTATTATTTTATGACTGGGGAATATAGTATGTTTTCATTTGCAAAAAAGTTCAAAGTCAGTTTACAGACCTCAAAGACTTCCTGGCAAAGTTTGTGGTCAAATGGCTTTTTGCAAACATTCTCAATGTATGTAATAAAATTTGGCAAATGCAAAATGTATTTTGCTTCAAAATATTTAACAAAGCTCAGAGCAGGTGCTAACGATAAACTTACTTGCCTGCTTGGCAATGTAATATTCACAACTAAATGATTTCCCAGTGTGGGCAGCACTAAACATTCACAAAGCCATTTTAAACATCACTTGCATTTTTTTATTACATTCCCCCTTTGCTTAATGTGGTAATTTAATGTGGTAATTTAATGTGGTAATTTACAGGTTAATTTACAGGTTTTAACATTTTTGTATATGATGGTAAAATATTGAATACTTTTCCACCTTTTGTACCAATTTTATATCAGGTGAGAAAAGTTAAAGAGATGCTGACACCAGAAATTTTTCTACATCTATCATAATATGAGCTACACATGCTATCTATAATGTTACCATAAAAGTATTTGCAGATTATTTTACATTACCCATCTAATCCCCACATTCCACTTTGAGGGGGCTGCCATATTTGAGCTTTAGCAGACTGTTAGCATCAGACACTCTAACTGACATGTTGAGAAGGGACAGTCAGGATGGCAAAACAGTCAGGTTTAGGAACTTCAAGTAACAATTTCTTACAAAAGCAGCTGAAAAACAATCAAAATGAGCTATAGGTAACTTTTGATGTACATTAATATTTTGAATAATAATTGTTTAGCAGTGATGGGCGAAACGGTCGCGTTTCGCTTCGCCGAAAAATTCGCGAATTTCCAGAGAAATTGGCGAATTTTTCGCCGATTCGCGAAACGAGTTGCGCGTCGTTTTTGACGCGAGTCGCGTCGTTTCCGACACGCCGCGCCGTTTTCGGCACGCGTCGCGTCGTTTTCGGTGCATCGCGTCAAAAACGACGCACGACTCGTTTTTGCGCGGCGAATTTTTGGTGGCGAATTTTTTTGCCCGTTTCGCGAATTTATTCGCCAGCGGCAAATCGCGGGAATTCGCCGCGAATTCGCCCATCACTATTGTTTAGTGTCAGTATCACTATAAGAGATATAATCCTTCAGAAGCAGGATATGAGTCCAACGATTCTGCAAAGAGAGTGCAAGGGTTTTTTTTAGTCCTTTAAACTAAACCTTTGCTTAGTGATAATGCATAGTGATGGGCAAAACGGCCGCGTTTCGCTTCGCCGAAAAATTCGCAAATTTCCAGAGAAATTCGCGAATTTTTCGCCAATTCGCGAAACGAGTCACGCGTCGTTTTTGACACGCGTCGCGTCGTTTTCGGTGCGCGTCGTGTCGTTTTCGACGCGTCGCAAACGACGCGCGACCCGTTTTTGGCGGCGAATTTTTGGCGGCAAATTTTTTCTGCTGTTTCGCGAATTTATTCGCCAGCGGCGAATCGCGGGAATTCGCCGCGAATTCGCCCATCACTAATAATGCACAGTGCAATATTTGCCAGCGAATAATTTTACATTGTGAGCAGTGCTAAACGTTTGCAAAAATTCTATTTTAAATAATGCTTGTGAATTGTAACAACATCCCCCCTTATGTGAGTTACTATTCATGCAATTAGCATTGATTGGTTGATTTTTAATTGATGGAAAAGGATTGAGAATTTAAATATTGTGTGAATATCTAGAGCCACTCAGACACAAAATGTGTAAGGCAATAGCCTGTTGGGGTATGTAAGCTTTAGAATATGTTATTTCTAATATTGACTTTTGTATTTTTTAGTACAGGTCCAATTTTCTGTACACAATGTGATTACTTACACTTTTGTGCATTTCTACAACAGAAAAAAATATTCCTCAGTAACTTATATTGCCCCAAAACACCTTATCCACTCAAGCCCAGTCCCAAAACAATTCAGGGTATAGACCTATAAAATTTTGTGGTTTCCACTAAAATAATAACATGGTGATAATTTGCACTGCAGAATGTATTTTAGTGAGGCTATGACCATTCTAGGTAGAAACAATTACTTAAAATTCAGCATAGATAGCCAATATAGAATCATAAAAATTAAATGCAGATCAATGCATCAAAATGTCTTCTAGGAGGCATATGTGAAGCACTTTATGTCTTTATTAATTTCCTTGTGTCACCATATAGTATCTGTATTTCATTTTACATTCAAATGAACCATCTGCCCTTATACTCTGGATCAATAATGACTTTCTCTTTTCAGATGACATTCCTTACTCTCCTTTACAAAACCAGCTATACAGTGCAATAAAAAAAAAAAAATATATATATATATATATATATATTGGATTTAAATTTTCAAGTTAACATATTTCTTCAGTGCAGTAACTTTTTAAAGGAATATATGAACATCAGACATCATCCCTTTTCCTTCGCCTTTTCAATTTTAAGCAGATTGTTT
Source organism: Xenopus borealis (assembly GCA_024363595.1). Classification (NCBI taxonomy): domain Eukaryota; kingdom Metazoa; phylum Chordata; class Amphibia; order Anura; family Pipidae; genus Xenopus; species Xenopus borealis. The sequence goes on along the minus strand of CM044431.1, from coordinate 48,371,246 downwards.
ACAGAAACAATGTTCCCGGGTTTTACCTTGGCCTTTGCATTTCACATAATGTTGAATGAACCAGAAAGGAAGCAAAATATAGGGAAATAGACTAAGCACACCAGCAGGTTATCAACACCAGGCTTGCATTTGTATTTTCATGAGGGTCTTTAATGTTTGTGTCAGTAAACACATTAAGGGGTGTATTTACTAAAACTCAAATTTATGTAATTTTTTTTATTAAACAGTCAACCTAACTCTCATCCACAAATTTAACAAATTTATCAGCTCAACAAGGTCAGTGCGGGAAAAGTATTCATAAAATCGAACTGTACCAATTTTTTTAGATTTGACGGCTGAATCACTCGATTTTTTAAGTTGTCACCCAAATATTTTGAATTCTCCTCCTAAACAAATCCAGCGTTTAAATCTGAATATATATATATATATATATATATATATATATATACATATATATATATATATATATATATATCAGTCCATGAAAGCACTCACAGCAGTCGCCATCCAGCGTATATCAATAACTCATTATTGGTGCATGGTTTATCAACCTGTTTCGGCTCTCATAGGGCTGTCGTCACCATGTGAGCCTAAACACCTTGATATACCATGCACCAATAAATGAGTTATTGATACACACTGGATGGTGACAGCTGTGAGTGCTTTTGTATATATATATATGTGTGATTTTTTCATTGTCAAAAGATTAAAAGATTATGTTTGCTTCAGATCTCAAAGCTTGAGAACATGTGCCATGGAAAGTTATTTTTAGTGTTTTAATTTCACAGTTGTACTGATCTATCAACCTTAGTAAACTCATAAACTCATAATTAGTGATGGGCGAATTTGTTTAGTTTCACCAAAAAATGCGTGAATTTCCTGCGAAATACACGAAGCGGGGAAAAATTAGCAAAACAGCATTGGTGTCTCGTTTTTGATGTCGGTGTACGTTTTTGGACGCAGGCATGGTTTCTGGGCTCCAGTGTCAGTTTGTGTGCACCTGCGCAAATTCGTTGGCGAAAATGCACCGGCGTCCAAAAAATGGATGCCGCCGTCTGATTTTTTTTTGACGCCTGCAAATTTTCACCCTTCACTACTTATAATCCTCTCACATTAGACTATCTTGTGGTTGGGGCCTAGTTAAAATAACATGATCTGATGTCATCAGGTTCAAAATATTGCAGAGAATGGGGGGCGGTCCTAAGCCAAGATGGTGATCGGACGCAGTTTCTAGGAGCTCTGTACACGGATCCTAACCAGCCCAACAAAAGCAGCTTGCAGAGCAGATAAAAGAAGCTTGGGCTACCGACAAGTGACCTTACATCATGGGAAGGCGAGGAACAAGAGCACAAAGCCACACTATGTCGCCGTTCCTGCACAAAACTCCCAGCCGCGGTACACAGACAAGAATCCAAGATGGCGCCGACTCTGATAACGTGCCTGCAGGTTCCCCGCGAATAGACACATCGCCTGCACGATCAGTGAGTATATCTCCTGCGCTCACTCCTCTACATAATTCCCCACAACAATTCATGCCAGAACTAGCTGACACCCAACAAACAGAAGGGCAGCCAGTAACACCTCAAATATTAGCGGAACAACTGGCGATATTACAGAATGCCTTAACATCCACCATTAAACAAACTGTGTTCGCAGCTGTTAACACAGCAATAAAAGAGGTACAGAAAGAGATTACAGGCCTTGGGGAACGCACAGACAAACTGGAAACTTACACTGATGACATAGCCCAGCGTTTGGTATATGTAGAGGAGGATAATGCCGCCCTTAAAGGGGAAGTCGACCAGTTAAGGGACATGTGTGAAGACCTAGAAAATAGGTCAAGGAGACAAAACCTAAGGTTCAGGGGGATACCTGAAGAAATTAACCCATCAGAAATAACAGGCTATCTTAAGGACTTATGTACCCATATCTGCCCAGAAACATCAGGCGATCTATGGAGATTTGATAGGGCACATCGGTCATTGGCACCTAAGCCCCCAATATCGAAACCTCCACGAGACATCATCGCATGTTTTCATTATTATCAGGGCAGAGAAGACATACTGGCAAAGACAAGAACAATTAACACTATAGGATTCCGCACACATAAAATCCAAATCTTTACTGACCTTTCACCAATCACTCTAAACAAGAGACGGGAATTAAGACCCATCACGCAGACATTAAAAGAACACGGAATACTTTACAGGTGGGGATTCCCATTCAAACTAGTGGCCACGCGAGCGGGTCAAACTTATACTTTGCACAATCCCAGAAATGGGGCCCGATTCTTGAAGGCAATGGGCCTATCTTTCAAAGACCAGGTACAATTGCATAAGGACCCCATACAAGAGAAACCACAAACACCACTTGGTCCTCAATGGACCAAAGTCCAGCAGAAAGCTTCCTCCCTAAGGCTAACTCTGAGCCCCTCGCCCACACGAGACACTTAATCGGCCAGATAATTAAATCTCGCCAACCAAAAAACCTAACCAAAATGAGACAATTATTCAGTAGTCACAAATTGGGCACAAATGGATCCCCCAGGAGCTGAGGATGCTTCAATACCACACCCTAAATCCACCCAGTATACCACGACACCTACTCGGCCACGGACACACACCCCCCACCGGAGGAACCTGTCTTACCTCCTTTAGGCCCTAGACCTAGTGTCAGCGCCTCATATACACGAGTTCTACAAAATACAACCAACAAGGTTGGCTATAACTTAGAAGAAAAGGAAGAATCACCTTTTATTCATTTATATTGTTATACTGTTGATTATTTCTTATATAATTGTCTTTTTTTTTTTGTTTTTTTCTTTTGTTCACTTTCACTTTGTTTGAACTTTACAATGCTATTATCTCTCAATTGCTGGTTCCTGATTTTACCACCTAGACGATTAATATGTGTAAATGTGCTTTACCAAATGCCCGATGGGATGACAGGGGATTCTGGTCGACTGAACCTGGGCTTCTACCCCATAAAGAGATACATTATAAATAAGCTAACCCTACCTCCAGTCCAATATGGCTAAGATCATTTCTATGAATGTCAAAGGGCTTAACAGTATACATAAGAGATACCTAGCTTTGAAAGAACTTAAAAACTTACAGGCGGATATAGCCTTCATTCAAGAAACTCATTTTCACAAAGACAACCCTAGTAAGCTTAAATCAAAACTTTATCCAAAGGCCTACTATTCCTCGGGCCCCTACAAGAAAGCAGGAGTGGCTATACTCATTCATAAAGATTGCCCTTTCTTAGTCAACCAGGCCCTTGAAGACCCAAATGGGCACTTTTTAATTGTAAAAGGGATGTATGCCAATAGGAAGCTATTGTTGGTAAATATATATTCACCCACAAAAACAGGTCAACTTTTTACGCAGAGTAATCTCAAAAAAACAACAATTAGACTCTCCATATATGATTATAGGAGGAGACTTTAACTTGACATTTTCTCAGGCAGCTGATAGGTCAACCCCCTCCCCCGACCAGGCAGCTCACAAGACCTCCACGCTGTTTAGACAGACCATACGCCAATATCAGCTATTTGATGCATGGCGAACGAAACACCCCACAGAAAGGCAATACACCTTCTATTCACCCACACATAAGCTACACTCACGTATTGACTACCTTTTTATATCTTATCCATGTCTTCACTTACCCTATGAATCTGAAATTATGCCAATCACCTGGTCAGATCATGCACCAATAACCCTAGTTCTTGAGCTAACTAAATCCCCTCCTCGAGAGGCACATTGGCGCCTCAACGAATTAATCCTACACGATAAAGATATTTTCACCCAAATTGAAACTAACTTAAAGGATTATTTTAAAATCAATGAAGGCTCAGTTGACTCCCTAGCCACCCTTTGGGAAGCCCACAAAGCTACAATAAGGGGTCAACTAACAGCACATAAAAAGAGATCAGCAAACACCAACTATCTCAAACTCCATAAACAGCTAAGAGATTTAGAAACAAAACTCAACCTAGGCCAGACGGAACCTCTACTGTCAGAAATCAATAGGATCCGTAGGGACTTAGCGGAGATACGACAAAGTCAAGCTGAAAAAGCTATAATCTGGACAAGACAGCTGTTCTATGAGAAAGCCGACAAACAACACACCTTACTAGCGAAAAAGCTAAAAGACCAACAAACCCAGTCTAGAATAACATCTCTCAGACTACCTTCAGGCCAACTAACGTATGACCCTGAACAAATTGGCTCTCAGTTTTATGATTACTATCACAAACTATACAATCTATCCCCTCCTACTGCTGACAAAGGACTACACAAAGATTTAATTGCCAAATTCCTAGCAAACCTAGATCTACCAAGCCTGACAGAAGAGGATTTAAATACACTAAATAGGGATATTACTATGGACGAACTATCTAACACTCTTAGGAATATGCCGAGTGGTAAAACCCCCGGCCCTGATGGATTCCCATATAAGTACTACCAATTATACCAAAAAATCTTATTACCATATCTGCTAAAGCTATTTAACCACTACCTTCAAGGTAACCCCATTCCCCCTTCTAGCCTAACCTCATACCTGACACTAATACCAAAAGACCAGAAAGACCCCACACAGTGCACAAACTATAGGCCAATAGCCCTTTTAAACTCAGATCTAAAGGTATACACGAAAATCCTTGCAAACCGTCTAGCCCCAATACTCCCAAAGCTAATAAATAGCGATCAAGTTGGATTTATAAAGGGACGACAGGCAGGTGACAACACAAGACGTACAATAAATTTAATCGAACTACTCCAAAGACACAAAGAAAGCGCCTTAGTGATTAGCCTTGATACCGAAAAAGCGTTTGACAGGTTAGATTGGACCTACCTGCACACACTATTAAAACACTTCAACCTCTCCTCCTCCTACTTACTGGCCATACAAAACCTATATAGCTCACCTTCCACATACCTTAAACTCCCAGGACAGTCACGCAGACCTATCCCAATTCACAACGGTACCAGGCAGGGATGCCCTCTCTCTCCTCTGCTTTATGCCCTTAGCATAGAACCCCTAGCAGCGGCTATACGAACCCACCCAGACATCAAAGGGGTTTCAGTAGATTCTATGCAATACAAAATAGCCCTGTTTGCAGATGATATACTGCTCACTATGACTAACCCACAAATCTCTCTCCCTAATCTTCACAAAACCCTAGACAGCTACAGCAGTATTTCAGGCTATAGGCTGAACATTACTAAAACTGAAGCACTTCCTCTCAACATTCCACCCAGAGTTTTGGAAGGGCTGAAGTCTGGGTTTGGCTACAGGTGGAGGGTGGATTCCCTGACTTACTTAGGGGTACAAATAGCGGCATCCCACAACCAACTGTTCAACC
>CM044431.1:48350118-48364456 GCA_024363595.1 Xenopus borealis | reverse complement strand
CAGAATCTTTGAGGCAGGAATAGCAAGAATAACCAACAAAATGGACCAATATATTAAAATTTGGGATATACAGTAAGGATACTGAAAGGGTTGGACACCAACACACCACGGGACTCCCACCCTCCACTTGTGAGTTGAATTAGAGAGATGCATTAAGTCAATGAGACACACATTCAAAGACTAGCCAAACGCAGAACCACAATTGAAGAACCAATTTCAGCCAGTGAGTCTAGAGGGTATAGTCATTCCACAGTTCCTGAACTGTTAACCAGTTTAAATATTGTTATTGCATTTTTTCTAAAATATGACCTTAAATGCATATATTGTCTGTATAATCCAGATTGAAATTGAAAAATTGTTACATTTCTTTTATGAAAACAAATAAAAAATAAGTTACAAAAAAAAAAATATTGCAGAGAATAAGCAGAGAGGAGAAGGTAAGCAACAGCAGCAGACTGGAAGGTCCAGGGGCCCTCAATTCCTCCCTGGGCCTCCTACCCTGCCACAGTCCCAACCCCCTCTGACACCCCAAATGTACCTGTTCTCTTGCTTTGAATGGGGCTAAAGAGGAGGTCAGGGGGCAGAGCATGTCTAAGGCAATAGTGTGTCTGGTTCAGCAGGCCCCATGAGGGCCGGGTTCCACTGGGTTTTTTCCCAGTGTCCTGCTAGCCCAGTCTGACCCTGGAAAGGAGGGAAGTAAGGAGCTTGCGAGGCAGGATGGGAAAAAATAAAAGATTCTCTAGTAAGAGAAAATGTGTAGAAAGGACATGTTAGCACAAGAAAAAAATTATATTCAATAAGAATTATTTAAAATTATCCAATGTAAAAAATGTCACTGGAATTGATGCCTCCCCAGTATTCCATAACGTCTACTGGTCTGAGCAGGTATAAAATCTTATAATAGGCTATGGGCAATGCTAAATTTAAGTTTTTCCAATAGTGATAAAATATTCATATTGTTGAAACCCCATTTCATGGAAGGCCACTCACCCTTTCTGGGAAGATCAATTGATTATTGTTAAAATGTGATTGATCCTCAACAAATGGAATTTGTTATTGATAAATTGTTGCGGTAATGTTGAACTGAGTGATGAAACGTTTCCAAGAATTACTCATCAATGTACATCATGATCTGGATGAAGGAAAACCTTTGATCATTATAGACTGATTACAATTGATCAATCTTGAAAGATAAATGGTAAATCTGACCCTTATGAACTGCTACACATTCCCTATAAATTGTTACATAAATTATACATAATTATAGCAGCTGGAATAAAGAGAATCTGCAACTAGTAATGGAGGAATCTGACCAGTTTTGATTTGCCTAAAATTTGCAAAACAGCAAAAGCGACAATTTCTTTTGACACACAACAATTTTTTTTGACGTGCAACATTTTTTTCACCCATTGGAGTATATGGGCATCATTTCCACAGCAAAATTTGGAGAAACATTTCGCTCATCCCTATATGCAACCTTCTTTTCATGTATTTTTACCATGGGTAAAATGTGCTATTTGCTTTTATTAAGGACTATTTTTTTCCCACACACATACACAAATGCAAAATTTAGGTATAAACGTTTTACTCTCTTGGGGGTTATGTAATAAAAGTCACACAGGAGCAGTCACACATAGCAACCAATCAGCAGGTAGCATTGACTGGTCACCTGTTTAAAATCAAACACTTTTTTTGGTTGATAAGGGTTACTACCAATCTTTTATAACAAGATTTATGGAAAATGTCCAAGAAAGGGAAAACACAGTGAATATAATACGTTATCTTTTTCCTTAACTACTGCATAATAGTACTATCTCAGATGTGGCAAGCTAAATACATAGACTGAGTGAATAGCTAAGTTCTAAAAATAACTTTAAAGCTGAAATAACATTACAGCAAATTTACAAAGATAATTAATTAACAGGTATCAAAAACAATTAACCACGGTTACAGAACCTCATGCAGTACAAGAAACGTCTTACAGATAGAATATGATCTCATATGCAACACATAGAAGAAAGCAGAGAACAATGGCCAAAAAAGAACTAATACATTCACATTTACTGAAAATTGCATCCCTTCTGATATTCAATAATTCTTGAGAAACTCAACTCAAGATTTCATTCAATTTGATTTGCATTTCAGTTATTTGCCTTACTTTATACGTTTGCTCATTTGAATGAACTACATCATACTTTCACTCACTCCACTTTCCTTAAATATGTATTCATAGACTTGCCCCTCCCAGAAGGGACCTGTTACAAATCTTTGTGTAAAACCTGTAAAAGAACATGTATTCATGTTATAAAGTGATGGCACTTCTGAACATTTTTACATCTCTATTGAGCAGGGGTGCTCAAAAGGTAGATCGGGATCTACCAGTAGACCGTTAGGTGGTGATCAATAGATCTCGACACTGTCAACAAACAGCTTGACTAAATCACCCTTCTATTTCTTGCTTTTCATTCAGATATTTATTGTGTTAAGATTACATTAGAAATAGTTGCTTGTTAGCAATATAAATTATCTTATAAATCAGTATATAATATTTGTCATATTTTCTATGAAACAGGCTGCTAATTATACTTTTACGGATGTAGATAATAATGGGACACTTAAAGTAGACCTTGCATTAGTAAGGTATGGGCACTCCCTGCTATAGAGTATATTTATCAATAGGTGAAAAAACATGGATACATTTCTCCACAGTATAGTCCATAAACCATTGAAATTAGTTAAGAAGTAGAGATAAGTGAATCTCAGCAGATTTACTTCACAAACTCAGGGTGAATAGATGGTGAAAGTTTCTTAATAGATGGAAAAAACTTCTTAAAGTGACGGTGCATATTAAGAAAATAAAGGAAATGCACATGCAATAGTATCACAATTAAATCAAGTAAAAAAAATCAAGTAAAAACAATAACAATCAATTGTAGTTGTAGGAAGAATTTACACATAAAGAAGACTATTTCAAACCCACATACAGGCTTCAGTAGTAACAGGACACATGGAATTCTGAATTCATTCCCAAAGATATCCGTGTATTAAGTTTAAAAGTTCAAACTTCTCCACCTCGATTGCCCAACGTAACCCTTTCAATGCCATGCACTCTGAAAAATTTCCCATCTCCTGAGTTACAAGAGTGAAAATGTTTTGAGACATTTGTTTCTTTACATATGTTAATATCAGACAAGTGTTCCCTGATCCTTTCTTTTAGTTTTCTTCTAGTTTGTCCCACATATTGGGCCCTACATCCCAAACATATAATAAGATAAATTAAGTTAGAAGTATTACAATTAATGTATTCTTTGATTTTGTAGGATTTTTCCATCCGTTGAGGCCACAAACTGACTGCCATTATATATGTGGGGGCAAATGACACAGCGCCTATCCCCACATTTATGGTTACCCTTACTCAAAAAGTGGGAACCCTTTCTTTTTTTTGGACCATTCTAGGTGACAGTAAAAGTGTGTTACCTTTAGGTGTAACAAATCTACAACCTGAGCGCAAAATTTCTCTTAGTTTATCATCAGTCTGTAGACTCAACATATTTTTCTCTATTATATGTTTAATATTTGCAAATTGCGGCCCATTAGTCAAAATGCACAATGGTGTATCAGGTATAGATGCCAATTTTTTGTGTTCTCTAGTACTTGGAATGTATTTGTGGAGAAGAGACTCCCTGGGAGTAGTAAGAGCCCTTCTGAAGGCCTCAATTAACAGATTTAGATTATACCCCCTACATTGGTGTCTATCTCTCAGTTTGCAAGCTGTCAAAATTTGTCAAAGTTTGAGCAAAGTCTTTTAAAACGTAGAAATTGACCTTCAGGTATATTCTTGATGTTTTGGATGGGAAGAGTTGCAGATAATAACATATTGGCCCCACACTCTTTACGAAATAGGGAAGTAGTCACTTGTGTCCCCATGGCTGTAAGGCTGATGACTAGAAAGCTAATCCTTGTTTATTGAAATGTAAGTCATTGTTGTCAAGCCGTTCAACAAATTCATTAATGCATGCTTTATCTCCCTTCCATATGAAGAGGATATCATCAATATAACCTCCATAATAATTAATATAGTTTTTGAAAAAATTTTGGTCACCACAGATGTATATCTGTTCCCACCAGGCCATGTATAGATCGTAAGAGAGAGAGATGTAAGAGAGAGCAAACTTGGCTCCAATGGCAGTGCCTTGTTTCTGTAGAAAGTATTGGTTGTTAAAAAGAAAAAAGGTTGTGTGTCAATAGAATTGAATTGCCTCCAATATGAATTTTTTCAAAGGACAATAGTCACTATATCGATATAAATGATAGGATATTGCTTTCAGCCCTAAGTATTCCATGGGGAATACTAGAGTATAGTGAACAGACATCTATCATGGCTCCACTATCGCTTTCATGCCAATGTATGTACAAAGAACCTGTCAACTATCCTTAATGTAACTTGGTAAAGGAAGTACGAAGGGCTGAAGGTAGGCATCAAGCTCATATAGTGGTTCACCTAGGCATCCTATACCTCTCACTATAGGGGGGGTCTATCAGGTTTGTGTACCTTTGGAAGGTGGTGAAATATAGCAACCACAGGATTCTCAGTTCTCAAAAAGTCTTTAACTTGAGTACTTATTACACCCAAATTCCAGAATCTCAATGAGTTAAAAAAGTTTCTTAGAGGGTTGGTACTTAATGGTACATAAGTGTTAGTATCATTCAATTGCCTCTCTGATTCTGATATACTGTATACATCCCTTTGTCCATAACAACAATTAGACCCCCTTTATCAGGCAAACTAATTACAATTGACTCATCAGATTTTAGATCATTACGTGTTTCATTTCTCAAGGAGTAAGATTTCCTCGATGAAGTGAGGGGGTAATATGAAGTTGTATGAGTTCTTTCTCTACTTGTTTCTGGGATAAATTATTAGTAGAATTTCTAAGATATGTAGGGTAAAAATTGGACTTTTTGCATATCAAAACCCATTGTGAGCCCTGTCTTGGCACAACCTTCTGATGAAGTTGATACCCCTGAAATGTTGATAAACATGAGGTAGCAATAAAGAACAGGGGCAAGCTCCCCATCCACGGCAAGCTCCCCATCCACAACAATATTGGTGTTGTGCGACTCTTTTCCAATGTACAATTACATGTGACTGACGAGCCCAGACCGTTTAGAGGGATCTGCACCACCAAGCAGGGATCATGGGAGAGGCAAGGAGGTGCGGCAATTCACAACTTTGAACTTGGCACATACTTCACCACCTTGATATAAGTCTTCCAAAAGTAATGTCAAGCATACAGTGTATCTTCACAATTGAAAGCAACATCACAGTACACCAAACCTACTTGGTCTTTGGGTTTCGATTTCGATCAACAGCCAGTGCAAAAAGGAAATGCAATCTGATCACATCTCCTGCTTGTGTTTTCTAGGCAAATGTTCGCCAATTATATTGCCAAAAGTGTGATTAGGATCAGGGAAAGCACTGACTTAAAAATGTGTTAAAAATGTGTTACACTGTAGAGGTATTGGTCAATACCTACAGTATAGCTAGATGGTGACTAGCAGTAGGTAAGCATTAAAGGACATGTAAACCCCTCACAAAAATGTAATCAGTGAACAACCTCTTTGAAATCTTTAGATAATTGCTACTCTGGCTGTTAAAAGGTTAACAGTAAGGCTGCAGCATCTCCATAATCACCTAAAAAAACCTAACCCACTCTTAGGGTTGCCACCTTTTCTTGAAAAAAATACCGGCCTTCCTATATATTTATCTTTTTTCCCTATTAATAACATTGGGATCAGCCATCAAAAATACCGGCCAGGCCGGTAAAATACCGGCCAGGTGGCAACCCTACCCACTCTGCCCCCTCAGGAATTTACTTTGGCTGTTGGCTCCTGAGAATTCTCAGTTCTTCTCAGCTCAGATTACCAAATGCACCCACCAGTCTAACAGCCAATGAAGAGATAGTATTACTGGTTCCGATAGATGCTATTTGTGATGGCACTTGCAAATGGAGGGGGTATATGCAGTACAAATAAAGTGGCTTGGGTGGGGAAGATTTGCCCACTTATATGCATGGTAGGAAAATGTAGGCTTTACATATCCTTTAAAAGTAGTCTGTAAAGATTTTTAAATATTTTAAATTAACTGACTCATGCTGTTGATTTGAAGTGTCATAATATATAACACCTTGTGATCAATACATAAGCCTGCTTCATGTGAAAAATTTGCAAAAATATTTTCTTTTTGATAGTATCATTAAAATGACAAAACAGACATTCTCACTAAACTCATATCTATCAATGTATTAATCAAACAATCAGTGGGGGTGTATCTGCAACATTTATTAAGCAATTTTGTTTTTCAAGTTTTTTAAAAACATTAAATCTGTTGAAATTAATAGAATAATGGGATATTCTTGACTTAACGAAATAGAATTTTTTTCAAAAATATGCTTGTGGGGAAAAAGATGCTGAATTTCAGGGTACAGTCAATTCAGCATATAAAATACAGCATTTCTAGTCATGTATTTTTTTGGCTTAAGTCCTTCTCTGAGCACCAAGACCTGCAGAATGTACCTTGAGGATGGGAGGATGGGGGTAAGCATGAATATATGTGTATCATTTAAAGGTGCAAGGTAGGGAGTGGCAGGAGACAAAGCTCACATTGGGCCCTGTCCTTACCTCCTGCCCCAAGGCAAGTGCTACTTAGATGAGCACAGGGGAGCATTCAGGATTCTGGTATCTATTTTATCTTTGAACAATACAAGAAGCTATAGTTACTTACATTTTTATTTGTATAGTAATTGTTTCATTCATATGTTTAGCACATCCCAAGATGGACACAGGTATATGCTTTATATTTACTATACTATAATCAAAATGGGAATATTATTTTTGATAGTGTTTGATTTGACTTCCTTTATGCAAATCCAATATAAATAAGCATTAAAAGTAGAATTTAGTGCAATGACTTAAATTACTGTAAGAAAATTTTTATCTTGGGGCAATACGATTAGTGTATGGATATACATGCTAGGTCATGAGAAAACATTCTCAGGGTAACCATTTATGCCTGCAGCTATGTCAACTACCTGAACTCATCCCTTATGACTGCAGCAGTAAGACATTGCAAAGGTAAGGATTTTTACAATAAAAACCAAAGCTGTACAGAATTATTGATCCATGGAGAAATCTGATTCCTTCATCATCATAATTATGGCATTTTTCTTTCCAGTCTCCCAATTATTACATTTTACTCTTTTCTCTATAGTAGTTACATCTGATCTATTCACAGTATGTTTACCTGGGTCAATGTGATCAGCTTCAGCTATTATGGTGCAGTCTTATAAATTGCATAAAATAGGGAGGGCAAGTGAAACACGAAAACAATGGTGGGATACCATGTAAATATACCTGGCGATTAATCCCTGGCGACAATCTCTGCAAACTGCCTTCTCCCTGTCCGCCACCTGTTAAAATCAAAAAGCGCCAGCGCTAATACACACGCAGCGCGGCGGAAATCACCATGCTGCGTGTGTATTAGCGCTGGCGCTTTTTTATTTTAACAGGCAGCGGACAGGGAGAAGGCAGTTCGCTGAGATTGTCGCCAGCGATTAATCGCCAGGCGACAGAATCTCCCCGAATATCCCTGTCTGCCCCAGGCCTAAATGTTAGTTGCTACAACTCTGAGAAAGGTTATATGACCTTCCTTTTCATGTGCTAGAAATTAGATTATTGCAGCAAAGGTGTAAACTTGATGTAATCATGCATCTACTACAGTATGTAGTGAAGCAACTTCGAGCGCTGCATGGAGAAGTAAAATAATTCCACAACTATGACAAATGAACAGTTTCTCTGGAGGCTGAAATCTCAGAGATTTGGCATAAGCACATAAATGGCCCATTTGTATGATGTTGCTGATGTTGCATACATGGCTCATTTACAAATTATGTGTATAGATTTTACATATGTATTCATTTATATTGCAGACCCTTGTATGTTTGCTGGTTTCTGAAACAAAACAATTTATAAACCTTTCAGTGGTATTTTGCTTCTCTGATATTTAAAATGATTTTGAGTCTTTTGAATAAACCAGGAGTGAAAGCAAAAGATAAGTGGAATTTATGAGCTACTCTCAAGTGGATAATCTTGCTTCATTCATTTGGTTCATTAGAGTTGGCTAAATTGGTCTTTGAGCTCATCAGCATTGAACAATCTGTTCCTAACAACATGGCACTCACAGAGAATATCAATGAATCAGACAGCCCAATAGTTTAATGCAGAGATAGTTCAGATCATGAAACGGTTTCCCGTTGAAAAGAGTTCAAACATGATAATAGATTGTAATAAATATCTTTTCATTTTTGTATATGGTTAATGCTGCTTAGTAGCAAATGCCTGGTTTAAAGTTATTTTGTACCCTGGGCACAGCATGATAACTTTTGAATATACAGATTCAATAAAGCAGGGTCATTCATTTACCACCAGATGACTTATGTTAATATCTGCCTCCTCCCTCTACTAGCCTGTCTGCATTGCTGTTTCCCAGCTGTACTATATGTGGTCTTTCCCTAATTCCTTAAACCTGCTATTGCAGCCTCAGAAAAATCCCCCAAAGGAGAATGAGTCAATCACTATGTTTTTCTCCAGAAGCAGAAGTTTTGTGCTAGTGGTTTTCATGGTTTCATAAATCTCGATTTTTAGAGCTTTTCTAAAAAAAAAAAATAGGAAAATCACAAATTGTTTGAGATTTGTGGAAAAAACAAAATATGATTGTCAGTAAATGAGACAGTCAGGACAAAAGGAGATCAAGGGAGTGTTTCAATTGTCTGGCAAGAGCTGAGATTGGCAATACCTCTATGTGTTGAGGCAGGGATCTGATATTTCTGATTTCTCTCCTGAGCAACATCAGAACAATCCCCTGTTTTCTGAAGGTATGTTCTCCCTGACCAGTAGGTGTTGATCTTGTTGCAAATGGCATTACACTGACATTTAATAAAAGTTAAAAGTAGTGATGGGTGAAAAATTTCAAGAAAAATTGAGAAACGGTGAAAAATTCGCAAAAGCGAAGTATAAATTACAAATTTATTTGCCTGCGGCGAATCGCGGGAATTCGCAGCAAATTCGTCACAGGTGAATAAATTCGCCAATAACTAATTAAAAGTAGAGATTCACCAAATCCAGGATTTGGTGTGGGATTCGGCCAAGATCCAGCTTTCAGCAGGGTTTGGATTTGAATTCAAGCATCTGGCTAAAGCGAATCTGAATAAAAAAATTGCATGACTTTTTTTCACATAAACAAGGAAGTAAAAATTTTATTAGCCATGTGCAGTTCTCTTTCCCCCCTTTGTTTCCCTAATTTACATATGCAAATTAAGATTTGGATTTGGTTGGGTAATCAACCAAATCCTAAAATGGTGAATTTGGTGCATCCCTAATTAAAAGCAAAGGTCATTTGTCATTGCATTTTCAGTGACTTTGCTCATCTATTTGCCTACACAATAAGCTTACAAAGATAGGAACTTGTTATTATGACCAAAAATCTCTCTCTCTCTCTCTCTATATATATATATATATATATTTATATACAGTATATGTATGTATATACTTTATGAGTAACAAGATAATGTTGCAATTTATAATGGATCACTTTCATTCTAATAATATTTGACTTGTACTCCCCAATTACTACGTCAACAGATGAAACTGCCCACGAAAACCTCCTCATTGATGCTTTCCTCTCCCAGTCCAGAAATATAATGATAATCCAGCTTTAATTATTGAGAGTTAATATTCAGTTTAAGCACGGATGTGCTTTTTATAATCTCATCAGCTATTATTTCTAAGACACATATTTACATTTTCATTACAATATTTGTAAAAAATATAATTAGACTTCTGGGATCCATTACAGTTTCACTGTTAACCCAACAGCTGTTTATTGTCTTTTGATCCATTACACAATTATCCTACCATGTTCCACCATGACTGCTACCTTTGCTTTAGAAAAACACAGTCTTTCCTATTTTGAAAATGCAACTGTTTAATAACTAGTGTCAATGCAACAAAAAATAATATTAACTAATCAATATTAAAAGGCTTTGTAGCAGTAAAACATAGAAATCAAAACAGTCCTTGCAAATGATGTGTCAGCAGGAAACGGTCATTAACATTTAAAAGCACTCAGGCAAGCAAGACAGGTGCATAAAATGTGAGCAGACTGCAAACAAGGCAAGGTCCTTACAAATAAGACATTATAACCTCTACTTATAACGCTACATTATGCCCATCCATGCCATTTATTTACATATGAAAAAATCAGAAAACAAGTTCCTTCCAGAATATGACAAATTATTATTAATCTCTTGAGCACATTTTTGGCAGAAGATATATACAGTTGTATACACGTCGTTGTCCAGAAAGCTGCGAATTACAGAAAGGCGATTTCCCATAGACTCCATTATAATCAAATAATCCAGATTTTAAAAAAGGATTTCCTTTTTCCTTGTAGTAATGAAAGAGTACCTTCTAAGATATAATTAATCCATATTGGATGCAAAACAATCCTATTGGGTTTAATTAATATAGTTACATAGTCTGTCAAGTTAAACCCCTCCAAATTAAAGCCCAGCACACACACACACACACACACACACACACACACCGTTCCACTCTTTCACACAAACCGTAAATGCCAATAGCTATACTAACTGTAGAGTTTAGTATCAAAACAGCCTTTGATATTATGTCTGTCCAAAAAATCATCCAAGCCACTTTTAAAGGCATCAACAGAATGAGCCATCACAACATCTCCCGGCAGTGTATTCCACAACCTCACTGTCCTCACTGTGAAGAACCACCTACGCTGCTTCAAATGTAAGTCCTTTTCTTCTAGTCTGAAGGGGTGGCCTCTGGTGCGGTGATCCTCTTTATTGGTAAAAAGGTCCCCTGATATTTGTCTATAATGTCCTCTAATGTATTTGTAAAGTGTAATCATGTCCCCTCACAAGAGCCTTTTTTTCCAGAGAAAACAACCCCAACCTGGACAGTCTCCCCTCATAATTTAAGTCTTCCATTCCTCTAACCAGTTTAGTTGCACGTCTCTGCACTCTCTCCAGCTCATTTATATCCCTCCTAAGGACTGGAGTCCAAAACTGCACTGCATACTCCAGATGAGGTCTTACTAGGGATCTATAAAGACGTATAATTATGTTTTCATCCCTTGAGTTTATGCCTTTTTTATGCAAGACAGAACTTTATTTGCTTTAGTAGCTACAGAATGACACTGCCCAGAATGAGACTTGTTATCTATAAAAACCCCAAGATCCTTGTCATTTAAGGAAACTCCCAACACACTGCTATTAAGTGTATAACTTGCATTGATATTATTTTTGCCAAAGTGCATAACCTTTGCATAACCTTTGCTGCCCAGTTTCCCAACTTAGACAAATCACTTTGTAGAGAGTTCTGCACAATTTAGTATCATCTGCAAAAATAGAAACTGTACTTTCAATAACCACATCCAGGTCATTAATAAACAAGTTGAAAAGCAAGGGACCCAGTACAGAGCCCTGCGGTACCTCACTAACAACATTGGTCCAATTAGAATATGTTCCATTTACCACCACTCTTTGTAGTCTATCTTTTAGCCAGTTCTCTATCCAGGTACAAATACTATGTTCCAGGCCAACATTCCTTAATTTTACCAGTAACCTTCTGTGTGGCACTGTATCAAATGCTTCAGCAAAGTCTAAGTAAATCACATCCACTGCCATCCCAGAATCAAGGTCCCTGCTTACCTTCTCATTGTTATTCTGGCAAGAGCTATATTTAATTTATGTTTTAGTAGACGTAAGGTATGGAGATCCAGATTATATATATATATATATATAATATATGTAAGTATTCTTCAAAAGAACCCACACTCCAGTTAAGTTAAGTAGTTTTTATTATGTGCATCAGTACATCCAACGTTTCGGCCCACATTAGGTCCTTTTTCAAGGGTCTTTGAAACCCACAAAAGAGTCTTTTATGTTATAGTTCATGGCTAACTGGATCAGAAAATAACGTATGCTTTCATGATTGAAAGGTCCCTTCTACTCACATCATTACAGATTCCTTACATAAATAATATTCCTAACTGTAAATATGGAAGTTGTGTAGTAATGTGTGATGCATGAAATGAAACATCAAAATGATTTATTTATGTTAACAAAGCCAGTGCAGTCTTCTAAATTAATTACTTTGGTAATTGCTCGGGTGTTATGAGTACTGGACATGAGCAAAGTGAATTGCTTGGCACTGATTAGCTTGAAAATTGCTGGCAGTAGACAGTAATCCATGATCCATTGCCAATGTCTGGCCTATGGACATTTTCAGGCCAGTTTCCATTGTTGTCAAGTGTTAATGTGCAAGAGTATTTTGTTTCTGGTTTGTCTAGAAGTTTGCAAACATATTTTTCATATACTATATGCTCTTCATTCTTGATGCTTGTTTTTTCCAGCAAAGAACACAGTAAAACCATACATTATGAGGTTCCATCATCCCAGGAAGGCTGTCACAGACAGATTGTTTATGAGAATAGTGTTTTATAGTTTCAGGCTATTTCACATATATGTCATCTACTATGGAATGATATTCTCATTTCAGTTCTCCTCATATAAAGCATACAATGACAGGGCTTGCAAAGATTCTACAGATGCATGACATGATTATATATTCCCATTCTCATTTTGCACCAAATATTCCTTTATTTGGAGACTGTAATTTTTAAAATTTTACTCAGAACTAAACAACATAAAATATGGTTGATAATGCTGATAATTTTTCTCAAGCTTTCCAAATTACGGAAATACCCCTTATCCAAACATTCTGGATAAGGGATCCCATACCTGTATTCCCTATAAACAGATCAGATGAATTAGTGTATGGGATAATGAATCACTGCATCAATCTAGGGCAGCAGTTTTCAAACTGGTGGGCCTTTTCCCTCTGTAAAGATCCAGAACAGCAGGGCCCAGATTCCATTGGAGTATAATATTTGCAGAGAATGGCTTTTGCTAGTTTGAATACCCCTCAAAGCCATACCTGAAGGTTGATTAGGGTAACTTTTGGTGAACACTCATTTGCTAATACAACAACATTTACATGTACCCTCAACACTAGTATAAGCTTAAGATGGGCCTTGGCCAAATGTTGGACCTTAAAGGAGAACTAAACCCAAATACCAAAAGTCCCCCTATAACTGCCTGCCATTGCCCCACCTCCCCTCTCCCTACCTGCACTGTGGATTAGTCAAAAAACAACCCCTTAAGAAAAATGTACTCTAAAATGCAGAGCAGCGAAGTGAAGCTCCAGGGCACCATCTTCTCCCACTTAATATTCTCTCAGGGGGCTCAATGCCGACAGGAAGAGTGCGGGAGCATGATCAGTTGGGCCATGTCAGGAATCGTCTTCTACTCCGCCATAATGCTCTGCATTTTATGGTCAGATTTTGGGGTTGTTTTGATTAAAGCACGGTGTGGTGAGGGAAAGGGGTAATCACAGGCAGTTTATGGGGGTTTTGGGTACGGGTTCTTCTTTAAACTGAAAGCTTGAGACAAAAATGTTTGCTTTAGGGTAATGACAATTCAAGTGACGTATCCCTAGCTGTGGTTGTTGTATTAGCAGGACTCCATTATGCACGTGGATCTACCTTGCCACCTGGAATGGCTTCAATTTCCCTGTTTTTCCGGTTTAGCTCAATAAAATTTTTGATATTAGAACAGGTAAAGAAAATGTATACTCATTCATTGAACTCATGTTGAACAATGGGGTATACTGTCCCTTTTAAAAGCTTAATCTAGAATAGTGAGATTTTTCACCTTTAAAAGAGTTCTGTTCTGAAACAATTTATATTTATCTATAGTGATGGGCGAATTTATTCGCCAGGGGCGAATACACGGCGAATTCCCGCGATTCGCCGCTGGTGAATAAATTTGCGAAACCCCAGCAAAAATTCGTCAGAAAAATTCGCAAAAATAAAAACGAGTCACGCGGCGTTTTTGACGCGACGCGCGTCGGAAATGACGCGACGCGCGTCGGAAATGACGCGATGCGCTTCAAAACCGACGCGCGACTCGTTTCACGATTTTTTTCAACAATTCTCGAATTTCGCTTCAAATTCGCAAATTTTTCGGCAAAGCGAATCTCGGGAGATTAGCCATCACTATTTATCTAGCCTGTATTTTTCTGTAACAATTCTGTTGATCTTGTTTTACATGAGATATTCAGGATTAATTTACATATTTGCCTGATTTAGTTCTGTAGAAGTGTTCTTTTTATGTACTTACAGGATCCA
>CM044431.1:48323688-48335130 GCA_024363595.1 Xenopus borealis | reverse complement strand
TTTTTTTTTTTTTTTTTTTATTTTTATCCTCAAGATTTTCTTTTTTTTGAGAAAAAAATTGGATAAATCTTGAAAATTCAAGTTCGGAAAATTTTAGATCATGTTTATACCGCTGTGATCTTGTTGAATCATATAAAAATGCAGTCTTAAATTTGTTGTTGCCCATGTATGGGCAGTAACCCATGGCAACCATTGAGATGTTTGCTTTCACAAAGCAGCAGCTGGCTGAGAAGAGTTAATCACTGATTGGTTGCTACTGGTTACTGCCTTGTTATGTGGAACAAGTTTTTATCTGTCCCTGTAATAGAAAGTTATCATAACTAAATAAAAGCTGTATTTTATATCTCCAAGTGGCAGTCTACCTAATATCTGGATAATTTAGTGAAGTTTCATAAGTACTAATGCACTACTACTTAGCTCAACAGTCTTACAATCATGGGTTGTCCAAGTGCCTTGTGTTAATTCAAGATGATATACTGTACAGAAGAGCTGATTTTGTCTTTCCACAATCATCCAAATGCATTTAAAACTTTCAGTCAAAAAGGAATTTAAATTTAAACATATCCAATAAATAAAATAAAAAATCAACAGATGAAGGGGAGGAATCTATGCATGAAAGCTGCAAGAGAACACTACTGACATGGGGAATTTAATATGACGTTTACAGAAATATATGTACAATAAGACACATCTATAGTAATAAGTCAATTCAACTGAATTTTTTTTTCTCTTGGAGGCGTTTTGCTAGTCACCTGACTAGCTTTCCCAATTTAGAATGACTTGTACAAAGATATTTCTGGAGTCAAATATCCTGAAATCTATATCCAATTCACAAAATCTGTTTGGAATAATCAGTAGTGATGGGCAAATCAGACCTGTTGTGCTACACCGAAAATTTATGAAACTGTGAAAATTCACCGAAATGCATAGAAGTCTACAGGCGACAACATTTTTTGATGCGCAACTAAAAAAATTTTTGATATCCGACAATATTTTTCACTTTTGTCACTTTTGTAGGAAAACTTCGCTCATCACTAATAACCAGCATGGGGTCAAAGATTGTATTAGCATGATTGGCGCTATGAGGTGTTATTAAACCATTCAGGGAGAGTTGCCAAAACAGCATTTTGTGTGGCAGACAATAGATACTGCATGCCCCATTTCTATTTCTATCCAAACTTTGTTTTTCCATTTTCACATACAGTATAGCAAAACCTCTTTATTTAAGCATTGTGTCACTTTTTAAATTGTCAGGAACCTAAATTCCATGATTTGGGCCATTTAAAAACCAGTAAACTCAAAATGAACCGAGGGTTCTGCTCAGATCTCCAAGAATACCATGGAAATAGGAAGTGTATCTTGTGGTTTGAGGCATATAGATAATCATCTTGGATGTTTTCTTTGAAAAATCACAAATTGGGATTTCTTCACTGCAAATGATTTAAAAATCAATGGAAAAAAATTATCTGTGAAAATCACTGTAATTGATTAATCCTTGATTTTTCTTTAATAAGCACAAAATAATGGAAATCAAGATTGTAATCGCACTGTTACAATGGAGATCAGTAAATTATTTTTCTCAATTTTTTGTGTCTCTATATCTATAGTTTTTCATTTATTGTCATGGGTCAGATGTAATACAATAAGAAAAATGTCTTAGAGTGTTTTGCCCAGTTCTCACAAAGGCTTCAATATTGTTTTCATGTGAACTTCTATTATTGGTTCTATAGCTGTAATGTTACTTTCAGGTCAAGCCAGTGAATCAGAGTTGCATATTATATATTGCCTGAATTTTCATTGCTGCCACCACCTTATGATATGTCACACTTCTGGCCTTTTAACTGCCATGCAGTGAACACTTTTCTTAGCTTGGAGATGCAGTTTTTTTATTTAATAAAGGATCCTTGCACTTGCACAAAAAAACTCATACAGATGTTAACTGTATAATAAATGATTCATATTGGAGTAGATCCAACTTTTCCCTGTATTTGTCAGTCTACCCTGTTAGTCTTTGCTAGAGTTTCCAATATGTAGACATAACATTTGATTATAGACATCATGTTATGCACTAAATTAAATTCTCCTGCATGTATATAAATATGAGTGGATATTTTATTTGAATCAGCCACAAAATTATGATCTATAGAAACTGTACCACAGCTCCCTAAATCGCAAATGATACAATATTGTTGTTACTATTTAAGTTATTGTGGGATCATATTTAGAGATCTCCCACAAAATAACCGACATGAGCAAGAGATTGGCCTATTTCCAAGTATGATCTATATGACTCCAATATCCATTCATCTGAAAAAAAAAACATTAATTAGTTATAATTATAAACACTATACTTTGTTTTTTAGTGTCAAAATGGCAGATTATGGGGGTCTTCTTGATCCACAACCCCAAAATTATCCATCATCAGATCACTAGATCATCTGGCCTAACATGCATGTTTGAAACAAAATTAATGATGCACATGCCCTTTTTATTTCTATACTATGTGTCGGCAAATTCCTAGCATGTCCTCTAATTGGCAAACCTAAACCAGAGATCTGGCATTCTATTTGTTATGAGCTACAACATCAGTAAGTTAATGGGCCAGGCCTTTCACCAAAGTGTGCTAACTCTCCAACCCTGCATTCATGTAGATATAAAGAGAAAAAAGACAGACAATGAAAGATCAAGACAAAAAAAACATTTTCTTTGTACTTAAAGGGGATATAAAGGCAAAAAACAAAATCCCATTTTTACTTTTATGTCTACCGTTTTTATAAGAAACCTGACTGTATGCAGTAAAATTCCCCCTTCATTTTACTTGCTCTGACAGTTGCAGATAGGAAACTTCAGATGGTCCCTAACTGCTCTGCAGGGAATGGATGATACTTTCTAAAGGCAGGGGGGAACCTCCACCTTACTTCCCTGACCTTGAGTAGCTTTGCTTGCTTCCCAGTAAAGCAACTGACAACAGTTTAGAGATTTGTATCCACAGACCCAGTGCAGTCTGCATATTGTGATCATCAATCAGTCTTGCTGCATCGGCTTCTATGGAAGATATTATTGTGCTGTTTTGATAATTTATGGAAATCCCTAAGCTCAAAATCCTAACTGAAGCCCAGACCACACTGAGCATGTGCATGGTCCTGGTCTTGGAAAGATGTTTAAGATAGTTACAAGATGACAGCCCCCCCTGCAGCCAACTTTGAAAGCATAAACCATTTGTTTAATTAGCCTTCTGGTGCAGTAAGTTCATGTCTATGTTTAGTATACAAAATACAGCATTTCTAACCTTATTCTTTTTTAGACTTTAGTTCCAATTTAAAGGGGAACTATCGTGAAAATGAAAATTTTTATATAAGCCACATACTTAAAATTCTGACCCGTTTATGAAATAATCAAATTACTCTTCACTCTCCCTCTTTCAGCATCTGACTCTGTTTATTCTCTCTTCCTTCAGGAGGTGGGAGTCTGATTCTGAATGACAGTTAGATCCAATGCATCTTTTAGAGGTGGGCTTCTTTTGCCTAGAAGATGTATTAGAGCTCACTCTTTTGAAATCACCAGAAATACTGTCTCTCTACTTGCAGGATTTGTGCCAAAGACTTGCTAGATTTTGTTTGTTTTGGTATCAGTTATTTGAATGATCACAAGCATATAGAGTAGTGCTGCACACTCACTGCTTCTTGTAGCATCGGGTGCCGACTGTAGCTCTGTCTGCCCTGAGTAGATATACACTCTAAGAATTATATTTCAGCAGCACTCCTGGATAAAGGGCTGGTAAAGTCTGAAATGTCGTCTAGCTTGAGGCACAAATAAATAAAAAAAATTCACAACATCAGAGAACTGTTGAAATATATTTCTTGGAGTTATTTGACTGAGCTATAATACATCAGCTAACAAAGGGACCCCCTGAAAGATAAATTGATCTATCAGTTGAAAATCTGACTAAATGAAGAGAAGATGATGCTGAGAGAGGCATAGTGAAGATAAACTTGATTATTTCAGAAAATGTAGTTGAATATATTTAGTAAGGTTCTTATTTCAGTATGATGAAGCTTATATTAAAATTTCATTTTTGTTATAGTTCCCCTTTAAGATTATTGCTGTTGTATAGGAGTTAAACAGTGGATTTTTTTTAAAACCTGTTTTTTTATTGAATATACATTCAGTAAAGCAGCATGCATATACTCCTTATTTAATTATAATGCACAGGCACAGCATAGTTAATGCAGAGAAAACCATTAAATTAGTATAATCGTAAACATAGTAAAGAAGAAAACAGGATCTCTGGCATAGAATTTTGTATTTGATTTTGTCCTTGTATCCATTATGACAAGGACACTGCAACCACAAAAAAAAATACTGTACTTTATTCTTCCAACTGAAGATTTCATATTTTATTCATTTTTATTTATTGTCCTCTTACATCTCTCAAATGGAAATATCAAGAAATAAATATATAATTAAATGTGTATTGCCCGTTTTTCCAGCATCTCTACACATCATTTCTCCTGATGTCTTTGCCATTATTTTCTTCTTTGTTTCCTTAAGCCTCTTAACCTTCTCCCCAGTGGCTTGCAGCATCTGCCAATCTGACTTCTCTAAAAATCCAAGCAAAATAAAATTCCTTATGTATTCTTTAGTTACTAGGGCATGCGTTACTTTGGATGGTGCATCACCTTATATCCAAGGGGCATATGTCCTTTTTGAAGCTATTAAAAATGAGGGTGAGGCCAAACCAAACTGGTTAATTATACCCCCCTCCCCAAAAAATGTATCATTATTCTAAAGTTACACCTCTGTAGTAGATTTTAAACAAAGGAAACACTTTTCTTAGTGTCACTTTTCACTTACAGTTGACTCCATCTGTTGTTATTACTGACTGTTCTTCAGCATGATCTTTTGTCTGAAAATGAGATAGCATTTATAGGAGCTAGACACGGTGCTGACAATCCTGATAATCCAGAAAGCCTGTCAAGTGGGACTGTATAGTTTATATTTTGAGATAAAAACTTTACAAGATCAAACAATGGTATTGATTTCCACCTGCTCAAAATATTTATTCATATTATTGTATATGTCAAGTAACAAGGCAATTCTCAATACAATTAGGGGTGTAGGTAGTTATATAATAGTTTACTGTGTATACCTGTCCCTGTCAATATTTTCTACTCTGTCTTATACAGTATATCCATAGTATTCAAGCACTGAATCTGAACCCAGAAGCTCATGTCATGTTAAAATACACGATAGCTAGAGGTGACAATGTTTTCCAGATTCCAAAAATTACTTCCAGCACCACTATACCCCATCATTCTACTATGCTCATATCTGCATGGGTTTCTTGAGACACTCAAAAACTTACAGGCAGATTAATTTACTCCCTATAAGGTTTACTGTCCTTTAGTGTGTATTCTATGTGTGTTTTGTACAGTATATTGGGGCAGGAAATAATGGCTAGGGTCTTCTATTTACAAAAGTACAGTATATTACACAAATTTTACCAAATGGTCCAAACATCAGGTATTGCTTTGCTGTGAAAAAAAAAAACATATTTGTATAGTTGTGTATTGATTGTTATGAAATCTGGTCACTTTTCACAATAAGACAAGTACAAGAGAAGCTGTGTGGAAGATGTCCTTAACAAGATGGAATACTAGGCATGTTTTAGTCTGCAGCCCCTCTGGTCCTAACATAGTACATGAAGCCAGCAGAGCAATGAAGTATTTATTAACAAAATCGTACAACAGACCAGCAAGCAATAATTCACATCTGGTTAATTTATCAGTTCCCACCTGCTATTTTCAGTGTTCTTCCTGCTAATCTCACTGGTCGCTCTTTTGTGAAATGATTTAGAAGCTCCAAAACAGAACACATTTTAAAGGGGACATATAGCATACATTTTCACAATGCATCAAACCATGTAAAATAATGTAAAATAGAAGAAATTGTTTTTATTTTAATAACTTTTGGATGAAAAAAGTCTGTATTATCTTGAAAACAGTTCTCAGCCCTCCCCCTTTGCAACTTCCTGTCCCAGACTCTCCAGTATCTGAGACTGCAGCCACCAGCTTTTTCTGTGTAAGCTATATAGCAGCAGCCAGTGAGGGAGGAGTGGGCGTGTCTGTGATGTCACACTCAGTCCTTCCCTGCAGACATCTGTTAACCCTTACTGCTGGTTTTCACTGAACTGCTCCTTTCTCCCCTCTCTGTCCTGTTCATTTCCCCGTCCCCTCCATGTTCCTTTCTCTCCCTCTCTTACCTATGTAACCGTTTCAACACCCCTTTGTGTTACACTCCATGTGTGGTGCTTACCTGATGGCACGGGACAAACCTGAGCCATTCCGCAGTGGTATTGGGAGAGACTGGGTACCTGGTACTTACTAGCGCAGTGCCTCCACCTAGTGGGATCCAGGATTTGCACCTACGGGTGGTCCCACTAGGAATTCAGTGATAACACACACACAGTATTGGTTAAATTGAATAACGGTATATAGTAAATAACTGCGCAACTAGTACATGCAGCACTCCTAGCTGGTGGCAACAGGGCCTCACTAACTGACTTGCTAGTGCAAATTATCTAGCTAACTATGAAAAGTCAAAGTCCTTTAATGTCCTTCCAGTAATCTCTATCTTCAGCGCCTCTTTTGGGTAGTGTCCCTTTAACCAGGATACTCTCATATCCTCTTTGGAAAAACTTTAGAGCTCTCTTCGGGCGAATCCAGCACAGTCAGGCATACAGTGTGATTACCAGCTCCTTTGGATGCTCAGATAGGAATCTCCTATCTCTGCTGTTTGTTCCTCCAGTTTGGATTCCTTTCACACGCTCTGTCTGTCCAAGCACAGTATGTGGCTTCCCTGTGCCAGCCTGATCTAAATGAATGCTTTTGGTGCAGCCTCTCAGCTCTCTGGGCCCACCAGCAGCTCTCTGGCTTCCTTCTCTGTACACCATGTGGTTCTCTATGCCAGGCTTTCTACATTTGCCAGTATCTGTGACTTCCTTTTCCTGCCAGCCACTCGCAAGTGCAGGGACCTCAGTGAGGAGGGACTGTGAGGGTAGAGGCTACTTTCCTTGTCGATTTCCAGGAGGGAAGGGATCGTATAACTGCAAATGCCTATTGGATATCCGTACTACTGCCGTAAACCTGCCTCTGATATGATGTGGTGGATGTCATATTCTAATTCCTCATCATCCGCTCCTGTGTGAGTAAACCTGAGGTCCATTGCCTTGTGCATATTTTAATAAACCCATTTACTGTTTTCACTAAGAACCTCCTGGCACCCAAGTTTTTTTCCCTGCATGCGTGTGTGTGTACAGTGCCTGTGGGTTGTAATTTAACCGCTTCTTAAAGGGATAGCTTCCACATTGCGGAGGCCCTGCCCTGATGTGTAAAGTCACAGTGTAACCCATGCTCATACCAACTTTCTGTGTGCCAGATAGGCGCAAGAAAGCATTACATTTTGGTGCCCAACGTGGGGCTGGATTCCCTGAAACAGGCTGAGTTACTGTATGTTTAAATTTAGTGACAGGCAGCGGACCTGATATGCAAGAGGCTGTCCTGTGAAGATTTCTGATTTTTTTGTACCAAGTACTTGGCCGTGGGTTTGGGCTTGGTGGTTTGTTCCCGAATTTCATGATGCCTGGATTTTTGTGTCCTGCGCATGAAGAGTGGAGCAATGGGGGCAGGAGGCTCCTGAATATGGTCATCACTGCTGACTTTCCTGCGTATCACCCTATGGCTGTTGGTGCAACCATTCTGCTGGGTGTCGACCAGGTGGAACCCCGTGCCGATCCCAAGATGGCGGATATTGGTTGGGATGGATGTTTAGAGTTGGAGGTCCTGGAGAGGATGCTCAAATGTTAAGTGCTCCTGGTATTGGATCCAGTGGACACTAGGATTCAAGTGGTTCACAGCGGTGAAGACCAGGATGATGAACCCTAGTGTGCCAGCAGGTGAAGTGCCTGAGTGGTGCGATACAGATGCTTGAAGGATTTTTCACCTGACAGAAGAGTTTTTCTTTTTCCACACAAAGTGGGCACCAGAATAAATGATCTGTTTGTCTGAAATGGAATGTACATTTGCAATTACCCCTTAGTTTAACTTTTAAACAGCCGGTGGCCGACTGCATGGTTTGAAGTCCTGGCTTATTGCTGCTATGGAGATGCTGAAACTTTAGTTTGGTGCAATAAGTTCAGTATATGGCATTTTTAACCATAATCATATTTAGGGTTTAGCTTTAAAATGTATCTTTGCTTCAATAGATCTTAAATATTTGATCTACTTCTACATTCCAATTTACAGTCTACTAAAATAATAGTAGTTGATGGCTTCAAATATATATAAATATCTATCAGTAAATCTTAGACCTTTTTTGTTTTCTTTACAAAAAAGGGTCAGAATGCTGTAAATTACAGCTTGCAAAAGTAAACAATTTGAGATGGCTAGATAGAATAAAAGGGCAATGGGAAATATCAGCCATACCTATTATTACATGTTTGACTGCGGAATCAGTAATTCACAAGTCTAAAGGAATACATTCTTTCAGGGTATGGTTTACAAGTTCTAAAATACAGTACTTTCAGGAAGTCTCAATTTTTATAAGATGAATACTTTCTTTGTTGGGTAGCATTTTTAAAGTCCTTACTAAAAACTGCTTTTAATGTAAAAGTCCCATTCTGAAGCATTAGTTGTTAGTTCTTATTTTGTAATCCAATGTCACCTTGTCTATGCTGAAGAGAAAAAGAATTTTCATGAGTTTACCTGCAGATCGTTTTATTTTAATCCTTCTTGAAGTGCCTATAAGGTACTGTTTCCAAGGAACAAGTGTTTTGTTTTTTATGTTATAACATGACAAACATAACCCAGAAACACTGTATAAGTTAGCAATGGTCTTAAACAATTCATGGTATTTTCCTTTTGATGAATTGATAAATTCAATTTTATAATGTAATGTAAATGCTTGTGAAAGTGTAATGTGTGCAAGGTGATGAGAGTATTATGTGCATGCAATGTTAGCTGTTTGAGTGATAAAATACAGTATGTGTGACTGAAAAATGTTGGCATGTTCAAAATGTATGTGTTTAAAATTTGTTGTATGTAATGTTTATGAATGGAGTATATGGAGTTCTTAAAGTGTAATTTTATCCCCGGCCACCAGAGCTCTAGGACACAGAAGGGCTATAAAAGGAGGTGCCCCGCCCAAAGTGAGCAATCTTGATGGAAGGCATGACCGAACCAAGAACAGCTGGTCGGTGAGTGAGACATCATCGTTAGACAGGAGGAGTTAGAATAGGCAAGATCAAAGTGAGCAAGTACTAGGTACTCAAGGCAATCAGGATATTTAGTAAGGGCAGTTTCGGCCCCATCAAGGAGGGAAGTGGAGTTAGACTCCTCCTGACTCCGTAAGTCAGGGAAGCAGTGGTAGTTTAGGACTAGGTAGGAAGGACACCTGGGTCTCTGACGGGAATTGGATGAAAAGGGTCCTAACCTGGAATAGTGGAGGGGTATCACTAGACCACTAGCGGTGGATACAGGTGGCAGCATATACCAAGTTCTCAGACAGGTGTGCCTACTGAGAGCTGTTTTCCCTGAAATACTGTAACTGCATGTGTGGATATAATTATGTGCTGGAGTGATTGTAAAGGTGTCTGTATGGAAGTGTCCTGGAGTTTTTTTTACATCATATAATAAAAGTTAATGTTTGAGAAGATTTTTTTTTATTATTCTTCATTTTTTGTATGTGGTGAGTAACATCCCCTTTAAATCTGGAAGCCCTGCCCACAAATGTATTTATGTCTGTAGTAAAGTTAATTTCAAAATGAAAAGCATGCTTACCATTTGTTAAATATTCGAAGACAAAATTAAATGTGTTACCTAACTGATTACAAATATTGCACCCAGCATGCAGTGCTCCCCAATTGAGCTACCTTCCAACATTCAGTATCTGTATAAAACATGACCTGGAACCAAATAAATGTGCAAAAATATGTAATTTAACATGGGCTAGGGTTTGGGTGAATGCTGAACCAAATCCGGGATTCAGCTCATCCCTAATCCAGACTGAGGACTGTATCACTGCTTTGCAATTATATCATTATTTCTGGCAAAATCTGCTAAAGTTACTTTGTAGTCAGCTGTTATATAAAAATATTTTATTAATGGGTCAACTTAAAAAAATTTTTTTTTTCAAATAGTATGCCACAAATTGAGTTTTCTCAATTGCTTTATAGTTTTATTTTGTTTTAACTGTTTTATAATATTTTTAAATTGTAACTGAAAATAAAAAGCAATATAAAAAGTTATTATTGTGGTTTACTGTTTTAAAACAATAACCCATTGCTTCTTTATTTTATGTTACTTATCCAATCTTGCAATCTCTTGACTTTTTGTATCCTTATCCAAGGTCAAGATGCTGCATCTCATTCAGTGTAGCCTTATAGATAACTGTGCATTTCCATTTTATGATATTCAGAATAATCAAGCCTGAAGAATCTCTGCCTGTAGAGATTACAAAGAAGATAGTACGCCCGAGGCACAGGTAAATAGCATCACCAGTTTAAGGTCACACAGAGACATTTTGGTATCAAGGAACACTTCAGTACTTGGACCTGCATTATTTGTACTTTTTTTATATCTAAAGGCTTACAGAAAAATGTTTAGATGAAAATATAGTAGATCTGAAGTAAAAAATAAAACAGGTTTCACTGTGGGGCCAATATCTAAGCTTCCAATGTATTAATTAATAAAAATTCCTGTTTCAGGTATATATATGACCTAAATAAATGAAACAATAATGTAAAATAGGAATCAGTGTTGTTTCACATGAATACTGCATTTTAAGTTAAAAATTCCAATTTTTGATTTTTAACAAGAAATTTTGTTTCATGCCACGAGAACTAAATGCTCTTTTCAAGTTGCCTTTTGGTAATACGGACCTTTCGCATGAAGACGTGAAAAGTTCTAATGCAAGAAGCTTTGGCACATTAGGAGTATTAGTATTAGCTCCTGCTAGTGCTATACTGTATACTCACTGGCTGGTCAGACTCCAGTGTCCCAATCATATTCACACTCTTTTCAAGCACAAATTAGGTGGAATTCCCTTTAAAAGAGCAATAGTTTATTTACGAACCTATGATTAAAAACACCAGTTGTCTAACAGCCTAGTACAATAAACTACTGAATTTTCACTGGATTGCCATCTGGTTTTTACATGAGAGGACTGTTAGTATTATATTATTGCTGTTTAGAAATACCTGCTTTAGTAGAATGGCATAAGGGATACATTAAAATTGAATGCAGTTTTAAAAAGTGCAGGTTAAAACACTGGAGGATGCCAAAATGTTGACCAGCTCCTCTAAGGTGTTTTAACTCTTTTGCCATATGTCACGGAAACGCGACACTCAACCACACTTAACTCTTGGGTTTGGCTACAAGGGGTTAC
>CM044431.1:48291825-48322158 GCA_024363595.1 Xenopus borealis | reverse complement strand
AAGTTTTGAAGTTGTCAGTGTATTTCCTCTGAGGCACGAGTTGAAAGCTGGACATAAAATCCACTGAAAAATGCAGCCTCCATGTATGACAATATGATATTGGGAATGTCACCTTTTTATTTCCTGCTGGGACACTCCCCTCATTATCTTATGCATGAGGTAGGAGTGCCCAGGAACATGTCATTTACGACCCCCTGCAGGGGGTGTCCTACTCTCAGGCAATATTCCCCAATATCCCTTAATATTAGGGATGCACCGAATCCACTATTTTGGATTCGGCCGAACCCCCGAATCCTTCCCGAAAGATTTGGCCGAATACCGAACCGAATCCGAACCCTAATTTGCATACGCAAATTATGGGTGGGAAGGGGAAAACATTTACTTCCTTGTTTTGTGCCAAAAAGTCACGTGATTTAGCTCCCTGGCCCTAATTTGCATATGCAAATTAGGATTCGGATTCGGTTCGGCCAGGCAGAAGGATTCGGCCGAATCCGAATCCTGCTGATAAAGGCCGAATCCTGGCCGAATCCCGAACCGAATCCTGGATTCGGTGCATCCCTACTTAATATAATATGGGTACTTGCCAGTACCCAATACTATAATTAAAATATGGGCAGGCTGTGATCCATATGTGGGCAAACAGAACACTACCAAACACTAATAGGTTCCCACTTTCCAGTCTCCCAGGAACCAGCCCTCCTAACGGGTGGGTATAGGCTGGCCCTGTTTGATATTGTTAGGAAGCATGTGACCTCCTCATAACCCATATGTAAGTTATGAGGTTGTGAATCCTATGACACAGGAGATATGGATACTTTCTTATAATCCATAATTTTCTACTAGCTATCCTTCCCTGCTGCTCTAGGTCCACAGCTCTGTTCTTTGATCAGCCGTTCTAAGAACAGACTGGCCCAGCTTCCTTGCCCAAATGGTGTGGCTCCAAACCGTCTCAGAAGACAGATATGGTTCTCACCTTTCCACAGCCCCCCTGCTGACATCCACAATCAAGGGTCTCTGTGTGAGACTGCGACCAACTGTTTTGCCATGTTAACTTTTGATGCCAGAGCAATGCTGCCCTGGCATGACACCATATATGTGAAAAACAAAGGTAGGGGGTTTTGACACTTATGTCTGCCACATTCAATACTGTTTTAGCACCTCTGGGGCTGGGATTTAAGTTGATAATTAAATATTCGATAGCTCTAGAATACATTATGAATTGCTTGTTATATTTCAAGTTAAAGGAGTTACTGTAGTTCCTTCAGTAAATATTGTGTTAGATTTTTTTGGATGTTGAAGAAGCTCTAGAAGACAGCTCCATTTGAAAGATATAATAAATGAAGAGAGAGAGAGATGCAGATCATACTGTAGTTTCTTTATTTTACTCTGTGAAATGTTAGTTTTATTGAGTATTTATACACCCTACAATATTTCCAAGACTCTTAGCACATCATGAATCAATGAAAAATAAAAATGTTACTACAGTTTGACAGGCAACCAATTTTTCTCATCAAAATATATAATATGTTGAATGTAACAACAAGAGTCGGCTTCTTAAAAAATATAAATACATAAAAATGACAGGCTAAGGAAAGAGCAAATATGATATGATGCAGACAACTGGTGGGTAAAGTTGAAGATAAAATGCAGTGAAATATAATCAATGGAATCAGGAAATGGTAAATTAAAATGTCTTATGGATGGTTTTGTTCATAATGTAGTAAACAAAATCTGTCTGAGATGAGTTGAAATAATGCAGTCCCAGTAAACAGTTGTAAGATTCATGATGAGAAATAGATTCATTATGTCAGCAAATGTAAGGCAGAAGACAACACAGTAATTAAGTTGGAAATCTACAAAATTGTTTCAGCACAAGTGGTAGTTTGTATTTTGTTGTTCAGAAAGAAGAAATAAACATTCACATGCACTCCTACCTCACTACTATATATCAAGCTTCTCTGCTGTCCTTGACTCTCCATTACAGCATTGATCTTACAGCATGCGAAAATAACCTCATAATCAAAGTTCAGAATGCACTAGATTTTGCCATTAGTCAAGAAAATATGTATTTTTAAATTTCAGGTGAAATACAGATTAGTTCTGAATCTCAGCACTATTTCATCAAATCATCATGATACTAGGAACATACAGAATGCATCTAATTATCATTAAGCATTGGTATCATACAATGCCTTTCAGTTTTATTTTGAATTATTGAATTTCATAGACATTTCATATTGTTGCATATCATTGCACACTAATTTAAGTGGGATTTACATTTACATGTGATTTGAATGTTGTTCTTTATGTATAAGAAGGTGGCAGAAGCCAATTTGAAGCCAATAGTCCTTAAAATGGAAAAAAAAAGCAAATTTTTTGAAGTGCAACTTCAAGGGATCTCAAGAGATAGGAGACCATTATGTACACTACATCAATATTACATTTTATATCCCTGTTCTCATACATAATTTTTATTTATCTGTTATAATTACTGGTGTGGTTTTACTTCCAAAAGTACTAAAGCTTGGAGTTTGGACTACATTAACCTTTTATTACTGTACCTTTGGGAAGGCAGTTCTACTTGTGTGATGTATATTGAACTTGATAAATGGTTTGAATGTAGGTTACTTTGCCATATTATTTATGATAAAGGCATTTTAATGTAAAACAGGAGTGTGGCACACTGTATGTAACCACAGTCAGCCAACATACTAAGCTGCCACTAATACTGATCATTGGTTCTTTGCCCTAATGGTCACAATTATTGCTCTATATAACTATATATATTTATTATTAGTAGCAGTATTATACACGTGGAACGTGAACTATTTTTTTTTACTATAACTCCCACTTCCCAGACTATGGAAAATTGCTAATGGAGTGTAACTCAATTAAATTTGTCTATATAATGAACTCATCTCTATTTTGCCTGAGGGTACAGGTAGGAATAAGTGAGTCCATTACATTTTATTGCAGTGACAAAGACTGGGACTTCTCCATGGTGATTCTGTCAATATCAATGAATGTGGGTGCATAATATAATAATGCTACATTTATTTGTTTTAATGTTTTTGATTGCCCACATTATCACAGGTTTATGTTGTTCTTTTTTTGTTTGAAGTTGAGTTATAACATTTAATTTTGCAGAGTATATTCTATATATTCTGTTTCACCATTTCATGCCAACAACATTTCAATAAATAAGGGCGTGATATGATAAGTATACAGCAATAAAGCAGAAGCACATTAGGTTTATGAATAAAGTTGCACACAGAAAATTTCTGGAGCCTTGCAATTCCATTGTTAGGCCCAAAACATTGTCTGTATGTCAATGAGAGCCCATAAAGTTTTGGCACTTTATTTATAAATCCAGTACAAATGTACAATTGCTCCCATGTGGTTTTGGTCAGACAGTCAGCAGCTGGTACCCAGAAAAAGTTGTTTTCCAGGCTGAACATTCTGAGCAATAATCAATAACATACAGCATTTATTTTTACAGATAAAACATTGTGCACTGTATTCCAGAATATTTGTCTGCATTGTGTATACAGTTGTCGGAAGCCTTCAAGATTTATGTCATTTTCTATTGAATTGTTATATATTATCTTCTGTTTCAAGAATCCCAATAATACCCCTTGATATTAAGAAAAGATCAGAATTTTTGTTCATAGTAATCACTAAGCAAATGTATTCAGTGTTATACTGTGCAAAGCTAGCAATGAAGCTTAATTATAGTGCAGCTGTTCTACAAATGAGCCATTCTCTAATGAGATAAAATAAAGAATTTTAATATGTTTAGCATTGATTTTTTTTTCAGGATACTTTCATACAGCTAGCCAAATATAAATAATGCAAATAATGCAAAGCAAAACATATTTTGTACAACATATATTAATAGACGATGAAATTCAGAAAACTTTGGTAAACTCAAATAAAAGATAGTCTAGCAACAATAAATGTGATGTGATCTTTATGGAGAAAATGGCACACTACATAAAATATTGCTGTTGGTGGAGAATTAAGCAAGTTGTAGAGTATTGCACATTGTTTGTAAGGTAAACACCCCCTTTAATGGTTTATAATAAGAAGAATTTTTTTAAATATATTTTTATTATGATTTCTTTTTTAACAAACATACAACTTGCCCTACCAGGGCCAAAACATAGTACTGAGAACATAATTGAGAATTTGTGGCATAGCCTACATTGTGTACACTTGGGTCCGTTATTCCCCTACATGCATATGTTATACTGGTACATAGCTTCCACATGCTTTTATTGATAATGAAACACATTTATTACCCTTCTCCCCTTTCCCTGCTCCATATCCGTGTTTCCATGCTGTACCAAATTTATTACCCTATTCTTTCTATTCACCATTCAGTATTTTAACCAAATGATTTATTCAGCACTAGAAATCAGTGTTAAGACAGTACTCATAAACTTGATATAATAAAAATCAGACATTCACAGATTAGATGGTTTAGCAATCTAAATTAGCAGTATCTACAACGGGCAACCTACCCGAAGTATAGATATTTTACTGAAAAGCCATTCAGTTGTGAACATTGCCTACTGCATGGTCTACAGGATAAATATGGAGAATAAAGGAATTCTGTTTCAGGTGCTTTATCAAACAGTGAAGGGTTAGAAGGTCAGAGAGTTTCATACTGGGGCCAGTCAACAGTATTTTTATTTAGAGCTGTCAATGAAAGGGACCTTGACACCAGCACTAAAACTGTATGCTATATTATTCATTCCTGGGTGCACTAATTAATCCATTGTTTTTGTTATTGTTTTTTAGCTTCTATGGCATAAAACTAGACTTGATGAATGTATTCTATCCCTGATGTATTGTAAGTGGCTAAAGAGGACAGATTGTAGATGTGAGGTATTACAGTTAGATGAGAAGTCTTTTTATCTGCAATAATTTCCCACACTGAATTTTCTAGTGTTGAGACCCCAGGAACTGGAACTCCATTGACTAGAAACTTAATGATCAGACTTAAGTTTTTTTTTTTTTAAATGCATGTTTGTGCAATGCCTTAAAAAGTACAATTCTCAGTGGCTTGTACATACATTTCAAAATGGAAATGCATTGGTGGGGGGTTCATTGTCACAGTTTTCTTAGTTCCCATAAGTAGCCTAGCTGTTATGATTAAAACTAGTGATTAATTACTACTGAATTAGAATCAATGGGCACTTTAAGATACTTCTGTGGTAACAATTCTAACTGTGCAGCTTTTAAGATTATTAGATGATTTCCCAATAGAGAAGGTGTTTTTGGAATTTAATTTTGTAAATTCCACAAAATCCACATGGATGCACTTCCAAATCCATGAACTTGTGCTGTGCAACAACTAATGATTGAAAATAATTCAATGCTGCCTGCTCACCCATTGTCAGCCCATTTACCCCCACCATGCACACACATCTTTACTTACTTTTGGTGCTGGGGCAGTTGGGGAACTATGACAGAGGACAGGCAGGGGAGTGATGGCAGATGCAGATGGGGTCTGGGTCGACAGGCCCACAAGGGTTTTTTTCCCGATGTCCCACTAGCCGATGTACATTAATGCAGGAGGGGTGGTCTCAAGTTGATGTTTCACTTATTAACACGTTAAAATGCAACTGATAAAGTCAAAATAAATGCAAATTAGCAAATTGTGGATATACAGATATACTGTATATCCATAATCTCCTCAAATATGTGTTCAGTGCTGATGGAGATGCATCACTTTTGGACGGAAGTAGTCTAGACTGGTGAGCATTAGTCACCTCTTACAACCGATGCTAACAGCAAAACGTTTAGCAGGGCACTCATTTTTTAAAAACATTTATTTAATCAAAAAACTTAAACTAGCACATTTTGCCCTCAAGGACCATCATCATGGGAACAGTTTTGCAAGTAATAAAGCAAGTCTGCTACTTCCAGATGATATCCTTATAGTGAGCATCAACCAGGTTTTCCGGTGTTTTACTCCCAATTCCATTTTTTAATGCACACTAACAGCAACATCTGAAGCATTGAACAGGGGCTGAGAACTAGAAGTGCTAGAACAGTTACTGTATTGTAGGTTAACATGGTTAAAGTTAGGATAAGGGAAGAATAAAAAAGTCAGGTATAATTCTTTCAGAACCAAGAATACGAATATGAACAAAAATAGCCTAAAAAAGGGTTTATTAGCAACTGTAAATCACCAGTTACACATCCTTAAATGCCAAAGGCAAATGTGAAAGGATGCTGGGAAATGTCAATGTGCATGCTCAAGTACACAATAATTGCACTGACGAGAAAACACACATTGTCAAACCATGCCTTAAGAAATGTCCAGGTAATCTCTATAATTACACTTTAAACACATTTCTTAAAAAGTTGCTTTTGTCTATATGTTGCTTGTTTCACATGTGAATTTGTTTGACTGTAGAGTTTCAGCATCACAATCACCATCGGTATGTCATTTTTAGGTGGTAGGGCTGGTAGAGTGGTCAGCTGTGACAGCTAAGCATTAATACTGTATGTTCAAAGCTGACATAGAGAGTTCTTTATACATTTCAGGAGAATTAAAGGGATCCTGTCATAGGAAAAAAATTTTTTCAAAATGTATCAGTTAATAGTGCTGTTCCAGGAGAATTTTACATTGAAATCCATTTCTCAAAAGAGCAAACAGATTTTTTTATATTTCATTTTGAAATCTGACATGGGGCTAGACATATTGTCAATTTCCCAGCTGCCCCAAGTCATGTCAGATTTCAAAACTCAATATAAAAAAATCTGTTTGCTCTTTTGAGAAATGGATTTCAGTGCAGAAGTCTATTGGAGCAGCACTATTAACTGATGCATTTAAAAAAAAACATGTTTTCCCATGACAGTTTACCTTTAAGTCAACTTTTGCTGGTTTTATTTGTTTTAGGACAAGGTTATTTGTCATGTACTCTAGCCACATACAACTGATGCTATGACACAATGGAACCAGTAATGAAGCATAAACAATAATGTGATTTTGTGTATGTCAGCATTGGGAACAGAGGATTAAACATAGCATTACCTGGATGGTATGTATTCAAGCACCACAAACTAGTGAAGTTGTTAAGTTTACTTACAAAGCTATGCATTTCTACCAAGTGAAACAAAGCTTAAACAGTAACCTTATCTGCAATACCACATAGTATATTAATAATCATTTTGATTACACTTTTCATACTAGCTGAAACAAGAAGCTGAATATTTAAGATATTTTTCTATATTTAATTTCCTGACATGTGATTGATCTCACACCATTTATTGTTTTCTACAATTTTATTGCATTCAGTTCATAATGCAATAACTGGAGGACAGTCAATCCCTAGAGGATATACATTTTTTCATACCCTGTACCGCAGCCAAAGAAAATCATATTATTGAGTTCCTTGGGCATTGTAATATACAAGTTTTATAAATACTGGTGCATCATACTGAAATACAAAAAGTATGTTTTTAACTCTAAGAAAAAGTAATGACATTGGAAGAAATACTCATTTGACTCGTTATGGAGGATGCATTTCAGCACAGTTGAAATAACTTTCACTTTAGCATCTTATTAATGAGAATTATGCAAGTCTGCTTTGAAAATCCATCTTGCATATTGGTGAATAGTTGATTTTGTCATAGTAGGCATGGAATAGCTGTTTGGTCAAGAAATGTGTCTGGTGTGTTGGGCCAGTCCACCCAGGGCTGTATATACCATATAATCAATCTTTGTGTTTTGCAGACAGCACCAATCAAGGATTTTTTCAATAAAATGTCTTTATTGAGACATGGGCTCTGACCCAGTACACTGGTAATGTTTCAGAGCGCCATCTGTCTTTTCTCAAAGACCACAAAGATTGATTCTACACGGATTGGAGGTGGAAGCCGTTTGGACGTGCATCAAGTTTGAGCAGCTTAGAAGGTTATGGGTGCTGAAAAAAAATCTTTCTGTATACCATATAATCATTCAAGGGGCTGTGAATATAGCAGAAGCTTTACTGTGGTAGCCCTATAGATAGTGATAGGGTAAATTCAAAAAGAGCCAATGGATACTTGTGTTTAAAACTGTACAGCGGTGAAACTGAGGGGGAATTCGGGACCTGCAATTGTTGCAGCAGGACCATCTGCACATGTGTATGCAGAAAGAGGCTGAGGTCTATTGCCTAGAGCAGCACCAGACCTACTGTAAGTACAAACCTGATACAGCAAACCATCACCCTTGAGAAAGTGGGGACATGCTGAAACGCATTGGGAAACAGATATAACCGACTTTATTGATGAACAATCATTTTTTGCTAAATTGTAAGTGCAATATATCTTTCTTTGATTAAAGGTGCTGTTACAATTTTACACAATGGGAACATGCCCCTTTTTCCAATGCACTACAAAGTCTCCGGACTCCAGGACCCAGACCTGAGATTCAAAACAACTTGGAGAAAACCCATAAGCTGGTTTTCTCCCTATATCCCCTCACCATGTATAAGTAAGAAATCTCGGTGAAATATAGACACCATTTATTACTTTTCCTGTTGGTGTCTCACAGTTTATAAGTACAAACCTGAAATTTTCCAGAAATCATAAGCAAAAAGAAGCTTACAATGCCTTGCAAAATGATTACCCCCTTAGATTTTTGTTACATTCCAACCACATATTTTATGTGATGGATCTGCACAAAATAGTCTAAGGTGATGAAGTTAAAGGAGAACAATATGTATTAAAAAAAAATAAAAAAATAAAAATTGGCATGTACATGTGTATTCACCCCCTTTGCCATAAAGCCCCTAAAAATCCTGGTGCAAACAATTACCTTCACATAATTATTGAAATTAAGTCCACCTGTGTGCAATCTAAGGGGCAGATTTACTAAGGGCCGAATTTTCGAAGGCTATTTGCCCTCGAATTCGATCTTTCTATGATTTTCAAATGAAAATTTGATAAAACCGTATTAAAATTCTATGGTTTTTGGGCGCTATTAGATTTCTTGATAAAATTGTACGATCAAACGATTTTACGAAAAAATCGTAAAAAAATGTTTGTTCGAAAAAATCATATGAATCGAACGATCGAAGCATTCGATCATACGATTGGCATTTGAACCTAAAACTTAGAAAAGAAGACTATGGGGGGTTCCCATAGGCTTCTATTGCAATTTGGTAGGTTCAATCTGGCGAAGTAGGCAGTCAAAGAAAATTTTAAAGGGGAAGTACTGCGATCATCGAATGATCGAATATTCGATCATTCCATCTATTTGATACGATCGAATTTTGCATATTCGATGATCAAAGTGGCCAAATTTGCATATTCGAATATTCCATAAAATCGTACGATCGGAATTCAATCGAATTTGATCGAATTTCAAATCCTTCACGCAAATTTAGTAAATGGGCCCCTAAGTGTCACATAATCTACAGGCCCAGATTTGTGGCAAGGCCACAAAGGCCCTGGCATAAGGCAGCAGAATATTAGGGGTTGCATGCTGCTCCCCATCACTCCAGTGGAGGCATGCAGGAGAGGGCAGGCCCTAGGACCCTGTGGCCTCAGGGTGCCCACCCACTAAATCTGGCTCTGATTATCTGTCAGAATAAACACACCCTTTCTTAAAAGCCCCAGAGGCTGCAACACCACTAAGTAAGAGGCATCACACCATGAAGACCAAGGAGTTCTCAGTGACAAAGTTGTTGAGAAGTACACGTCAGAGTTGGCTTATAAAATAAAGGTCCACCTTCCAGCAGGACAATGACCCGACACATACTGCTAAAGCAACACTTGAGTGGTTTAAGGGGAAACATTTAAAGGAGAATCCAACCTGTAATGAAAAAAACCCTCCCCTATGTAGACCTCCGACCTCCTCCCCCCCAGCCTACCTCCTCCTCCTGCAGATTAGGGCCATGGGAGTTCATGGCAGCCATCTGCTTTCTTTATGATCACTGCACATGCACCAAAAATCACAAAAATGTCTGAATAAATTTCGGAAATCTTCATGAATTTTGGCACATGCACAGTGGTTCAGGTCCGGAAGTCCGGAAAAGGGAGGGGGGGTCTACACAAGGGAGTGGGGGAGGTTGTTTTTTCATTACAAGTTGGATTCTCCTTTAAATGTGTTGGAATAGCCTAGGCAAAGTTCAGACTCCAATCCAATTGAGAATCTGTGGTCAGACCTGAAGTTTGCTGTTCACAAGCAAAAACCATCCAACATGAAGGAGCTGGAGCAGTTTTGCATGGAGGAATGGGCAAAAATCCCAGTGGAAAGATGTGGAAAGCTCATAGATACTTATCCAAAGCGACTACAAAGTACTGACTTTGGGGGGGGGGGTAAATAGTTATGCACGCTGAAGATTTCTGTTATTTTGTCCCGTGTGTTGCTTGCTTGACAATAAAAAAAACATATTCAAAATTGTAGGTATATTCTGTAAATGAAATGGTGCAAACTCTCAAAAAATTCATTGTTTTGGTTGTGAGGCTACAAAACATGAAAAATGTCAAGGGGGGGTGAAAACTTGCAAGGCACTTTACAAGCTGCATTGCGAGTAGTAGAGCAAGTCCTGAACTCACTGAAAGTACTGTATGCTGGTTGTATGTGAACATGGCTAAGAATAGTGACATACAGTATCTGTATACTGTAATAAGCCAGTGTGGAGTGATGCAAGTTGTAAAAATCGGGATTCTGTGTGCTTTGCGGCTGTGGATTCAGAACGTGTAGAATCTTTTGTAAAAGAGAAAACACAATGACCTTGATTTAGTTCAATGCAATATGGTACAATTTGTGAGATGCAGTAAGTACGACTTTTCATGTGTCCACTATGCAATTCAATCCGCTAAACACATATCTTTGCATTACCTAAGTTTTCGCCACCTAATGGTCCATTAAAATTAGTGGGAATGCTTACTTTTCAACCCTTCAACTTCTCATCGTATGAAGTATTTTGCAATGACTTCTGGTCTCTCTTACGCCACTTTGAAGTGGCAGCAGCACCGGGCCAAGCTTCTGGAGTGCCCAAGGCAGGGTGCATGCATCACCCTGCACCCGTGTATGTTCAAAACTGTCATCCAAGACAGGAGCACAAAGAGTACCGTAAAGTACAGAGGG
This sequence comes from Xenopus borealis, assembly GCA_024363595.1. Taxonomy (NCBI): domain Eukaryota; kingdom Metazoa; phylum Chordata; class Amphibia; order Anura; family Pipidae; genus Xenopus; species Xenopus borealis. Next base: position 48,311,063 of record CM044431.1, on the reverse strand, counting down.
AGTCAGGAGAGCAGGACTTCAAGAGCTACGGTAGGAACTAGGGGCAGCCTGGGAAAAGAGGTACATTCTTGCGCCCCTTCACCTTTGCAGCCTAGGCACATGCTTCTTCTGCCTAACCCTAGTTCCTACCCTGACTGGCAGAAATGCTCTTTCTCCTATCGCTAAAGCTTTTTCACCTTTTTTCTGTCTTCTGTTCTCACTCGTGCCTTATTGCAAAAGTGTTTTAAAGGCAACTCCTATTTCATTTATAAAATATAAACGGAGGAATTGATTCAAAATGTCTGACCTATTTGGCTTTATTTTTATTTATTCCATTTTCATTCATGCCTTTTTTTTTTTTTTTTTTTTTTTTTTTTTTTTTTTTTTTTTTTTAATGAGTGTGTATAACATGCCAGGCTGTAAGTTGACTTGGAAAGGGCCTGACATAAATTACAATTTGTATTCAGCTGCATAGACGTTTCTTCACATTTTCTCTCACCATTTTTGACCCTGAGGGTCATTTAGCAAGTACAGGGAAGTGTGCAATGTGCAAAAAACAGGCTTAATCTGCCATGCATTTTGAACTTTGCTTCTGCCAATCCCTATATTATGTTAAATGCACCCTATCACCACTTGGTGGTCCCCTATCTGGTGTCAAACAGATGTGCAAGTTATGGAACCCTTATAGGCCCAGATTGCAATAGAGCCCTGTATGTACTGTATATAAGCTTTAAAACTATACAGTGCAATTTCTATTAAAAAAAGATAATAATATAAATCCATCAAATACATTTGTTTCTGAACAAAGAAGATGTTTAAAAAAGATATCCTTTTAGCCCTTTAATGAATACACTAAATCAGGTCATTTATCTACCTGCCAATATTGTGGGTCTTGATTTTGATCCTGTAGAATATGATATTTACTACAATTTAAAATGATTTGGTATTTTATAATAGAATGTGAGTTAATTAGTGCAGTGATTTCTAAAAATAAGATTGCTTACAATATAACTGTTTGCATTTGCTATCTATTCATTTGTCATTTATTAAGACTGATTTATTATGCCTTGCAGAACTAAGACAGATTGCTGAATACTCTGACAATAATATGTTAATAGTGGCATTATTTGAAAAATGCCACTTCATCGTTTATGTCTTGTTTAAAAAGGGCAGTAGGCAGTTTAAAAAATATGTTTTACAGCATATTAATTCATTAATTGAAATAAAAAAATGTAATTGAGATGTTTTCTGTTTCCTAAACCTTTCTAAAACATGGTGGTAATTGACATAATTTCATTTTAAAGGCATTAGGAACTTTCTGCCTCTGTTGAATGTTTGTCTTTGGAAGTTAGGAAGCCGTGGTCTGTATTTGGGTGCACCCCTTTGGACCCTATACTGTATATTGGCACTCTCTGAATTAATGTTGGGTAGACTTGACTGGGATTCAAGGGCCAGGGGATGACATGATTAAAGTAAAGAGAAAGTGTGCAACGGTGGAGATTATGGTGCCTGGGAGCATTGGGGAGACAGGCTGGAAAAAACGAATCATTGACTGAATGCTATGGGTTACTGCCCATGAACAAATTTACCCAGTGTCTATTAATGAGCCCAGAAAAGGTGTCTGCATCAGGGCCCTTTCTGTTTATTTGTAGAAAGAACTTAGGTGCTGACCTACCCCATTGATGAATGCTAGGGGGTTTAGGCAGGGACTTCTTTCCATAGGAGTTGATTTGGGTCAGTTGCATGGCTGGTGTAGTTGGGGATATGTAGCTAAAAGAAATTCTTCCACATACAAAATAAATGTGAATTATTTGATTAAAAATTAGAGTGCATCCTGTAATTAAAATTCTTTCTGGGTAACAGGTCTCCAAAAAACAGATCCCCTACCTGTATAATCAGAAGAAGTGACCTTTCCCCATTATTGCACATATAAAAATACTACAATACATTGTGCCTATTTATCTGTGGATAAATCACAAAGACATTACTGAAGTGCCATAAAATAATAGAAATAATGAGGAAAATAAAGCAACGTCAGCAGCATGTGTGTTTACTGTACAGAGCTCATGAAAACAGAATCATTTTGATCACTATCTCTATAAATGAACACATGGGCCCTCATACTGTAAAATATATGTCACAATAATAAGTCTTTATCTTATTATATCTGAATCCATTATTGGAAACTAAATTGAAATTCTTTGACAGTAAATACGTGATTAAAAAAAAAATACTATATTAAGGGGCTATTACATTATTTTACATGGAGGAGTTGATTGGGTATTTTAATTGCTAATGCTATCCCTCTGGTTAAACCAGACTATTTCTATCAGTTTCCTGCTGAGGCGAGCAATAACATGACTTTCCTGCAAATCACAGGTACAAAACCAATGGCATTTCTCTGTTAGATGGGCTAATATATTTCAGTAAGTGAGCACATTGCTTTAGCTTGCATGCAAATGGGCTCTTGCTGTTCTCGTACCATATTCAGATACTCTGTACCTACATTTCTTATTACGGTTAACACACAAGCCCTATGATAGAAAGTTGAGAATGAAACAGCAGTCTGATATGCTACAGTGCATTCCAACATAGTCATACAGTTACAATCATTCTTTAATAGCAAAATATGTTCCAAAGGATGCAAAATGCAATTTGCACTTGAAACCAGTTAGATTAAAATAATTGATCTTGCATGCTAAATGAATATTGATTCTCAGTCCCATCTCATAATTTATGTATTGATAGACATTTTAAGGATTTGAAATTTTCATTTTTCAGCAAAGTCAAAGTGTAATCTATTGCCTTACTGAAGGTTAAACTCAGAATGCCAATCTAGAACAGAATAATACATTAAAAAGCCTTTAGGCTTCCACAAGATTCATTTTGTAGCTCAGACAGAAAGCTAAACCCAATTTCAACTCCTTTTTTATAAGGAGAAACATTAATGCTATTATTCAAGAAATCTGGTTTAAAGTGAAAGTTCCCCTTGAGAAATACTGTTATAAGAGTAAAGAGAGCCAGAGAGTAAAGTGGTAATAATACTACGTATGTGCATTGACACAGAACTGTGTTATTAATTGTCCAGTCTGTTTAAATAAAGATTTTGGGAAAATGAAATAAAAGTTGCAAAGAGAAAAAACATTTGCACAAATGCATATTGTGAACATTTTAGAAGTGCTTGAAGGTGGCTTAATCTTTTGGCAAAAACATAACTTTTTCAATAAAAGGTTTTATTAAATACACTGCACATTGGTGCAAACTAAAAAATTCACAATCTTTCTTCCGCTGTTGGATGTGGTTAGTTAACAGTTTCCAGGTTTGCAAAAACTATATTTAATTCCCACAAAGAATTGCAAAGTTGCAGAGACACATTTTTGCATAGTGACAATTTTTCCCATTATAGACTTTTATTACATTCACTCATTTGTACCAAAGCCTCCTCTGATTAATGCAAGTAACACCGTACCAGAAGGTGCACACATCCTGCCCCTGACCCATTTGCTACCAAGAGTGCTGTACAACTCCATCATTCTATCCCACTCCCACTGTGCTTACTCTCCTACTCTGATACAGAATTTCAACTGGGCTGGAGACAAGGCAAAAGAGGCATTTGTAGAACCCTAATCACCTATTGCATCCTAGACACATGCATATTCTGCCTAGTCCTTGTTCTGACCCTGAATTCATGGGAGAAACTTGCCCACTGTCCTACACATGTACTAGAGGGCATTTATTATGTACTAGGCAGGGAGCTAAGTGGGAATATCAGTGCAATCTGACATGTCCACCATGACCATTGAAGAATTGCTGCAGCTTTCTGAACCCCTTTTGGGAGTAGATAGAACTTCATGCACCGGATGAATACAATGCTGCCTGTGGAGATTGCATGTAGGCATCACCCCCTTTTCCAGCAGGGCCTAGGACAGTGCTCTTTGAACACCTGGAAAAACTTTTGTGCCTCTTAGTGCTCTTGCACTTCTGTCTGAGCATCATAGAGCAAATTACCTCTACTTTGTTTGCGAGCAGTGTGGGCAATGTAGCCATTAGTTCACAAAATAATCTATTTTGCCTCACTGGGTTGTAGATTAATTTATTTAGCATTTGTTTTACTCTCACTCAGTTTTCTTCAAATGCTTAATTGCTGGCCCGTCATTACATTACAATAGTTCTAACTTCTATCCTAATGACTTTCATCATTTACTTGTTTACATTGAAACTATTGCAGTCAATCATGTACTAGAAGCATTTTTATTGTCTGAATTCTCTCTGGTGTATTTGTTTATTTGAGCACCTCTGGCACTATTTGATTTTCTGAACGTACATTATTTATACTGTATAGGAGCTTTGGGGGAGCAGAACTTACTGCTAGTCCCTTTTTTTTTTCTTTTTAGAATTGTGCAGCATCTAAACAAATAAAGAATGCGGGGATGTTGCAGTAGTGTAAGACATTATGCAATAGGAATAGGAACACATTTTATTAAAAACAAATCTATTGTGTTCATTGTCCACATGAAGATGTGTCAATGCTACAGTGAACCCTGAAAAGTGCTTTAAGGCAGTGCCATGCTCAAGCAGAAAAAGTAATTTGTACAAGGGGCAACATACAGTATGTAAGAAATCCCTTTTTAATAAAGTCATGAACTGTTACATGCTCTTTTCCATGTTTTGGAGGTGGTACTAATTTTTGTTGGGAAGTGGCTTGCTAAGCTAGCTATTTCACCTACTGGTTCTCATGGACTGGAATCCAATTTACATTTGCTGCTATGCAGTTGCTTATCCATGTAGTAACTGCAAGTATGAGCTTTAATTCAAGTGGCGAGAGACTTAAATGATGGACTTGCAATTGAAGGTTGGAGAGATGAGGTGTACAAAGTACCTGTCAGACTCAGTATGGCATAAGTATAAATATCAACTGTTCTTTATCTTGTATTAAGATATACTGTATGTGCAAGAGTGCAAGATACAACTGTATCGACTTTACAAATGTAATCTATTATGGGAATGCACCAAAACCACTATTCTGGAATTCAGCAAAATCTAAAACCTAATAAGAAGGATGATAAAAAAAAAGAACCCTGCACACAGGAAAGAAATTGCAACTCAAATCCTGGATTTAGTGCATCCCTAATAGTTTTCTATATGCTTCTTTCTGCTCTTCTCTGTAACTGTTATTGTAACTTGTGTTTTGTGCCAAAAACTCTAAACAATTTCAAAATATAATTATATGAAAAGATGATAAAAATCAAGACGAGTGATACCCAAACAGTTAATTACATTTTAATACAAATACAAGAGGTCCTCTGCACTCAACCCATTATCAGTATATTTAAGACACAGCTACTAAAAAATGCCTTACCCTTTAAACAAAACAGGGATTGTTTGTCCATATATTGCAATAATAATAATAAAACTCCCAATCTTGGTTGCCCTTTTATTTGACACCAATGGGATCACCTGACAATAGCTGGGAAGGGTGGGGGCTACAACTTACATAGTTAAATAGTTAAATTGGGTTGAACAAAGACAAAGTACATCAAGTTCAATCCCTCCAAATTAAAACCAAGCATACACACACACACACATCTCCACTCTTTCACACAAACCATATATGCCCATAGCTATACTAACTGTAGAGTTTAGTATCAAAATAGCCTTTGATATTATGTCTGTCCAAAAAAACATCCAAGCCCCTCTTAAAGGCATTAACAGAATCAGCCATCACATCACCCGGCAGTGCATTCCACAACCTCACTGTCCTCACTGTGAAGAACCACCTACGCTGCTTCAAATGAAAGTCCTTTTCTTCTAGTCTGAAGGGGTGGCCTCTGGTGTGGTGATCCTCTTTATGGGTAAAAAGGTCCCCTGTCATCTAATGTATTTGTAAAGTGTAATCATGTCCCCTTGCAAGCACCTTTTTTTCCAGAGAAAACAACCCCAACTTGGAGCTGGTCACTGCGCCTGTAGATAACAAACAAGGAAAAGTTGTGCTCACCACTAATTTTTAAAACCATTAGGCGGGGGTGCAATGTGGCTGTGACCACAAAATACATATAGACAAATACAAAAGGTCCTCTGACTCAACCCATTATCAATATATTTAAGACATTGAGACATTTTGTGCGTACAGCTACTAAAAATGCCTTACCCTTTTAACAAAACAGGGATTGTTTGTCCATATATTGCAATATATTTAAGCTGGCCAACTACGTCAAAGTCATCCCATATCCGACCAGTCCTATGCTCAATTTTCAACCGATTCATTAGCTGTATACACAAAATGTCTCAATGTCTTAAATATATTGATGATGGGTTGAGTGCAGAGGACCTCTTGTATTTGTCTATATGTATTTTGTGGTCACAGCCTAATTGCACCCCCTGCCTAATGGTTTTAAAAATCAGTGGGGAGCACAACTTTTCCTTGTTTGTTATAGTTATACAGGAGCAGTGACCAGCTCCAAGTTGTAGCCCCCTCCAGTGCAGATCACGATGTCAAGAAAAAACTTCAGGGGCATCTGTCCTTGACTTCTACATGACCTCGACAAGTTTGAGTATTTTCAGGTTCTGATTTTTACCAGTTTTGGGGTATGATAAATCTCTAAAAAAAATTAAGGGATTTTTTCCATGAAGTTTCTCCTTAAAAACCTCAACCAGATAATTTTGAGCTTTAATAAATGGGCCCCTTACAGAATCTTGTTTTTTGAAATGGCACTGAGTTAAGAACTATAGGCAGCTCCCTTAAACTTGTCCCTTGAGAAACAATTTTGTTTAAGTTGGCCAAATATTTTTATTGCACTGCATCAAGCATCCACCCTCCCAATTACAGAATTTGTTTCTTAATGATGACGTGAAAGCCAATTTTTTTGTGGGGAGACTTGACACTATGTTTCAAATATGCAGTATATAGGATCTGTTATCTGGAAATCCATTATCCAGAAAGTTCCAAGTTATAGGAAGGCCATAAAGTTACATAAAAATAATTTCCTACTTTCTCTATAATAATAATTATAATAATAAAAAAATACCTTGTATTTGATGGTAACTAAGCTGCTTTAATCCGGATCAGGTTTATTTAACGTTTAAATGATTTTTAGCAATCTTAAAGTACAGAAGTATAGTATAGTGTTGACGGAAAGATCCCTTACATGGAAAGAATGCATTAGTATGCCACCCCTTCACACTGGTGAATAGCTACTGACCAATCTGTTGGGAAAAACCATCTGAACGTCACCGTCTTCATTTCTAAATCTGTCTGCCTGAAAATATTTTGATTTACAGCTGCTGCCTACTTTCTTATTCCCTGTTTGTCCCATTGTGACTCACATGCGATGTAATGATTCATATCTGCATATTAATTTTGGTGCTAGGAAAGCACTAATGAGTTGTTAATGTTTATTGAATATTATGTTTCTATCTTTGGCGAAATTGCCTGCTCAGTTATTGTGCAATTTAAATGTAATATTCTTTGATATGTAAAGAGTAAAGTAATGACCATTTTCCTTTTTTTAATCTATAATTTATTTAAATACTGCCTTTCTCTATTGGTCGCTGATGCCAAAAAAGGAAAATAAGAGGGGAAAAAGTGTTGCATCATCATGTTCTATTGTCTGTAACATCTGGCAGTCTAATAAACTATTCCATGCAGCTTCAGAAACGGCACTGGACAAATCATCCAGATGGCTGGACTGGATATATAAATCCCCCCAGAAAGTTTACTCCAGTGATATTACAGACTCCTGAAAAATAGTAAATTTACTATTGTAATGCAGAGAAACAGTGCCATCTTGTGGGAAGAAGGCATGGATCCATGCTGTGTAATACATTTTGTTTTATCAGTAGGTAAGGGGTAGATTACATCTGAATCCAGTAATGGCTATTTCAGAGATACAATGCTACAACCATTTTAAAATTAGATCTCCTGCATTATCATGGAATGTACATATTTCCTGTCTTTACTTCAGGCAAAGGCAGATTGAATTTCCCAAGAATTAAATATTAAAAAAAATCCACATATTGCAATATTTCCAAGTGGAATATAGAGACAATATAGACCACACCCATGATTTGCACTGAGCTCCTTACAATACTTGTAAATAAGGGATAGTTTGGGGATGTGGGAAAATGTTGTGGCTGGCTATGTGTTTCATGATATATTAACTTATTGTTAGAATAATTACGCTTCTAGCAATAAGAGTGAATGGATGATTTATTTGATACCACCAAGTTTTTTTTTTTTAAAACAAAAACATGCACCAGGGGGCAGCTTCCCTCGAAGCAAAACAACTACAGAAAATATTAGCTCATTCCAGAGTTTGCAAGTATGTTTAGAAGTCACGTCACTGCACATGCACAACTGCTCCTCTGAAACCACTGAATTGACCGGAGCCAAAATCAGGTTATTCCAATGTTGCAAACTCCCAATTTATATAATGTAAAACTCTTAGGCCCGGATATGTGGTGAGGCCACAAAGGCCCAGACCTAGGATGGCAAAATATGAGTGGCGGCATGCTGCCCAGCAAAGCTCCCCAGTGCTCTGGCGCATTCACGCATGCACTCATGGGGAGGGGTCGGCCAAACCAGGCAGGAAATCTGGACCTGGTAACTCTGATTGCAAAATAAAAACTCTGTATCTGACACAAGACAATGTGTACTCTGCATCATGACCTGTCACTAATGAATACAGCACTGCTCATAAGACACCCTGTAACACTGTCCTCTAGCGTCAGATTGAGTTGTGATTTCAAAGGCCTGCTCCCAAACATACCAGGATTCGTGGTGAGGTCACAAAGGCCTGTGCTTAGGGCGGCAAAATATTAGGGATTGCATGCACACTCACGGGGAGGGGGGTATGCGTGTGGGCTCTAGGCCTGTGAGGCCTAGGGATCAGGGTCTTCCTAAACCTTCCCTTGGGTTACTATCCACTGGTTTCGGTACCTAGGCAAGGGGTCCAACTCTCGGTAGGCACAATATAATTAGACTCTTTACCTTCAGGTGGGGCCTCCTGTTTATGTTAAGGAGGAAGGGGTTACCACGCTGGTATAAGCACACAATAATCACTCTGGATCAAATGAACTTTGGGTGCCAGTGGTTCTTTAAAACAGCAGAACATTTATTGAACTGATAGTACACTTCTCAATAGTGTATCACATATTCAAGATGTATGTTCAGATGGTACACTTCACAAAGCAAGAAGTGGCAGCAGGTCATTTACACACAATTGCATTACTCACAGATACTGTCTGATTGTCAGCAGTTAGGCAGTCTTTGTATGCTGAAATGTCACTATTCTAAAAGAGTGTGCTAGAAAAGGGTTACTGTTATTGCACACTATTCCTATAGACTTATTTTTTCTGGGTTGTAAACATTTCTTTCTATTTTTAATCCCATCAATCATTTCTATGTTATTGAAATACTTGGTTTAGTAGTGCATTTATTAAAAGCATAAACTGCAATAACTGCTATACTTACAAGGGGATCATATACTGTACTGTGTACCCAGATGCAAGTTAGGGGAAAGGGGACAACTACGTGGATCCCTCTGCCTATTCTTTATATAGGCTCAAAGCAGGTAGTTTTTTTGCAGTGTATTGCACAATATGCAGTATCACATTTCATATAATGACAAACTTACCTTCTGTGCCAGATCCCTACATTTACCTTTCAGCGATCATACGGCCATAAATGAAAAACAGAGTAATGTGCTGTGTCTGTGATTTTAATTAAAAGTATCTTGATCACTTCTCAGCAAATTATTGTATCTATTTTTTAATTAAGTCTTCTGCCTGTGCATGTTTAATGCACCTTTCCCTGTTTAGAAAACATTATTTTAGGCTTGGATTGCAGAGACTTTACCTCAAGTTGCTCAGTCTTCCTAATGACTACTTCAGATGTACAGCTAAACATATCATTGACTTAATTGAATCTAAATCTGGATGAGCAGGAATAGCGGTGCAGTAAAGGGATGAATACTAACAGATCATTTAATGAAACTAAAGTTGGGAATGTTTATTGGCTTTTTTGGCAGGTCTCTTATCAGGACAAAACTTGGTCCTAAAGAAAGGAACAATGATAAAATGTTTTTCCATTTACTTTAATGTAAGACAATCTATATAGTCTGTCTAGCTATCTATTTATGCAATTTCTTCTTACAAAGTATAGCTCACTTTATAGCTGATCTTCCATTAGTACGTAGTAAATGACCACTTATACTGTATTAAACATTGCACAGGACACCAACAGGGGAAAAACCTCATTCTTTCATTGTACCCTTACAGAATATGAGTTTTTGCCCCACATTAAATGGATTAAGCAGAGTATGCCTGTGGATAATTGGTGAATAATATCACCATCACTGGCTGAAAGTTGCAGTAGGACTTTCTAATCAGAGACATGTTATGCCAACTGGGCCCTAGTTTATTTCAGTATCATTCAGGACATTACTGAATTTGACAGCTCAGCAATAAGTCCCTGATTGTAACTGAAATGTATCGAATGATCTCCTGCACTGAACAGCCAGAAAAACATTTCTAAAAAAAAAAAGTTTCTAAATCTTAATTAAACAGGAGGCTTTTTTGCAGAGAGCCCAGAATACTCAACACCTGCACTTAGATACATTTAATAACGATTTAAGATATGCAAAGGTACAATTGACCAGGGCTGGACTGGTGCATCAGGGTCCCACCATGGCTGATTTCGGGTGTAGGAGAAGGCCTACAATAAATATGTATGGGGGAGCAGGCCTAGTATGACGGGGGCCCATGAAGGCTGGGGAGCACCTGGTTTTCTTCTGGTGTCCCTCCAGTCTAGTTTGACACTGTTTGACACTGTTAGGGACAGGATGGTATACAGTGTCAAACTGGAACACCAAGGGGCCGATTTACTAAATTCACGTGAATATATCTAAGCTGATCGAATTCGATCGAACAATGATCGTAGGATAAATTCGATTGGTCGAATATGCAAATTTGGCGTATTCGATCATCGAATAGAGATCATCGAATTTGATTATTCGACCATTCGATCAGCAAAGGATTTAATTTTTAAAAGTTATTCGAGGGTAGCCTAAAACTATTCGATTAGCATTCGAAAATCGAATGCTAATCGAATATCGAGGAAAATCTACTTTTTTGGGGGAATAATAGTAAATCTGCCCTTAAGTGCCCAGCAGAGAGCCTGATATTAAGGAGAACCTTTTCTTCTTATTAGATGAAACCCTGGTATTACCATGTTTGAGAGGTTCAACTGTAACTGTTTAAAGGAAAACTATACCCCCACATAATGTAGGTCTCTATAAAAAGATATTGCATAAAACAACTCATATGTAAAACCCTGATTCATGTAAATAAACCATTTTCATAATAATATACTTTTTTAGTAGCATGTACCATTAGGTAATCATAAATAGAAAATAGTCATTTTAAAAACAAACTATAAAGTTAGGTCACATGGGCCAATTAACAGACAGAGTTGTATCTTTTGCTTCCACACTTCTTCCTGTTACAGTTAAAGTTGAAATATTTCTGGTCAGGTGATCTCTGAGGCAGCACACAGACCATCACCAAATGGTGGTTCAAGGCAAGAGATGTAAAAGGGCAAAATTTACTATTTATACCTTCTTTAATATGCCACTTAATTTAAAATAAACTACCTTTTACTCAAGTATTCATTTTGGGGGTATAGTTTTTCTTTAATATAGCCTAGAATGCACTGTATTTTAACCTCCTAGATGCCAATTTACAGAAATCTACTGGAACATTTTATTCATAGAGATGCCATGGCAAAGAGAGTGGCTGCTTCCAAATCTTATACTAAATCTATGGGGGGCAGCTGTGCTTCCTGTATGTTCTGTTTGTTGCATTATTGTTAATATAAACTGTGTGTAAGTCCCGGTACACGGAAGAAAACACAACTAGCCAAATCTTCACCTGTGCCTGAAGAAATGAGAACTAAAAATCAATCATTAGGGTTATGAAGCTAATTATTCCTTTCCTATTTGTAGAAATATTATTGTTCTATTTAAATTTCTTTATTGCATTCAGTTGCAAAACAATTCTAGTTGGTACAAAAAGGACTAAAATGCAGGAAACATTTCAATATGCAAAAATAATTAAAAATAAAAGAGCCATTTCTGTAATTTTCTGCTGTTTTGGGCTCAAAACCAGATACGTCTTACACAACTTACCCACCAGGTGTCAGGCAAAGTCAGCATTGCAATACATTGTGTATCTGTTAAAGACTCGTCAGCCATTTTATTTAGGAAAATGATTCAAATACCGTGTATATAAAACAGATATTGTTTGAAAGAATTTTCTGATTTATTTTGGAGAATGTATAATTTCCCCATAAAGTTATACGAATATGATAGCCACAGCACAGTTAACTAAATTATAAACATAATGATTCTATTATTGTCATGTTTCGAATTGGGAAATAAAAACTATGAGGTCTCGGTGTTTGCCAAAAGCAAAACTGTCAGCATTCTGCCTTAATTGCTCCTCCTGCTTGAGCCACAGGAGGTAATGTGGGGGTGGTCAGACTCTGATAAGATGACTATTGTTTTGCTGTCTCCAGGCCAGCCTTTCTTAGTACACACCCACGATCCATCTGAGGGCAATTGCTCATTTGAGGGCTGTTTAAGCCTAATCCCCCAACATCCCATGCTGGATTACTGGCTCTACTGCTAACTCCAAACTGTGTGACCTTGTGATATCCTGCTCATGTTCTTGATTCTGTTCTCCTGTTCTTTAAATCTCCTGGAAAATCGTGTATTTTGACTGCTCTGTTTCTTATCTGCTCCCTGTTACTCCTAATTTGTGGAATTCCTGGTATTGACCATGGCTTGTTTTTGACCTTGTATCAACGTTGCCCGTTTTGACCTTTGGCCCCTCCCTCATCGGTTTGTCTGCCGCCTGCTCTGGAATTTCAATCTGAATCTGAACTTGTGTTTTTGCTGCAAAGGTCTGAGCACATTTTTGTTATTTAAGTGGACCTGTCACCCAGACACGAAAAGCTGTATAATAAAAGTCCTTTTCAAATTAAACATGAAATCCAATTTCTATTTTTTTATTAAAGCATTCATAGCTGTTTTAAGATCATTTAAAAATATCAGCTGTCAATCAAATATTGTCTGCCCCTCCTCTATGCCTTAGGCATAGAGGCGGGGCAGACAATTGCTTTCACTTTCCATTCAGCACTTCCTAGATGTGACTGCTCTCCCCACATTCCCCGTTTTCTTAACCATTTAATTGTGTAACCAGGACTTGGGGATAGACATTGGGTCCCCCATTCTGGTGCAAAAACAAGATTCTGAGATGATGCACGGCTTGTCTTAATAACAGTGTCCACAAAATGGCTCCTGTCTGCTTGCTATAATTATGAATTCCCAGACTGAAGGAAACAAGATTCAAATAATTTATATATTGTAATAAAAGTTTATTTTGCTTGACTAATCTTATGAAATAGGATTTTGAATATTTTTTTTAGGGGTTACAGCCCCTTTAAACACCTTTGAAATTATTCAGCACATTGGCTCCTCTTTTTTAATTTTTAGTATGTTATAGAATGGCTAGTTTTCAGCAACTTTTCACTTGGCCTTTATTTTTATTTGTTATAGTTTTTGAAGTATTTGCCTTCTTCTTCTGACTCTTTCCAGCTTTCAAATGGGGGTCACTGTAAGTCTACATAGTTATTGTTATTTCTACAAAGTGTTACTCAGCTTTCTATTCAGGCCTCTGCTATTAATATCCCATATACATGCAAATTAATTAATGGGTTCTAGGGTAATTTGGTTTGCTGGAATTGTAAATGGAGAGTGGCTGAATAAGAATCTAAATAACACAAAAACCACAAATAATAAAAATGAAGACAAATTGCAAATTGACTCGGAATACCACTCTCTACAACATACACAAAGTTAATGTGTCCCAAACTCCAAGGTTCCGATCACTGCTGCCTATAGCAGCTGCCTTTGGCTTTGAGTAGATCCCTCTGCTACTCAGATACTGCCAGGTCTTATTGTGGGAGAACTAGGGAGAGCGTTCTGGGCAAGCATGAGAACCTGACGTAAGCAGATAGGACTTGGGAGCAGTCAGTGAATCGTGAACGGGCAGGGCCAATACCAGATAGACAGTGCAGTACCAGTTCAGATAATAGAAGCAAGGTTGGAGTCACACCAGGCCAGGGTCAAACCAAACAGGATTGGAACAAAATTGGAATCCAAGGAATAGTCAAATACATGCTGAGGTCAGTACAGGCAGCAAATGGCAAGATCAGGAACAGGCAAGGGCCAGGAACATTAAACAGACTAGAAAGAGTACCCAGGAACTATAGGAATAGACCTTTGTGTTGGGCAATGGTAATAAGGCATTTGCTCCTGAACACCGCACAAAAGTAGGGTTTGGGAGCAGCGAGGAGGAGTGGCATCCCCACTGTGTGCATGGCAGGTATTCCCCCACTAGAACACCAGGTATTCTTACAGTTAATTCAAAGGAGAACAACCCCTTCAAGGTTACTGCTAGTAATAATTAAAGATTTATTTTATTATCTGACACCGTTTTCATTTGAAGATGACACTGAAAAAAACTTGGGTGATTAAGAGGAAGACAAAACAAAATCCTCAATCAATGCATTTTCAATTTACCTTCAGCTATGAGAAATCCCTGGATCACTTTTGGACTAAGAATGAAAACTCTCTCTTGCTAAAATGCCTCCCAACTCTTTATTGAAATCAAGTATATCTGCCAGTACAATTCCTCAATCTGAAAGCTCTCACCGTAAAAACCATTTCCACACTTTTCTACTCATCTCAAGGGATGTCCTTCTGTCTTTTGAAAAAATCGACTGGTGAACATGTTATTCAAGAGGTTATTGTATGAGTTTATTTTATTTATATATTCATTCATATGAGTGCATAGTGGCTTAAAAGCTTCTTTTCAAGTTTAAATAAAGCCATCCTGGCCAGCCTTTCTTCTGAAGCCACTGAGATTAAGTCACTTTTGTCTTGACTTTCTCTGCTTCAATTAATGAATGCTGCATAGATAGATGGATCCTTACTGTGTTGTGCAAAAGGAAGATTTCTCCTATCCTGTAGGGTAATTTATGCCCTTTGGAATATAGGACAGTACAGTGGTGTAAATAAAGTGCAATGGGCACTCCCTGCAAAAAAGTTTTCAGAAGGGCCTAGTGCACTGGGGTCCACCACCGCCCTTTTGGTCACCCACTCCCTGTCCCACACACCAGAGTCTACCAGTTGCCTGTGTCCCCCTTGTCCATGGCTTGTTAGAGGGTATTCTTTTCAACTATAGAAGAAGCAGACTCCACAGTCTGGGCCTCCCTGGCCCCACAGTTGCTTTCTCTATACAAAGTTAGTTACTTTATGCTCTTCCTGCTTTTGACTGGCATTGCATTCTTGCTCCCCCCTTCTCCATCAACAATTTGCCTTAGTATGAATGCATACCTTGCTGTATATTACTGTATATTTATCAAACACATCTGCCACCTTCAATCGGCATGGATTTGTGTTATGGGTTTCTTCTTTTCCCAGTCTTTATCCAAACTGAGGTGTCTCAAAGAGATGTGGCATATGCAACCAACCATTAAACGCGTGTCGTGAGTTTGTGATTCATTTTCATTGTTATGGAAATGAATTAGGAAATGCGTCACTGACATCACCATGCTGCCAAAATGTATTTCTACTGTGTGTGCAAGATTAGTTAGTGAAGATTCCCTGGATCATTTGACATGAAGTGTGAATTCAGTGATACTGATGAAATTCTGGTATAAGAGAGCTAAAGATTAACTGAAGAAGTAGGGCGGAAATGTTGTACATTATGTTTTGGGCTTCTGTACCAGTCCAAGGCATCCACAGTAGTGATGGGCGAATTTATTCGCATGGGGCGAATTCGCGGCGAATAAATTCGCGAAACGCCATGGAAAATTCGTCTGGCGAAAATTTACAAAAAAAACCGAGTCGTGTGTCGTTTTTAATGCACATGGCGAAAACGACGCAACGCGACAAAAACGTGCCGCGACTCGTTTCACAAATTTTTTTGTCAATTCGCGAATTTCGCCGGAAATTCACAAATTTTTCGGCGAAGCAAAACTGGGTAGATTCGGCCATCACTAATCCACAGCTCTTTAGCAGTTAAGATCTGTGTCTCCAAAGATGCCGCAGTAGCTCCCCATCTTCTTTTCTGCTGATTCACTGCACATGCTCTGTGCTGCTGTCACTTACTGAGCTTAGGGACTGACGCACAATATACTTAATATATACATAAATTTCACAATATAAGGCAGCTCAGCTCAGAAACCAGCACAATTAGAATCAGATTTCAATAATCAGCCCTGTAGCATCAGCTTACATGATTTGTGTTGATCCCTAAATTTAACTTCTCATCAGCTGCTTGAAGCACACTGAGCATGTGCGTGTCACAGACACTCCTAATAATGTTCACGATTGGAAACTCCTGTCCTGGATTATTACTACTATAGAGACACTAAATCTTTAGGCTGGTTCAATAAATTCAGTACATAAAATCTGGCATAGATTTTAGAGTTTATTTCTCATTTAAACCGCATTCTTTATATTTGTGATGGGCAAATTTATTCATGGTGAATTCCCGTGATTCGCCACAGGCGTATAAATTCGCAAAACCAGCAAAATTTTGTCACGTTTCGTGAATTTTTCACTGTTTCTAAAAATTCGCGAATGTCTCTAGAAGTTCACAAAAAAATTCGGCTAAACGCCACCCATCACTATTTATATTCACTAATTCCAAACAGAATCTTATTATTTAGTGATAAAACCGAGCATTTCTTTTGTGAGGAGACAAATAGAAACCATAAAAAGTAACAGTCAATATGAAAAAGAATTAAATGTATTGGATATTTAAGCTTTGGTGAAGTGTAATATTCACACGACTGACTCCTACCAGATACAGAATATGTACTGTAGCTACCAATACAACAGCAGAACAGTTGTTTCATTTATGACTGGGAAGGTAGTGTGCAAAGTGCAGAAACTGAGTGTAATACACCATTGTTTTGCACTTTGCACACTTGCACACTTGCTTCCTGCTTTAGTGAACTGACACGGCTCTCTGTGCTGTGTTTTGGACCAGAGAAACCTGCTGCTGCATTATCCATGAATAACCATGAATCCATGGTCAGCAGCCCTGTATTTATGATGTGTGGGAGGCATATAGATGCCCAGCACAAAGGGGCAGCTTTATCAAGGGTCAAATTTAGAGTTCATGGGAGCTTGTAAAAACTCCCATAAACTCCTATGAACTCGAAATTTGAGTTAAAAACATTGGATTTTTTCAAACAAATCAAATTTTTTAAATTCAGGTGAATTTGATAGTCCCGCAAACTTGAATTTAATTTTCTCTGAAAAAAACTCAAATGTCAGGAGCCCACCAAACAACTCCAAATTGATGCCAAGATAAAAAAAACATCAATTTGGCAGGTTTAGGGGAAGATTTATCAAGGGTCGAATTCAAAAATTAAATTTTAATTATGAGCTAATTTTAGGGAATAGTCCAAATTTGATTTAAATTTGAAAAAAAATTTGAATATCGAAATTTATCACGTCTTTAAAACTTCTAATCAAATTCAATCCAAATTCGATTTGAATGATCGAATACAGCCTATTCACTAAATTCGATTACATCTTTCGATAAATTTCAGTTGTTCTCTTTTTATTCGAATTTTGAGCTGATTTAAAAAATCTCCCCTCACCTCGAGATTTGACCCTTGATAAATCTGCCCCTTAAAGTGGCAAATAGTGGAATTCAAATTCTTAAAAGAACCAGTACATGATACGTTTCTAAAATCAAATTCGATTTAAAAAAAAAAAAAAACTCAAATCGAATTTTGACTATTCCCTAGTCAAATTTCACAAAAAAACTCAAAAATTCGAATCTGAAAATTTGAAATTCGAATTTTCAATTCAACCCTTGATAAAGCTGCCCCTAACTGTCCCTTAACTTGCACATCATTCAGACACACACAAGTTAGAGAGTGGTGACTGATGCAGGGTTGGGGCTACAGTATCTATAGTAATAAGTCAAATCAACTGGACTTGCTGTATTTTCTTTTTCCTTGAAGACAACTGGCTTTCTCAATGCAAAAGAAAAAACAGCAAATCCAGTTGATTTGACTTATTACTATAGATATACCATGCCCTGGATTCATGGGAACCTTTGCAGACACAAATAGCTAGCAAATACACTTGTTAAATATGAGATATTATAAATGTGCACATATTTTCTGTTGAATCTGTTAATTCTAGTTACTAGAGTCTGCTGTATGAGGTTTTATGTTTAATATCTGCTACTTTATCTTACTGTGTTTCCTTCCTGTCTTAAAGAATTAAAGCAATTACTCCAGGTAAATACTTGTGTGTGTTTCTCTACATTCTATGAAAAGAACAGATTCACATGTATTTTTGGGCTGATAGTACTGATTTAGAACTTGCAAGTACTGATGTTTCCCAGACTGATACTGGTGACAGATCTGTCATACAGTTAACACCAAAAACAACTGGCATTCCAGTAAAGATGGATCTAATACAAACTGGTTGGTGCAAGGCACACTGGATATCCACGTTCAGATCAGACCAAAAAACATTTTTGTATAAACTTTATTATATAGTCATCTCTCGCCTAAGATGTAAAGATGGACACAGTCTGTTGTTTCAATGACAACACTCAGAATTTAAAAAACTGTTTAAAGATACACTGGTTCAGAAAACGAAACCGCTACTGAAAACATAAACTGGACAGAAGATAGCGACACTTGAAATGTTACTCAGAGTAGAGTACAGTAATTTCAAGTGCCTGATGGACATGTATGCGATGAAGACAGGAGAACCTGAATTGTGGGGCTGTGAGTGGCTATTGTAAAATGGGATGGTTCAGTTAGAATATGAGGAAATTTTACCTTGTCTCTGTTGAGGATGTGGGTTAACAAAATTGATCTTGCGCAAGCCTTTTTACAGATGGAGGTAGATGAAGACGGCAAACTGAACCTACCAATCAACTGTACCGAAACAACACTGAGGAGAATCGAGTTTTATTTGCAGAAAAAAACACAGTGATAATACACAAGTACGAATATAGTCTTGAATATTCTTTGTAACCTCAGTCACCATTTAATAAAGAATAAAACCATGAAAAGTCACCAGAAAAAATTGGCAGGTCAAAGCTGGAGGGATTGTATAGAAGTCAATGGGAATGTTCTTTATTTACCCAGTTTTTTT